>CM058041.1:9305149-9905149 GCA_030169165.1 Centaurea solstitialis | reverse complement strand
CAATTATTGTTTGATGTATATCTTAATGTATCTTTAGTGTTACATTTGGGAAATTGAAGTTTTATAAGCATGTAAATCAATTAATATTATGAAAGTTTTAAAAATGATAAGATATGATTAAGAAGTTCATTCAAATTTTGATCAATTATTGGATTAAGTAGGTATTCTTTATTTACATGATTAAACATTTCATATAATAGTTAAATATTTTATTTTCAATTTTTATAAAATAAATAACAAACTATTCTTTATTACCATTATATTGTTATTATTAATATTTAAATATATATTTTTATTTGAATTCTCTTTACATAATTTAAAAATTAGAAGATGGAAAATTGAAAGTTGAAAGCGTGTAAATTAATGAAAAGATGAACACATTCTTTAGTAGCAAATCATGTTGTTAACTCAAATAAAAAAATATTTTTTTATAAAATGCTCTCTTTTAAATCTTGAGATGTGATTAATTTACTTATCTAACATTAATGAGATAAAAAAAATTGATAGTTGAAAAAGTGTTTATAAAAGAGGAAGTCAATTTTTTTCTTTTTGTAGCAAATCATGTTGTTGGGCTCAAATAAGTCTAACATTTTTTTATGCAAAAGTTCTCTTTAAATTTTGAATGTGATTAACTTTACCTATCTCAGAATGATAAAATAAAGAAAATTGAGAGAATAAATTATGTATATGAAAAAGAAAACTCATTCTTTTAGTTAACACTTTTTTGACAAACATTTTATTTAATCCTTGAAATGTGTTTAAGTTTAATCTATATCTATCTATCTATATATATATATATATATATATATATATAAAGCCGAAACAAGGCATTGCCACGTGGCGCTCTCCTATTTTTTTCCTAAATTTTTCAATTTTATTTTTACAACATTAGATTTAAAAAACTTTTGGTTTTTCTCTTTATCTATATATAACTTAAGAGAATTAAGTATTGATTTTATTGCTATTTATGTTACTTTATTATTTATTCAACTTCTTTATGTCATTAACCATTCATTTTCTTTCATTTATTTTAATTAATCATTCACTTTCTTCTATTTAAGCATAAGGGAAATCAATGATAATGATTTTACAATATGAGGTTTGAGCATTCCTCAAATCTTGAAACAAAGATTATTGTACAAATGATAGTTTGAAAAAAGATGATTAGTATATAAAACTTGTGATGGAATGATTTGAAATCTATGATCATGGTTGAATCAAAACCAACCAAATGGTACAAAATATTCTAAAACTAAAAAGAAACCAACGTCGATGATTCAAACCATTAGACTTGAGTATTCATAAAATCTTGAAATATTCATTATCAGAAATCGATGATAACATAATATCTTGGAAGAAGACGAATGGTATAAAAAAATAGGGATGAATGGTTATATGCAAGGTTGTAATCAAATATTAATATTATAGTACAAAAATAAAAGAAAATGAACGATGAAGACTTGGTTCTTTTCAATATATCAACTACAAATCATGAAATTCTGACAAACCCTACAAACCTAATATTAACCATTGATTTTGTTTATTTTTTAAAATATGGTCGAGAGCAAATTTGGTAACCGAATTAATCAACACTGTGATCATCTACATATATGGTTGATATTGGTTTCTAACGTTTGTAAGAATCTCATACTTTGTAACGGATATAATCCCTATATATTATTTGAGAAATTATATTTTTTTAAAATTAGTTCAAAAATACTTTCAAAAAATATGACGTCACCGCGCAACGCACGGGCCCGACACTAGTATATATAAAAGCAAGATGTTGGAAGATGATGTGGACACCCTATCTATTGAATATTTGCTTAAAGAAATTTTCTCCTTTTTTTTGAATTTTTTAAATATTAAATAAACTAAAGACTATTCTACCCCTAAATGAAAATTACATGTTTTATCATAAGAAGGACTATTTGGTAATTTGACTTAACAATTTAATTAGCTTTAAGATTCATATTATTTAACTTTTAAGAACATTTATACTACCCTCTTCATCTTCTCATTTATTAATTAAAAAAAACCTACAACATATTCATCTATAAATAACAACCTAATGTCCCACAAAAATATAGTCAACAACTTTTAGTTCTATGTTTTGCTATTGAGTTCTATGTTTTGCTATTGGTTCCTATGTTTGTTTGATTGTTGCTCATTCTTCGTAAGATTTCTAGGTAAGCTAATACTTTTTATGATTTCTGTAAGTTACATATTGTTTATGTGTGTATCAGTTAATATTATTTTTTTTTATTTCTATAAAAAATTCATATTGTTTTTTATTTCTATAAAAAATTCATATTGTTTTTATACGTTTTGTGTATATTCCCTGTTGTTATAAAAGTTTTTTGTTTTTTTTTTTAATTTTCAAAATTGTTACCTTTGTTTTTTTCATTTTCATTTTCATATTGTTTATATTGTAAGCTATATATTTTTTTCATTTTCATATTTATTCTAATTTTCATATTTCCTAATTGATTTCTCCGTAAGCTATATATTATTTATGTGTGTCAATCAATATTATTGTTTTTTTATTTCTATAAAAAAATCCATAATATTTTTATACGTTTTTGCATATATTCCCTGTTGTTGTTATAAAAGTTTTTGGTTTTTTCTTTAATTTTCAAAACTTATTCTAATTGTTACCTTTGTTTTTTCATTTCCATATTTCCTGATTGATATTTATGTTAATACTATAACTTTTATCTTTCATTAAAATTCGAATAATGTTTTTAATTTGTGTATATTACACATGATTGTTAATAAGTTTTTGAGTTATTATTTGTAATTTATTTACAATTGTTATAATTATTTCTTTATTGATATTTTCTACTTGATATTTTTGGTATACAAGTGTTTTAGTGGGTCTATTTCTTAATTTGTTTTGTTTATATTGTTATAGTTTTATAAAAAAGAAATTGTTGACAACAATCAAATTCTTATGTGATTTTTTATGGTATGTTTTGTTGGGATTCTCTTCTCATTCTTTTATATTTTCATAGTCCCTCAATTTATTTATTTTTATTAAAAACTACTAAAAATGAGATGATATTTGTTAACATCTTAATCCTTATTTTTTTCCTTTGAACCAATAGATAAAATTAAAAATATTATTATTTAAAATATACTAAAATCATAAATAAAAATGAATGACATTATAACCAATATATATAAATAAAATTAGAATCAATATATAATTAAATAATTATTATCATAAATTTTTTTAATAAATGAATTATTTTTTACGAAGGATGTTGGAAGTATGATGTAACATTTTATCTATTGAGTATTTGCTTATAAAAATTTTCTCTTTTTTTTTGAATTTTTTAAATATCAATTAAGCTAAAGACTATTCTACCCTTAAATGAAAATTATATTTTTATTTTTTATTAATACAAGGACTCTTTGATCAATTGACTTAACAATTTAATTAGTTTAACTTCCATATTATTTAACTTTTAAAAACATTTATTATAGCCTTTCCACCTTCTCATTTATTGATTAAAAGAAACCTACAACATAATCAACTATAATTACAGCCTAATTAATATAGTTAAGTATGTGTTATTAACTCTTTCATTAGTAAATTAATAAATAGTTATTATATTTAATATCATTAACTAAATAAATACATAAAGTTAAAAAAAATACAAGAATCGGTACATATAAGTTAAATTATAACCAAACTAAAAGATATCGGAATCAATTAGCAATATATGAAAGAAAAAAAATTAAAAACATATATATGTACAAGTTCAAATGAAAACTCAGTTTTCAGATTCACCTGAAAATAACAACTTACTACAATTAATAATATATAGTTATGTTAATACTATTTTTTTTAATTTAAATCGAAATAAAACTATGCAAAAGAATTGAATTAGAATTAATTTAACATTTTTCATTTTACGTAATATAACTAAAACCTTTATTTTTCGAGATCTTTTATCCCAAAACTAAGTTATAAAGAAATAACCACATGCAAATCGAAAAAGTTCTAACATGAAAACATTAATGACTCAATTAGACTCGCATATGGTCTAAGTGATCACAATATTGAAGATTATTTTTACTCTTTGAGTGGTTGGGAAGGGGGCGTCGAGAAGTGTTTTAGTCAAAGTGGCAAACACATATAAATATTTTATGTAAATATTGTGTTGGGATATATCAATACATTATGAGATATGCAAAAAAATACTCATTAAACATCTCATTGTTATAATTAATAGTCTGACACGTTTCTTTTATTATTCGAGTCGATTACAATGTATGGCGATATGAAAGTTATTAGTTATTACTTTTATTATGCACGAGACAACTTTAAATCAAATCTAATATTGATTTTTATTAACCTAATTTATGATATGTTAATATTGGCTCATTAAACTACAATATTTTCTAAAAACTTTATTAACACCGCGCAACGCACGGTATCGAACACTAGTTAAGAAGAATAGTAGAAAGTAAGAAATGAAAGGGCAGAGAGGGTTGAGTCTTGAGTGTGGGATTCTACAAATAATCCATCCTCTGTTGCCTCCATCTCGAAAAAAGAGCTGGAAAATGTAAAGCCACGCTTTGCTATCATTTTTTTCAAATAAAAATAAATTAATTTGGTGCTAGTGAAGCTTTTTGTTATTAAAATATTTAAAAAGGAAATTACATTAGAACAAAATCAATTGGTTTTTATTTAGGAACCAAGGTTAATAGTTGATAAGCAAACGATAAACTAGCTGATTCATAAATTATATTCCATAAAAGTCAAGTTATAAAAGCATCTTTAACGGTTTTTTCTAAAAAAAAATTTAATCAAAATCTTTAATAAAAATTGAAAAATTATATTTCCTCCTATTTTATATGTCTATCCATTCGGGATTTTGGCCAAAATGCCCCAAGGGGGACCCCCCTTTTAACTATGTACCCCTTTTCTCTCTTCCTTTGCAACTCATACCCCCAAAATGCAGTTATAGTAGCGTTATAACGCACCTCCCGCTAAAAGACAAAAAATTTCATGCTTTGACAAGCAAAAAGTCAACAAAAAACGCAGTTATAGTAGCGTTATAACGCTGAGAGGCCAAAAGTCAACAAATCGGTGGGTTTGACCGCCTTGGTAACTAACAGCGCTATGTGTCTGACGCCGTTATAACGGCGCCATAACGCACCGTTATGGGAGCGTTATAACGGTGCGTTATGTCTCGCCGTTATAACGCTACTATAACTGCGTTTTTTGTTGACTTTTGCTCGTCAAAGGCTGAATTTTTTGTCTTTTAGCGGGAGGTGCGTTATAACGCACCTCATAACTGCATTGTGGGGTATAGCTTGCAAAGGGAGAGAGAAAAGGGGTAAAATGCTAAAAGGGGGTGCCCCTTGGGGCATTTTGGCCAAAATCCCCTATCCATTCTCTCTTTATTTATGTGGAAATGGCATTTGTCACCCTTTTTTATAAGTACATCAAATAAAATATGCTGAATGATAAAATATATATATATATATATATAATATGACAGCTGTCCTTTCTACAAGAGTAGGAGGATGGGACATAAAAAGTAAAAAGGAATAAAATTTCTCATAAAAATTACATTAATCTTCAACATAATCATTTTGAAGATAAACTATTGATTATATTATTTACATTTAGTAAAGTATTACTTTTTTCCCTAAATAATTTATGTGAAAGTCTTTCAATTACTCTTTCTTGGTAATTATTTTTGGGATATCATCAAATTTGGAGAAAAATAAACCTTTCTTTTTTCCATTTTGGAAAAGTTGTTGGAGTAAAAAATTACTTAAAATTCCTATTTTCTTCATTTTGAATAAGTTGAAGATGCTCAATATAATATATTAGGTAATGGGTAATGGCCTGGCGAGAAAAAGCTAAGAAAAATTTGATGGCGCTAAAAGTTGATTTGGACATTGACTCCGTCAAATGGGATTTCAGATTTCATCGATGAAACTTTGAAGCACATGAACTTTGGGCTTAAATGGAGATCCTGGGTTAGTAACTGCCTCAATTCTTCATCGATTTCTATTCTTCTTAACGGATTCCCGACTAAGGAGTTCAAGCATCAAATTGCCGTCAGGCAAAGAGATCGTCTTGCCCCATTTCTTTTTATTCTCACTGCAGAGGGTATTCATGCAGCCATGCTGGAAGCCTAGGAAAAGGGCGTTTTCAATAGGGTTCAGCTCCCATGAAGAAAATTTCGGAATTGAAATCTCATAAAGTAGTTACTATTATACTGCATTTCATAGAATTTGTTTGCAATAATGATTTAAAACATGTTGAAGAACACACTTGTTTTTAATAATCAATTAATAAGAATATCACCTAGTAGTTTTGATAACCTTTTTATAATGTACTTATAAAAAATTCCATCAAAACCAAATGAACTTTAAATCTTCAATTTGAGCGATCATTTTATGGAAGACTTCGGCAACGGCAAAGCCAACCTTGAAGCAATAATAGTCCATTATTTCTACAAAAACAAAGGGATGTACAACCCTTTCTGAGGAGGGTTCACTACATTATGTTCATCACATACATATGTTCACGGAGGTTCGTTAATTTTTTTTATTGACAGATAAACTCACACACACATTCCCACGGTATCCGGGATCCATTCGGGGACTTGACTAATCTGTGTCAGTCTCAAACCTGCCCGAAGGCCGGCTCAGAACCTGGGTAACTCCACTTGCTGCCGCGGGGTTTCGAACCCAAATAGTCACCGGTGACCATTGAAGACTTTATTAAGCATATCATATATGACATCATGGATGAAATATCCTTGTTCTTGTTCTTTTAAACCAACTCCGCTAAGATCAAACTATTGCAACCCAATGAAGTAATTATGCTTATAATCGATATATAATCACACTTGAAGAACTACCATATTCGAGTATTCAACCATGAACAAAAATCTTGATTTTTGACCCAAAAAGTTCCAAAAAAACACATAATTACAGAACAATATACATTGAACAAAAAGCTAGACCAAGTCTGATACAATTACCAAATTGGTTCACACATCTTAGCAAAAGAAATAGCTATATCATATACAATCGGAACACTTCCATTATTTTCAGAAATAGTCCATATGAACACCGATTGCACTTAAGAAACCATAATTCCTGCCATGAAAACCAACTACTTTCCCTGGAGATGAAGTTGAAGTGAAATAAGTATACCCAGAACCACTTTCTTGTCCATAAGGCCCATGTTTCCCCTTGTTTGTGCGAAATGTGATGGACGTTATAGCTTCCAATCCATTATATCCTTCAACCGGTCCATAAAATCCCGAGATCCCAGTCAAATACTCATCTGTACCATCCAAATTAACCTGCCAACGTCAAGGTTCCATTATTATCAAGCTAGCCTGACCATGAGGTTCACAAAATCATAAAACTCAACGTATTATTTTCTTAATTCATACCACTTCCATTTGATCTCCACCTGGTCCTCCATGCATTGGCGATAAAAGTAATTTAGCATCCCATTTAACGTATTTAATTTGGACGGCATAAATCACCTTCAAAGACTCTCCAACATGAACATGTACTTGTTTGATCGCGGAGAACACTCCATCATCCCAAGGCTTACCTCCGGAAGCCCCCAAGGTCCTGCCTCCCTTGGCATTGCCATTCTAGATATACTACTAGCACATAGCTGTAGTGAAAAAAATTGATCACAATTCACAAGTATATAGCTAGGAGGATATGTTTAACTTTATAACAACATGAATAATCGGTCTTCACAAATATATGGTTATCAAAATGCTCATTAATGATAACCAATTTGTTTTAACAATTTATAGGTTTTAGATAAGGCTTGAAACATAAATAATTAAAAACAAGAAAACATATATAAGAATAGTACCAAAAAAAGACTAAGAGATGAACCTCATGTGTGGAATTGTCTTCTCTCATAGACTTTCGACCAAATACAAGTGATTCAGGCATCACATATATCCCAATAGCATCAAGGTGTGTGCTGTCACGCCCATGAAATCCGACAATCACACCACCTTTCCCGTCATATGAAAATGGAGTACCGGCATCCAACCCATAAGGACCATAATGTTTCTGATTTGTGACAAAGCATAATGACTTCACAAACACATAGCCAAAGTAGTTGCCATATGTTCCACTTATTGACGTTAGATATTCATTAGGGTAGTCGATGCAAATCTGTAGAATTACAAAAACATGTCGAGCATTAGGAAAACTATTCCTTAACTACTTGCATGTATATGTACAAGAAAAAATACTCTATAAACACGTCTTCGATCAATGACATTGAACAACTTTCAGATAATATATCCAAGTACCGTGTCCTTTTGATTGCCACGAATGCCACCAAAATAGTAGCTTCCGGTTCCACCTTTACAACCTTCGCTTTGAAACTTGATGCAATTAACAACCATTGAATGTGTAACGGTTATCTTTTTTGTGATGCCTTTGGGCATATGAGTCCAGCCTTTCCCCTTTGCACCACCCCATGGTCCATGACTTATGCATCCTTCAAAATTGGTTTTCTCTTCCTACAAACCATCCAAAAAGATAAAACCATTCTATGCTTCAAGTAAATTAAAACACACAATAAAAGAATAATACTTAAAACCGTACCATGAATTGAGATCTCAACTAGAGATTGTTAGTTTCACAACTTTCAACAATATCCGCTATTAGCAACAATCAGCCCCAATGAATCTAAACCATAAGGAAACACCACAAGAGATCGTAGATAAATAATTAACAAACCATGCATGTTATAAAATAATTAATACAACAAGTTCGATCGTGGTGCAAGTAAAGTCATGATAAATAAACGCTGCTTAACTTTCGTATGGTACTGAGCAAACGGATAGAGCAATGCATGGTAAAATAGACATCAACTGATTCGGGTATGCATCAAATTTAGTGTATAACAACAAACCAATAAAGAACGAAAGACATTCTACACAATAACCATGTCACCCATCCAATTTTAACATTGAATTCTTCCCAATCTCCAAAAACAGTCAAATAGGCTACTACAAATTCCTATAGTAATAATTCCCAATCATGTATGTGTCAAGTAATTAGCTGACATAGATTTGCTTCTGTTAACAGGACCGTCACAATCTTTTTGGCGGCCCTGTTACACGATTATTTAAACTACAGATCAAAAATTATGAGTAATAAACAAAATAAATTATCAAATTTCATGAGATGTTAAAAATCTTAGGAAATAAAACAAGAATGTATAAAACGACAAAGTGGGAAAAATATCAAATAGTCGTTTCTGTTTTTGATCGACAAATATTTTGAAAACGTATAGTAGCTTTTGATTCCAGAAGAAATTAGACAGGTGTTCACTGAGGTAGGTTCACAAGTTGCGTTATATCTATCCGGTCCCCAACCCAAGTAAAATTGGACCTGGAAATCCTGGAGGCCTTGTTCAAAAACCAAGATTTAACATACAGCCATACGTCGTGTCTGTTAAGCTCAACCCTAGCACTTGCCAAATCGGAAATTACGATAGATGTATAACACTTTCATATAATATGGCCCGTTTACCAAATGCTTACCCGAGTAAGTGCTTACCAACAAAATTCAACACTATCACTTACTTGCCGGGTAAGATTTTAGTCCACAAAAACGGTATTCTATGCAACAATTTACCCGGTAAGCACTTACCGTGGTAAGAGACGACGACCCTCACTTACCGGGTAAAACTCTCACTCTTGCCTTCACTCTTACCGGGGTAAGATTCTTGATCTTTGCCATATGTATCCGCTAAGGTAATATGATTTGGTAAGCGTTTACCTAGGTAAGTGTTCGGTAAACGGCCCCTAAATGTAGTTACGGTTTTATTCCCTCAAAACCAAAAAATGCTAGTTGTAAATTTTATGTTAAGAAGTGATTCATTTGACACAAAAAGATCAGCAAGTACATCTCTTCAACCCTCTAGCCTTTAGAGTTGGCCTCCTAAAAGTTGCAAAAAGTAAGCATATATATATATATATATATCTCAAGATACAAAACTTAATGAGATGAGACTATCATAATTATAACATTTTTGCCTTCCTAAATTGGATCCTAATTGTGAAACAAACAAACACACACACACACACATACAGAGGAAAGTTCAAATGTGAACCACTTTTTGGTTGTGAACGTGAGAACAGCTCAGAGCGCAACACATGACGGAGACTAGTCAATAAATGCGGCTTTGAGTGTGGTCCCCCCTTTAATTCAATGCCCTACCATGAATCGTGCCTAGTCATCCGCCGTGGACCTAACGTGGCGCATAGTCATCTGCCACGTATCGCGTTCTCGGCTGTCCTCACGTTCACAATCAAAAAGTGATTCACATTTGAACCCACCCCTATATATATATATATAAGTATAAGTATATAATAGAACAAAATAAACTCCAACGAATAATATTTTTATCACGAAATGTGTGAATACTATTTTTATCACGAAAAAGGAAAGTGGTATATAATTATATATAGGTTAAAAATGAGCCCTAGCTAATTACCGTTTTCAAGTGAAGAAATGGGAAGAAGGAACCTGTAGTTGTATATATATAGAAGGATTTCTCCATATGGTTATGATGATATGAAAGAAATAAGAAGGCGAAAGAAGCAGCGAGATTGGAAAACGAAGAGGAGCCATGTCTCTCGTAAACTGAAGCAAAATATACGATCATTTTCCATCGCTAATGAGAAAAACAAATATTTAATTTGGAAATTAAATTTTGTTTTTCTATAACAGAAATGAATTCTTAAAAAAGTTATATCTTTATTCTTTATCTATATAGTGAGATAACGTGTGTGCCCTGGCCTTTACCCAATAAACTCAATTGCCACATAAGCTTTTCACTTCCTTACCCAAACCAATCTAAATCGTCCACTGTACTCAACTGAATATTACCCACACATTAATAATTAATAAGAAAAAGAAAATAAGAGAGGGAAAGAAGAGAGAGACATGGAGAAACAAGAGAGAGAAAGGGGTGAGGTGGAGTTGGGTGGGGTGGGGTTGGGTGCCTCTATACCGATCGGTTTGGTGAAGCCGAAGATAGATTACCCGAAATACTCATTGCGGTGTTGCCGATGGACCCGATCAAGCCGATGGCCAACCCAAAGCCATCGGCTTACCCATAGCGGATGGTCTAAGGGCCGGCGGGTAGGGCGACGGGCTCTCTTTCCTCTCTAAAGCCATAGCGGATGAAGCCGTGAGTCTCTCTTTCCTCTCTCTCTAGCCTTCTCTGCTTACATAATAATAAAAAAAATTCGAAGAGTATGAAAGGTTATGATAGTCGACTTTAGGGTTCAGATGGTAGGAAAGAGAAAAATTGATGTGACATTGAGTTAGCATGAAAAATATGAGGGTATGAAATTTTGTGGTACTTATGTTCTTAATAGCATTAGTTAGCAACCATTATGAAGAATTATTCGGTCTTTAAACAAACTTTAGTGCCAAAAAAACATTCCAATCTAAACTTTAATATGGTTCATGTTTTTTTTTTTGTTTTTTTCGTTTAAAAGTATATTATACATCAAAACACAAATCTATTGTCATGTCACTACTAGAAATTTGGGCAATAGCAGCAACACAAGCGACATAGGTTATTCTAATTTTTTAGTGTAATTAAAGTTGGAGTGTGATATTTATCCATCGCATAGTTTAACATTTTTAAAAATACATAAATAGCTTTCAAGACAAACCCTCCAAATATATAACTATATACCAGGTTAAATTCAAAAAGGCATGGAGTCGCGATGTGATTCAATAAATTTGTGAAAAATGTGAAATCAAGGGTTACAAAACTAAAACCACAAAAGATAAAAAAAAAATTGAAAAAAAAAAAAAAACATTGTCTTACAAAAAACGCATGCTATGAAGCATGCCATGTCATGAGTTACGCCTTACAAGAACATTATGGGTCATTTTGTAACAACAGAGACGCATCTTACGCCATATGCCTTTTTTTAACACTACCATATACGCCTTTCATAAAAAGCTCCTACACCGCTACACATATTAGCATGTATCCACAAATTACAATTGCGTTCATTTACTTTTAGACATCTCCATCATCAATGGATTGGATCATTAGAAGTTCAAACTATGTGGAATTTTCACATTAGCATTTATCATCAGTTCAACCATCCAAGTTCCAAACTCCAATCGGTTGAAAAAAAACAAGAATGATTAACCTACTAGCCACCATCACCCTCTCTTCGTTATCTTTTTTAAACTAATCACCCGGTAACCCAGTTATTTGCACAAGTATATGAAAATATTTTATCTCATGTAACCAACAAATTTGCTTGGGCAACAACTATTAACTTTTAAAAGTGACCAACAACAATAATTAATAACAATGAAGTTGCCATTAGAAATACCAAGGCGCACAAAAGTTTGATTTTTTCACCTACAAAAAAAAAAACCACAATGACTACATTCAACAAAAACCTTCACCAAAGTTTAATACAATAACCATTAATTGATTCATATTGTAGGAAAAATCTTTAGATGTACTCCATATGAACACCTATAGCAGTTAAAAAACCATTGCATTCCCTTCCATGAAAACCAACCACTTTCCCAGAAGATTCTGTTGAAGTGAAATAAGTATACCCATCAGTACCACTTTCTACTCCATATGGCCCATATATCGTCTTGTTTGTGTGAAAAGTGATAGACGTTATAGCTTCCAATCCGTTAAATCCACCAATGGGTCCATAAATCCCAGAGATCTGAGTCAAGTATTCATCCGTACCATCCAAATTAACCTGCCAAGCTCAAGTTTAAGGTGGGTATTAAATGCGTAGGTTGTTCATGAGGTTGACAAAATCTCTAAGGGCGCGTTTGGTATGCAGGATTCCTTGGAATCTGAAGGAATTGGAACCCAATTCCCAAGGATTCCTGCGTTTGGTAAAATTTAGAGAAGGGAATTAGAATTGGGGGAAGGAATTAAAATCCCTCATATGAAGGAATTTGAAATCCTTGGGTACATGGAAGGATTTTAAAATCCCTTGACATGGGAATTGCCAAATTACCAGATTACCCTTCAATTGGATGCCCTAACTTACTACTTCGCTTCGACCCACCGCCGACCGCTGCAACCACTTCGACCCACCGCCGACCGCCGCCACCGCTTCGACCCACCGCCGACCGCCGCCACCGCTTCGACCCATCGTCGACCGCCGTCGCCTCGACCCACCGCCGACCGCCGCCACCCCTTCGGCCGACCATCGCCACCGCCTCGACCCACCGCCGACCGCCGCCAGCGCTTCGACCCATCGCTACCGCTTTGACATAAGAAAAAAAGGAGGGTAATTCTGTCATTTTGCATATCTGAATTCCAATTCCATCAGACATTTCTGCCAACCAAACAGATTATGGAATTGGATTCCAGTTCCATTTCCTGCCAACCAAACAGATTATGGAATTGAATTCCAATTCCTTCAGGATTCTAAATTCCTCTGGATTCCAATTCCTTCAAAAACATTCCAGCATACCAAACGCAGCCTAAATAATTCATATGTACATTTGAACATACCAGTGCTGCCAGTTCCAGTTTATCGTTACTTGTTCCTCCATGCATCGATGACAAAAATAGTTTTGAATCCCTTCTAATGTATACACATTGGATAGCACGAAGCACATTCAAAGACTCTTCCATAAAAACATGTATTTGTTTGACTGTAGAGAAAACTCCATCATCCCAATATTTACCTGCAAATGCCCCAAAAGGTCCCATCTCCTTTGGCATTACCATTCTAGACATAGAGCTAGAACATAACTGTAGTGGAAGAAATAATCATAAGAGAATATTTGAACTTTAGAACGAAAAAATTAAGTGGCATTAAATGATTCACATAAGAAATTTTACAGATATGTTGTTAATAATCAAAAAACCCATTAATCATAACAAACTAGTTTTAGAAAAGGCTTGAAACATAAATAAATACAGAACAAGAATACCAGAAGGAGACCAAGAGATGAACCTCATGTGTCGAAATGTCATCACGAGTAGAGTTTCTACCAAATACAAGTGATCCGGGCATCACATATATCCCAATAGCATTAGGGTAAGCATCAACACGCCCATGAAATCCAACAATCGCACCACCTTTCCCATCATATGAAAAATGAGTCCCAGTCCCAGTACCCAAACCATAAGGACCATAACGCTTCTTATTTGTTACAAAACATAACGACTTGATCACCATCACAGAGCCATGTTGGCCATACATCCCACGTATTGAAACGAAATACTCATTAGGGTAATTGACGGAAATCTGCAAAATTAAAACCATTTCATTCGTTAGAAACAATATCTTTTGATTTCACATGTACCAAACAAAGTCTCAAAATCACGTCTTCAACGACATATCCATTCAAATTATATATCGTACCATGTCTTCCTTTAAATTTGCCCAGGGGGAACCATAATAGGGACTTTCGGTTTCACCCGTGCAATCATCACTTTGGAATTTGATGGCTTCAATAAACTCTTCATGTATAATGGTTATTTTTATAATGTTGCCTTTGGGCATCCAAATCCAGGCTTTCCCATTTGGACCACCCCATGGTCCATGAGTTATCCATCCTTCATTGCTTTCAGTTTCCTGATGAAACCATTAAAAAAACACAGCATTAATTAATTGGTACCACCCTATAATTCAGATAGAATCACAACAAAAGATTATTACTAAAACCATATACCATGATGAGGCTATTGAGATCCATACTTAGATTGTTACCCAACTTTCAGCAATATCTACTAATAGCAACAATCAGCCCAGGCCAATGAATCTAAACTATAGAGAAGCATCACATAAAATCTTAGTTAAATATATAATTAAGGAAGCATTTTAGGAAACAACAAAACAGAATATTAATCATCATGGTGTAAATATAATCATGAGAAACATCAATGCTTATCAATGGCTTTATGTATAACAAGAAACCCACAATTAAAAGATGAAAAATATTCTAGAAAAAGAACAAAGCAAACATAACAAAACCGTCCTATACTAATTCTAACGACGAAAGAAGCAGATAGATTGGAAAACATAGAGCCAGGGAAACACAAAAAAATAATTGGAAGGCATAGCGGCATCGAACCAACAAACGACTACCACAAACATACACACCCTCCCCGGCGGTATCGGGCAGCCCACCAATCCGCTGCTGTCCCTGCCCAGGTAAGCTGGCATCCCATCTGCCCAGGTTCAATTCCAGGCGTACGCAACAACTGTGGCCAGACTTAGGGGACGTTTGCTTGATGCTTTTCTGGTAATTAAGTGCTTACCACGTCAATTTACCTTACGAGACGAACACGAAATTGACTGGAATCTTACCTGGTAAAAACGATAGCATGAACGGAGAGACTTAATTAATTACCCGGGTAAGTGAGATCGACAACTCTTACCCGGTAAGAGCTTAGCCATTTTGAAAGACTAGAATATTGTCCAATATGGTAGTGATAATGTTCAATTTTACCGGTAAGTGTTCAAGTAAACGGCCCGTTAGTCTCAAACGGGCGTAATTTAATTACAATCAGTTTGTAGATGATAATAGTGTTCAAAGTAATACTGTTAATTACCTTTCTCAAACTGAAAGCTCTCTGGAGAAAAGGGAAGAACGAACGCAGAAAATGTGCCGTAGAAGAAGAAGAAGAAAGAAGCCCTAGATAGCATTCCCGCCAAAATCACTTTGGGCTTCATATATGTTATTGTGGCTTTGTGGATCGATTTCTTGCGAATCAACAATTGTATTTTTCTTAATTTATTTGCTTATTTTGCATTCTTAAAATAAAAGTTAGAGTGAATTACATATTTGGTCCATGTGGTTTGGGCATTTTAACAGTTTGGGTCCCTAAAACAAAGTATCTATGGATTTCGTCCTTGTGGTTTGCATTTCATAACGATTTGGGTCCCTAAGTTTAACACCGTTCATAAGTGAGCCGTTAGCCCCATCATGTGCACGGCACATGATGGGCAGTTTAGTTATTTCACCTATTTTTTTTATTTTAATTTAAATAACAGGACCAAATATGTTATTTACTATTTTTATTAAAAATCTTAGGGACTAAGTACCTACCTACCACCATCATCATCATCATCCCCATTTGAAGTCTGCAAAGATTCATATCCCCATAACCACCTATCACCACCAACATCAACCACCACCTATTACCACCCAACATCAACCATCGTCGCGTACTACCACCTATCACCACCCACCACCACCAACATCAACCACTATCGCATAGTAGCATCTATCACCAACCACTACCACCAATCTGTCACCATTCACCACCACCACCAGCAACAACCACCCACCTGCCACCATTCACCATCACCACTACTTGCACACAGCCACCACCACCACTTCCACCATTCACTCCCTCCACCACCACCTTCACACACCTACCACCGCTTCCACCATTCACCACCACCATCGCCTCCTCTACACACCCACCACCGCTTCCACCATTCACCACCATCTACACCATTGACCACCACCATCACTTGCACACAACCACCACGACGTCCACCATTCAGATCTGGAATCGACTTAGGGTTTTCGCAAATCTAAATTGAGATGGTGGTTAGGGTTTTTGTATATCTGAAATCGATCTAGGGTTTTTCTGAAACGTGGTGGAGGTGGTTGATTGGTGCAATGAACGGCGGGGGTGGGGTGGCGGCGATTGAAGCAGGCGGTGGCGGGGGTGGTGGCGAGATGGTGGTGGGGTGGCAGTAAAGGTGGTGGGGTGGAGGTAAAGGTAGATGGTGGTGGGGTGGACGGTGGTGTTGAAGAATTAGGGTTCTAGAGAGTGGAGACGAGGGGGGTTAAAATAAATGAGATTGAGATTTTCTATTTTGTTTTTATTGTTTTATATATTTTTATTGTTTTAACTTCTTTATTGAATTTAGTGTGAATTTCATATTTGGTCCCTGTTATTTAAATGAAAATTAAAAAAATAGGTGAAATGACTAAAATGCCATCTTGTGCCATGCACATGATGGGGCTATCTGTAACACCCCAAAGCCCAAAGCTATAGGCTGGCCCAATAACTTCGAATCCAATTAAAAACCATGGTGGAAGTGACACAGTGAGAAACGTGGAACGGATCGACAAGCGTCAAATCCAAAATAGAAAGTACTTTAAAGCGAAAGAACTTAAGAACACAAGAGATAAAACTCTTAAAAATCTCACAAAGAGAATAAATTTTATTAATCAAAGTATGAAAAACAATTGTAGCCTAAAGCCCTATTTATAATCTAGTTAAAACATAATTAAGGAAACTAAATAAACCTAATTCTATTTTAACTTGGAAAGTAATTAAAATAATTACCAAACATAAATCCTAAACTTGATAAACAAGAAAACTAATTAATGATAATAATTCTAATCTAAATTAAGTAATAAAATATTTGAATAAATCGATAAAGGCTATCGATTCGGGACTGATCTCCCGATCCAGCATCACGCTCGCGCCGCGAGTAACGACCTTCGTGCCATGAAGCTGCTTCAGTCGGCTTCGGCCGTGTTTTCGATGCTGGTTTACAAGCTTCTTTCGACCTCTTTTTCGTGGTTTCCATAAATACTTTAAAATAGCCGATACAGCTCGAAATCGATCTGTATCAGGAAGTTATTGGTAGCCCATGACTTGAGGCTTATAAGGTGCTAACAACTTCTACTTTCTATCCATGTGGGACGGGTTGTTACAAACTCCCCCACTTGAACTCCTGACGTCATCGTCAGGCCTGCCCAGAATCTTTCTCTCCTTGTCCTCGGCGATGTGGGATTCACCTAAGATGTTACCAACATCCGCCCTCGAGGACTCATCATTCTCGATAAGGTTTGCCCCACCATCCCGATGGTACAAGAATCGGCTCTGATACCATTCTGTAACACCCTAAAGCCCAAAGCTATAGGCTAGCCCAATAACTTCGAGTCCAACTAAAAACCATGGTGGAAGTTATTAGTAGCCCATGACTTGAGGCTTATAAGGTGCTAACAACTTCTACTTTCTATCCATGTGGGACGGGTTGTTATACTAACGGCTCACTTTTGGACGGTGTTAAACTTAGGGACCCAAATCGTTATGAAATGCAAACCACAAGGACGAAATCCATAGATATTTTGTTTTAAGAACCCAAATTGTTAAAACACCCAAACCACAGGGACCTAATATGTAATTCACTCTAAAAGTTAATTTCCAATTTAGAATAAAGTTTATTTATATTTTATAAATTCTTGCCGACAGAAAATACTTTTACCTTTTTGTAATATTATTTGTCGAAAACCTTTCAAAAATTGATTTATTTTAATAATAAAATTTATATTTAAAAACTGATAATTCTAAAATATTCGATAATTATTTGCATTTTTAAAAATAAATTTTAATTTAAAAAATAAATCAGATAAATTTCTATCGGAAGTTTAATAAATTAAAATTATAAAATTATTTTTGTCAGAAATTAATTTGATTTTCCTAATTTCATATTTAATTGCTATTATTAATTAATTAAATTAATATTTAATTTGAAAATATTTATATCGGATTTCGGATTGACTGGTGATCCTTCACAAATTTATCACATCTCTCAAAATCTTTAAGA
Source organism: Centaurea solstitialis (assembly GCA_030169165.1). Lineage (NCBI taxonomy): Eukaryota > Viridiplantae > Streptophyta > Magnoliopsida > Asterales > Asteraceae > Centaurea > Centaurea solstitialis. The sequence continues at coordinate 9,886,511 of CM058041.1, read as the reverse complement.
AAAATAAATCAGTAACAAATTTGTCACAGATTTCCAAATGATTTCAAGTGGTGTTGACTTTTATTGACTTTCCACTGAAAAATTCAGTCAATAATACTCTTTTTTTTAGTATTGATTTGTTACTCTATTACTTTATAATTACATACCTAAGATCAATTTGACTAACAATCACTAATAAGAATACATCGTATAGTTGGCCAAATTAGTTAACATTCAAATAAAATTGACATTTTACCTAAAAATCAAACAAATAAATAAACAAATCCTAAACAATTACAACGAAATCTCAAGGTAGAAAAACATCAAAACTTAAAGTTAATGTTGGAATGAAGAAATTACCCAATCCCAGAACCAGCCCCTCTATAGGTCCCCAACGAGTAACGGTTAATCAAAATACGAGTCCCAAACCAGAACCAGTCCTGCTCTGTTTCGTATTTTGGAAACCGGAGGCAGAGTCAATTGAATCATGTATCGTATACATACTCCATATGAACACCAATAGCGGTTAACAAACCATTGCATTTCCTGCCATGAAAACCAACCACTTTTCCAGGAGATTCTGTTGAAGTGAAGTATTTATGCCCATCACCATTTTCTTCTCCATATGGCCCATATTTCGTCTTGTTTGTGTGAAAAGTGATGGACGTTATCGCTTCCTGTCCTTTAAATCCCTCAACAGGTCCATATAACCCTGAGATCCGAGTCAAGTATTCATCCGTACCATCAGGTCCGGCCCTGGGCACGTGCAGCCCGTGCGACCGCACAGGGCATCAAATCCCAAGGGGCATCAAAATTTCATATACTACTAGTTTACGTCTTTTCGGTTTGATGATTTAGGACGGGTTTAAATGGAACAGGATATTTAGACATAGGATTTGTATATGAAAAATGGATTGATATTTTTTGCTTCAAGAAGTGCACAAAAACATCGTTTTAGGTGATGCAAATTTATATTTTGTGATTTGAGGTTTTGGTTGTCTTTTTTGTATTTAGACATAGGATTTGTATATGAAAAAAATCGACGTAGGGATAAGCCGCCTAACTTGACTAGGTTTCAAATCCTTTACAAAAATTGTGTCTTTCGTCATTTCATTTGCTTAAAAAGTAGACACGGGGGCATCTTTAAGCATGTTCGCACAGGGCATCTAAACTTCTAGGAACGGCCCTGCGTACCATCCAAATTAACCTGCCAAGCTCATGTTTAAGATTTTAAATGCATAGGCTGTTCATGAAACTGATATATAGATATGCAAAAAATTCATATATATGTACATTAGAACGTACCAGTGATGCCAGTTCGAGCTTATCTTCACATGTTCCTCCATGCATCGATGATAAAAATAATTTTGAATCCCTTCTAACGTATACAAATTGGATGGCACGAAAGACATTCAAAGACGCATCCATGAAAACATGTATTTGTTTTACAGTAGAGAAAACTCCATCATCCCATTGTTTACCTGCAGAAGCCCCAAAAGGTCCTATCTCCTTCGGCATTACCATTCTAGACTGACAGCTAGAACACACCTGTAGTGGAAAACATAATCACAGGCACGTAAAACATATTTGAACTTTAGAAAGAGGAAAAAATACCTATATAACAAACTAGGTTTTGGAAAAACATTGAAACATATATAAAAACAGAACAGGAATAGCAGAAGGAGACCAAGAGATGAACCTCATGCGTCGATTTCTCATCACTTGTAGAGTTTCGACCAAATGCAAGGGATTCGGGCATCACATATACCCCAATAGCATCAAGGTAAAGGTCAGCACACCCATGAAATCCAACAATCACACCACCTTTCCCCGCGTATGAAAACCGAGTACCAGAATCCGAACCATAAGGACCATAACGCTTGTTATTTGTTACAAAACATAACGACCTGATCACCGTCCTAGCGTTTTTGTTTATGCCATAGGTCCCACTTATTGAAACGAAATACTCATTAGGGTAGTCGACACAAATCTGCAGAAATGGAAGCATATGATTCATTAATAAGAAACAATATCTTTGATTTCACATGTGCATAAAATTCTCAAAATCAAGTTATATATGTTACCGTGTCTGTACTTGAGCTATCATAGAAGCCACCATAAAAGGGGCTTTCAGTTTCACCCGTGCAATCATCGCTATGGAATTTGATGCAATCAACATCTCGATGTACCATAGTTATCTTTTTAATGATGCCTTTTGGCATCCAAATCCAGTCTTTCCCCCTTGGAACACCCCATGGTCCAAGAGTTATGCATCCTTCAGAATTGCTTTCAGTTCCCTGATTAAACCATCCAAAAAATAAACACACATTAATTTGTAGCACACTATGCTTCAGATAGAATCATAACAAGAGACAATAAGTAAAAGCATACCATGAGGGTATTGAGATATCAACTTTGAATTGTTACCCAACTTTCAACAATATCCACTTCCAGCAACAATCAGCCCAGCAGGCCAATGAATCTAAACCATAAACAAACATCACATGAAATCTTATTTAAATAAATAAGAAAGCATTAAAGAAAAAAGGGTAACAAAACAGAATATGCTTGATCATGGCCCAGCCCAATTAAGGGTACCACTATGTAGTATGGCAGATCACTGATCTGGATATCGCCTCATGCTTACACGGATTTGAACCCAGGTAGCCAGGGATACTATCCACTGACCCTGACCCTCAAGGATGTTACCGCTTGGTCTACACATGATTTGACACATGGACCATCAATTACCTTCTAAAATTTGCAAAAAAAAAAAAAAAAAAAAAAAAAAAAAAAAAAAAAAACTAAACATTATCTAGAGAGGTAAACTTGATTCAGCAGATGCTAAACATTTGGCATTCCTAAAGTGAAACAAACATTTAAGTAAATATATAATAGCACAAAAAGCCTCCAAATTAAGAAAAAGAAGAGCATAATGAATAATAGTGTTGAAATTAATACTGTTTATCTAAGAAAAGAAACTGGACTCAGAGTCACCTTTCTCAGCTGAAGAAAATGGAAGAACCAACGCAGAAAATGCCGTAAAAGAAGAAGAAGAAAGAAGCCCTAGATCGCTTTCCCGCCAAAATCACTTTGGGGGCTTCATATGGATCGATTTTTTGGGAATCAACAATTGTATTTTTATTTAATTTATTTGAATATTTTGCATTCTTAATTGTTAACATTAATTTTAAATAATATAACTAATACTTTTATTTAAAAGTTAAATAATATAATTAATACAAAAATCTATAAAATAGAGATTTGGTATTTGGTTATAGCTAAATGTAATTGATTTAGAAAAGTTGAAATTTTAGAGTAATTTACATAATTGATCCATGTGGCTTACATAAAATTGTAATGTGAATTTCTATTTTGAAATAATTGTGGAAAGTGGTTTACATTTTTACACTCTTTTGTCCATGTGCCCTAACAGTGTTAATGTGTCATACTCTTCGATATCTGAGTTACAGTCTTTTGGTGAAAGGGGGGGAGTCATAGTTGCAAATCTAAGTTACATTTAATCTGTTTTTGGAGGTCGACTTGTTTCGATCATGATTGCAAAGAGACACATATGATGCATCTTGGAGCTCAATGATAGCAACGGTTAAATCGGCGATGTGTCGGAAGAGGAAATGGACGCGGATATGGGGAGATAGTTATATGAGCAAGGTGAGGAAGAGGATATCGGAGAAGAAGATGAAATTGTAGTTTACTCTATATAAAAGCTACTTGTATTAAAAATATTTAATTGTTTCCATCATTAACAATAACTAAATAATGTAGTTTTAAAAAAAGTATATATACTTTTATTAAATCAAGACTAAAATATATAAAATGAAAGAAAAAATATACTACCTCCCGTCCCAAAATTATTGTCCATTTTTGACTTTTGAAAGTCTTTCTTTGTCAATTTTGACCTTAAATATTTTTGTTTATGTTATATAATACTTGATGAAAATTATACCAATGAAAATACATTAAAAACACAACCCATTCATATATTTTGCATCAAGTATTATATAACACAAACAAAAACATTTAAGGTCAAAATTGACAAAGAAAGACTTTCAAAAGTCAAAACTGGACAATAATTTTGGGACGGAGGAAGTATTTAATAAACCGAAATAGAAAAATTAAATAAATTAAAAAAAGTTTGAAATAACCCCAAGGACCGAAATTTGCAACTTCAAGACAAAATCACAACATTTCTTAAACACAAAATGATCGAAATCGTAGTTTACTCTTTATATTCCTTAAGTTTTCAGTTTTATTTTTTCATTTTATACATTTATTTTATTAAAAATACATAATCATGAATTAACTAAAATACATTAAAAATGTGTCTTTTTGTGATAAATTATAATCATATCGTCAATACCTTCGAAATATGTTCATTATTAAATATTTTTAAACTCAATGATAATACTAAATATAATAAACACGTATAACTATATCATGTTATAAAAAGTCATAAACAGTTATATATTATAAAATATTTTTAATTCAGACATAACTTAACAAAATTGAGTTTATATAATGTTCAAAATAAATAAAAGTGTTCTAATAGAGTGTTTTATAAAACACTAGTTTATTGGACCAACCAAAAAAGTGTTCAATTTAAAAGTGTTACGATAAGAATGTTTTTTTTATTTTAATATCTTATAAACTCAACTTTATTGTAGAGTTAACCTTCTTGATCATCAAAGGATATGGATCATAAGAAGTTAGAACTATATGTACAATTTTCACCTTACCATTTATTATGAGTTCAACCATCTAAGTACCAAACTCTAATCAATTAAGAAAACAAAAATAACCTACTAGTCACAAAATTCACCCCGTATTGTTTAAAGTTTCGACTAGACCATCACCCTTTTTTCCTTATCTCTTTGAAAGTCATCACCTAATAACCCACTTATATGTGCAAGTAAATGAAAATATATTATCTCATGTAACCAACAAATTTGCTTAGGCAACAACTATTAACTTTTAAAAGTGACCAACAATTGCAACAATAATTAATAACACTGAAGTTACCATTAGAAATACCAAGGTGAATAAAAATTTGATGCTTTCACCTACAAAAAAACCCACAATGGCTACATTCAACAAAAACATATACCAAAGTTTGATACAATCACCATAGATTCATATTGTAGAAAATTAACCTTTAGATGTACTCCATATGAACACCAATAGCAGTTAAAAAGCCATTGCTTTCCCTGCCATGGAAACCGACCACTTTCCCATGGGATTGAGCTGAAGTAAAATACCCATCACCACTTTCTTCTCCATATGGCCCATATTTCGCCTTGTTTGTATGAAAAGTGATCGACGTTATGGCTTCCAATCCGTTAAATCCATCTACAGGTCCATAAAGCCTAGATATCCGAGTCAGGTATTCATCCATACCATCCAAATTAACCTGCCAAGCTCAAGTTTGAGGTATTTAAGGCGTAGGTTGTTCATGAAGTTGATAAAAAAGCAAACAATTCATATGTACATTTTAACATACCAGTGCTGCCTGTTCCAGTTTATCTTTACTTGTTCCTCCATGCATCGATGACAAAATTAATTTTGAATCCCTTTTAACGTATAAAAATTGGATACCACGAAGCACTTTCAAAGACTCATCCATAAAAACATGTATTCGTTTGACAATAGAGAAAACTCCATCATCCCAATATTTACCTGCAAATGCCCCAAAAGGTCCCATCTCCTTCGGCATTGCCATTCTAGACATAGAGCTAGAACATAACTGTAGTGGAAAAAATAATCATAAGAGAATATTTGAACTTTAGAACAAAAAAAATGAAGTGGCATTCACTGATTCACATAAGAAATTTCACAGATATGTTGTTAATTATCAAAATACCCATTAATGATAACAAACTAGTGTAGAGATGAACCTCGTGTGTTGATTTCTCATCAATTGTAGAGTTTGGACCAAATGCAAGTGATTCGGGCATGACACATATCCCAATAGCATTAAGGAAATAGTCAGCACGCCCATGAAATCCAACAATCACACCACCTTTCCCATCAACTGAAAAAGGAGTCCCAGAAGTATCCGAACCGTAAGGACCATAATGCTTCTTATTTGTTACAAAACATAACGACTGCACCCTCAAGGAGGTATAATGTTTGACATAAGTCCCACTTACTGAAACGAAATACTCATTAGGGTAGTCGATGCAAATCTGCAGAATATATTAGAAAGTATATGATTCACTAGAAACTTTGAATTCACATGTATCAAAAAGTCTCGAAATCACGTCTTCAACGACATATCCATTCAAATTATAAATCTTACCGTGTCTTCCTTTGACTTTTTCCAGTGGAAACCAAAAAAGGGTGTTTCAGTTTTGGAATCATCGCTTTGGAATTTGATCGCTTCAATGAACTCGTCATGTGTAACGGTTATTTTTTTAATCATGCCTTTAGGTATCCAAATCCAGGCTTTCCCGTCTGTACCACCCCATGGTCCAAGAGTTATGCGTCCTTCAGAATTGCTTTCAGTTACCTGATCACACCATTCAAAAGATAAACATGCATTAACTGGTATCATCCTATACTTCAGATAGAAAGAATTACAAGAAAAGATAATAAGTAAAACCATACCATCAGAACAATCGTTTGCCACGTTCATGCATATCAAATCTAACACTAACAAGTAATAAGATGTCTAGTAGAAGATGCATATAACATATAACCCCAATGGGGCAGCCTACCGGTTAAGGCTTGGTGTTGGGGAAAAACTCACCCAAGTTCGAATCCGGGGGTGAGCAACCAGGGGCCACTGAGTATTAATCCCAGGGGAGCATGCTTTAGCTCTCGGTAAAAATTGCCAAGGATGTAGTCTGGGCAAACCCCAGGTGAACCTTATCCAAAAAAACATATAAGAGAGACATCAGGTTCGTCATGCTAGGTTGAGTTCAAATTAATCGTAAACCAATTTGTTATACCTTGAGGTTAAGCAAGTCATTTTAGTAAGTCAAGTAAACAAAGTACAAGTAGCTAATGCCTAAATGTAGCTACTGCTCAGGTTTTAGTGTAAATAATTCGTCGAAAGCCATAAACCCTTTGTTAACCTTTTTGATCTTGACTAATACAACCAAAAACTACCATTGATTTTACAGTTTTAATCAGGTGTACATCACAATTCCAACCCAATACTTATAGTTTGAAGATTATACAACTAACATCTCGAGGCTTCCATTTTGTATTTCAAATGTATTTAGCAACCCACTTCCAAAACCTCATATAATCACAATTACACACTTAAATAAATAAATAAAAATTCCAGCTTCTACACTTGATTCAACTTCAAGATTATGCAAATAATTAACACTAAACATACACCCATATAGCAAAACCTCCTCAAATGCCTCCATTATCAAAACCCCCGAGTTAAAGAAATTCTACAAGATCATAAACACAACATCAACGATTTCAAGAAACGAACAAAACTGACATACAACAATAACTGTAGTGGAGAAAAATAATCATGAGAGATATTTGAACTTTAGAACAAAAAAAATGAAGTGGCATTAACTGATTCACATAAGAAATTTTACAGATATGTTGTTAATTATCAAAACACCCATTAATGATAACAAACTAGTTTTAGGAAAGGCTTGAAACATAAACAAATACAGAACACGGAAACCAGAAAGAGACCAAGAGATGAACCTCGTGTGTTGATTTCTCATTAATTGTATAGTTTCGACAAAAAGCAAGTGATCCCCGCATCATATATATCCCAATAGCATGAAGGAAATAGTCAGCACGGCCATGAAATCCAACAATCACACCACCTTTCCCGTCATATGAAAAAGGAGTCCCAGAAGTATCCAAACCATAAGGACCATAACGCTTCTTATTTGTTACAAAACATAACGACTGCACCCTCAAGGAGCTATAATGTTTGCCATAGGTCCCACTTATTGAAACGAAATACTCATTAGGGTAGTCGATGCAAATCTGCAGAATATATTAATTAGAAGCATGTGATTTACTAGAGACAAGTAATATCTATAAATTCACATGTATCAAAAAGTCTCGAAATCACGTCTACAACGACATATCCATTCAAATTATAAATCTTACCGTGTCTTCCTTTGACTTTTTCCAGTGGAAACCAAAAAAGGGTGTTTCAGTTTTGGAATCATCACTTTGGAATTTGATGGCTTCAATAAACCCATCATGTATAATGGTTATTTTTTTAATCATGCCTTTAGGCATCCAAATCCAGGCTTTCCCGTTTGGACCACCCCATGGTCCAAGAGTTATGCGTCCTTCAGAATTGCTTTCAGTTCCCTGATCAAACCATTCAAAAGATAAACATGCATTAACTGGTATCATCCTATACTTCAGATAGAAAGAATTACAAGAAAAGATAATAAGTAAAACCATACCATGGGGTATATATTGATCAGATCTCAACTTAGATTGTTACCCAACTTTCAACAATATCCACCAATAGCAACAACCAGCCCAGAGACCCCAGACCAATTATGAATCACTGAATCTAAACTATAAAGAAACATCACATAAAATCTTAGTGAATAAATAAGGAAGAATTTTAGAAAAAACAAAAGAGAATATATATGCTTGATCATGGTGTAAATATAATCATGAGAAACAAAAGTAGTGCTTATCAAAGGGTTTAGCAATCAATTTATGTATAACAAGAAACCCACAAATTAAACAATCATTAGTCCCTACTACTGGTTGATTGACCATTCGTGCTACGTGAGGAACAAAGAAAAAGCAACACCAATAAATTTTTTTGAAGATATATTCTTAAAAACATGAACAAAAACTACAGGTGGAATTGCGATAGAACAACGGAAAGAACTACCCAATTGTTTGCAACGATCATGCATATCAAATCTAACACTAACAAGTAACAACATGTCTAGTAGAAGATGCATATAACATATAAGAGAGACATCAGGTTCGTCATGCTGGGTTGGGTTCAAATTAATCGTAAACCAATTTGTTATACGGTTATACCCTCAGGTTAAGCAAGTCATTTTAGTAGTAAGAGGGTGTTTGGGATTGCTTTTTGTGTTCAAAAGTGTTTTTTTACCAAAAGTGCTTATTGACTTATGGTGGTGAGAAAAAAGAGTTTTTAAAAAGGTGTTTGGATTAGCTTATTGAGATGGTGAAAGTAATAAGTCAATAAGTCAGGTCCATCTTACTTATAAAAAATCAAGTTTCCTTCCTTCCCCAAATGTTGTTTTGCATTTGCCAAACATGCTTTTTAACTTATTGACTTCTTCAAGAAGTCAATAAGTTAAAATGGAGTTTCTCAACGCAATCCCAAACACCCTCTAAGTCAGGTAAACAAAGTACAAGTAGCTAATGCCTAAATGGTACAAGTAGCTAATGCTCAGGTTTTAGTATAAATAAGTGGGGATTCGTAGGTAATTCGTCGAAAGCCATAAACCCCTTTGTTAACCTTTCGATCATGATTAATACAACCAAAAACTACCGTTGATTTTACAGTTTTAATCGGGTGTACACCACAATTCCAACCGAATACTTACGGTTTAGGGTTTTACAACTAACATCTCGAGGCTTCGGGTTCGGTTCCTTGGGTTTTTCTGCACCCCTATTTCTAATGTATTTAACAACCCACTTCCAAAACCTCATATAATCACAATATTACACACTTAAATAAATAAATAAAATTCCAGCTTCTACACTTGATTCAACTTCAAGATTATGCAAATAACTAACACTAAAAATACACCCATTTAGGAAATGCCTCCATTATCAAAACCCACCGAGTTGAATAAATTCTACAAGATCATAATCAAGGGTTTCAAGAATCGAACAAAACTAGCATTAACATACAACAAAAATGCAAATTATATAACAAAAAAAAACAGAGTAAAAACGGGCATTAAACACAGCTCCCAATGGCGAAACCCTTAAATCAAATCGATAGAATGATAATGCAATTAAAGAAGAAAAAAAAGATGACCTGATTCATGAGTACGATTAGCTGGATGAAGTTACTGCAGTGAAAACAAAGGCCCCAATTGACCGAATTCCGTAAGAAAATTGGGGGAAAATATAAGAGCATCTCCAACACCGTCCACCGTGGAGAATTGAATTGAAATTCCTTTTACATAAAAAGAAAATTAAAAAATTTATTGGGACTATAAAATTAGTGAATATTTAAATAATCGTAATTGATATTGAAATCTCAAAAATATAGAATTTGTTAAATAATGTAATTTGATTCTTGTTGATTTCTTCTTCTCATCTTTGAATCTTGCTAAACTGGACTAACAATAAGCTATCTGTTTCTTGTGTATATGTTTGGATGGACAAAAAGTAGTTTATGGCTATGTTTGGCAAGCGTAGCTTATAAGCTAGCTGTTGATTGATAAGCTTGCTAGTAGCTGATAAGCTAGCTGTTGAACAAATTATGTTTGGCAAAAACTAGCTTATGAGTATGTAAAATGACCAAAAAGAGTATATTTGAATTTAATAATTAATATTAATAAGGGTATAATTGGAAAAAGTTACAATAAGCTCCTCATAAGCTACTCAAAGTAGCGTTTCAAAAAGCTAGCTGATAAGCTAGCTTCCTGGTACATGTTTGGATGAACTAGCTTATAAGCTTATAAGCTAGCTTATCAGCTAGCTTATGCTTGCCAAACACAGTCTATAAGGTACCTTTTCAAAAAGTTGTTTTTTGGAGTTTTTTCTAACTTTTTCCAATTATACTTTAATATACCATTTTTGGTCATTTTACATATCCATAAAATAATTTTTATCAAATATAATTTATTTATAAGTTAATTTATCAGTCAATTCATTAAAAACCCTACCAATATATTTTCATTATCTCTTTCAACCTCATTAACCAGTGGCACCCAAAATGCATTTGGACACCCGACTAATTTGCAGCGGTCTAAAACCGGCCCGAAACCTGGTTAACTCCACTTATTGTCACAGGGTTTTGAACCCGTGTAGTAAGAGATAATATCCACTGACCCTAAGGATGTTACCTATACCACTGGGCGAGACAAGCTTTGTTCCTCATTACTTAATAGGTTATATGCATGAGTGTCTAAAAAAGTTAATCTCATGTAACCAATACACTTTGCTTGGACAACACCTATTACTATACCTCTATAAAATTATCAACAATAATATCAAGAACTGATCAAGTCTTGAAGATAAGTGAAGTTACTATTAAGTAGAAATACAAGAATTCAATCTTTTGGCCCAACAAAAAACCCACAATGGCTACACTAACAAAAATCAAACACCAAACTGAAGTTGGATACAATTACTATTGGTTCATGTATCATAGCAAAAACCTTTAGAAATACTCCATATGAACTCCAATAGCACTTACAAACTCATCATTCCTACCTTGAAAACCAACAACTTTACCAGGGCATGCACTTGAAGTGAAATAAGTATGCCCCGGACCTCTTTCTTCTCCATACGGCCCATGTACCTTCTTGTTTGTACGGAAAGTGATTGACGTTATAGCTTCAGATCCATGATATCCCTCAGCAGGTCCATAAAACCCCGAGATCCCAGTCAAATATTCATCCAAACCATCCAAATTAACCTGCCAATGACAAGATTATGGTCTATATATTTATAGCTGATCATGAGGTTGAACGAAATAGAAACAAATAATGTATATTTTTTAACATACCACAGCTACCAGTTCCATGTTGTTTTCACACGTTCCTTGATGCATTGGCGACATAAAGAATTTAGCATCCCTTTTAACATAGAGAAATTGGATGGCATGAAGCACTTTCAAAGACTCGTCCATATAAACATGTACTTGTTTCACAGTAGAAAAAACTCCATCATCCCATCGTTTACCTCCAAGAGCCCCCCAAGGTCCTGCATCCCTCGTTGGTACCATTCTAGATATACAACTAGCACATAACTGCGCACAATGTAAAAATTAAACAAGTATATATAAAAAGATAATTTAAAATTAGAACAATTAACAAATGAACATTTTATTATAGATGTTGTTATCCAAATACCGGTTGATGATAACAAAGTAGGTTTTAGACAAGGCATGAAACATAAAAAAAAAACAGAATAGAACAGAAATAACAGAATGAGTCTAAGAAATGAACCTGATCATCCATAGAACTTTGTTCACTAGTAGAGTTTTGACAAAGTGCAAGTGATTCAGGCATCACATAAATACCAACAGCACTAAGCCCGTTCGGGTCTACACGGCCATGGAATCCAACTATCACACCATCTGTTCCATTATATGAAAATGGAGTACCAGACTTCAACCCGTAAGGCCCGAAACGCATTTGATTTGTGTCAAAGCATAATGACGTCAAAAGGACAAAACCATTGAAGTTTTCAAATGTCCCACTTATTGACGTTAAATATTCATTAGGGTAGTCGATGCAAATCTGCAGAATTAGATAAATGTGCTTCATTAGAGCATCTCCAACAAAGGTTCTTATAAGAACCTTAGAGCATCCACAATGGAGGTTCTTCCTAAGGTTCTTCATGGGGTTTTTACAAGAACCTTCACTGTGAGACAAAGGTTCTTGCCCAGTCACAGGTTCTTATTGGAACCCGGGTGCTTGAACAAGAACCTAGGTTCTTGTAATAATTTCCTTTTTTGTTATATAATAGTTTACATAAATAAAAATTATATTATAAATAAGTAGAGGGAAGTGAGGTTTTTGTAACAACCTCAATTATAGAGTTTTAAGAAGGTTCTTGGTTTGTTGAGATGACAATGACGTGGTAAAAAAATATGGCAAGTGAAGTTCTTAGAGGTTCCACCACTGTAGATGCTCTTATTTTACACTTTTTGTTACAACCTCATTTCCAACTAATCTAATTAAAACCTCTAATAAAAATCACAATAATAAATCTTATAGGAACATCATTTATGTGAACCTCATAGATTTTGTAAACATCAATAATAATTATAATATCAATAAAATAAGTTAAAAACTAAGAAAATGTCACTTCTCAGTTCTCACCAAAGTTCTTATTTAGGCATTGTTTGGTAAATATAACCTAGCTTATAAGTCAACTTAAGTCAGGTCCATGTTTGGATGAACCATAAGCTAGCTTTTTGAAAAACTACTTTAGTAGCATTTTGGTGATTTATTGTAATTATGCAACTTTCTATTTTTTTTATTCCAAATAAACCCTTCTACCTTTTACATTACTAATTTTTGAACATGTCTTTTTACAGTCATGAGCTACCTTATTAGCTAGTTTTTGCCAAACAAATCTTATTCAACAGCTAGATTATCAGTCATCAGCTAGCTTATCAGTCATCAACTAATTTATCAACTAGTTTGCCAAACATAGCCTTAAAAAACCTAATTAAGTTTCAGTTCTTGTGAGAACTCTCCATAATAATGGTAGTTATTATAGGGCTGTGTTTGGCAAGTAATTGATAGAGGCTAGTAGCTGATAAGCTAGCTTATGAATAAATTATGTTTGACAAAAACTAACTTATGAATATGTAAAATGACCGAAAAATTATATCCTAGAGAATAATAATTAATATTAATAAGAGTATAATTGAAAAAAAGCGTCAAAAATGCTGCTCAAACTACTGTTTCAATAAGTAATTTATAAGCTACCTTATAAGCTAGCTTACGGTTCACCCAAACATGTACTAGCTTATCATCAGCTAGCTAATTTTTGCCAAGCACAGCCCAAGTCATTATTTTCTTTTTCTTATAAAAAACTAGCATTGTAGCTGCTTGCAATATTCCTTGCTTGAACATGCACGCAAAAACTATAAAAATCACGACTTCAATGACATACAACTCGATTATGATAATATCAGGTACCGTGTCCGATTTGCTGGTGCGTGGCACCGTGTTGCGACCAAATGAAAAACTTTCAAATTCAGTTTCTCCGTCGCTTTCAAATTTGAGACAAAAAATAATCGCTCCATGTATAATTGTTATCTTGTTGATGCTGCCTTCGGGCATACAAGTCCAGGCATTTCCCTCTAAACTACCCCATGGTCCAAGTGTAATGCATCCTCCAAAATTGGTTTGATCAGTTCCCTGAAACCATAAAAAATGTTAAGTTCCACTTCAAGGTTCAGATATATAAAAACCCAAAGGATGATAACAAATTAACAATAATAAAAACCCTACCATGAGGCTATAGAGTTCACAATTAATTGAGATTGTTACGGAACTTTAAACAATATCCACCACCAGCAAAAAACAGCCAACCCAATGAATCTAAACCAGAAAAAAGAGCACCACATAAAATTTAAAGAAAATAATAAACGAAGATTGAATACATGCTAAAGAAAAAGAAAAAATAAATAAATAAAGAAAAAATAAATAAATAAAAACGACCAATTTAATCATGTCATATATGCAACTAGATTTGATCCCGTGTAATACACGGGATCATTTAAAAAAGATTAACTCATACCATAAAAATAAATATATTACGAAATTAATATATTTAATATTGTAAAACATATAAGTATATTTAAATTTATAATTGGACTTTTAATTTTTTTTCTTGAGCAGCTCAACTTTTAAAAGAAAATATTTCCATCATTAAACATTTTATATTATATACTCCATTATTTGCATTTCAATTAATTCATTGATCATCCATCATTATGTATATATGTATTTATAATAAATTAATTTTTACGGAAATTAATATATTTAAATTATAAAACATATAAGTATATTTAAATTTATAGCTGGACTTTTAATTTTTTTTTCTTTCGTATAGTTGATTTGTTATAGTAGAGAAGAGATAAAGATAAAATAGGTAGATTAGTTTAATATTTGAATTAATAGAAATAGAATAGTTTAATATTTTTAAATTTTGAGATAAAATAGGTAGATTAGTTTAATATTCGAATTAATAGAGATATAATAATTTAATATTTTTAAATTTTGAATTAAAGTGACATGTAAACAAATGACACGTATGCATGGCATGTGTTAAGAACTTATACGTAGACGATAATGAATGTAGACCATAAGAGTGTCCAGGTACGTGTTTTGGTGGGAAAAATTAGAAACCGATTCACCAGAGCACGAAACATGACATACCAGTTACTCTTATATTATATATAGATTTGACGTTTTATTAAGGCCATGGGCATATCTCCAAAATTTAGTCAAATGAATATGAAGAGTATTGAAACCTTGATATTTTTAAAATATAAAACAACTAGATCCAGAATTATTTATGGATAATCATGACTGATGGAAAATATTTGCATATATTTAGTAATTGTTTGTAAATATTTACTTTGCTATGGATTTAGTTTATAATTAATATCTTCCTATATAATATCTACATGTTTATCTTAAATCATAATTGCTATAAACTAAATTTAAACCCTTATCTTTTGAAGTCATGTATACTTCCACAAATTCGAATTATGGTAATTCTCAAATAATTTTCAGAAGTAAACATTTTAAGCTCATCCCTATCACTCTTCGCCACGTGTCGTGCTCTTGGCTTTCCTCACATTCTCAATCAAAAAATGGTTCACATTTGAACCTTCCCCCCCCCCCCCCTCTCTCTCTCTCTCTCTCTCTATATATATATATATATATATATTAATATAGAGGAAACTTCAAATGTGAACCACTTTTTGGTTGAGAAACGTGAGGACAACCGAGAGTGCGACACCTGACGGCTTTGAGTGTGGTCCCCTCTTTAATTCAATGCCCTCCTATAAATCGTGCATAGTCATCCGCCGTGGAGCTGACGTGGCGCCTATTCATCCGCCATATCTTTTAATTAATTAATCTATTTACATACATGCATATTCATTCATCGTTCTCGCTAAACACCACCGCCGGTTTCACCGATGTTCCTCTCTGCAATGTAGGTTATTGTAAAAACCATAAGTAAAAAACTTGAGGAAAAACTAAATTGTGGATTTACTATTTTACAAAGTAAAGATGATTTACTATTTTACAAAGACTTTTTTTAGATAAAATTTAATTAATTCGTTGGTAATATGGCGGAAACTAATTAAATTAGTTAATTAGAACTGTTGGGTTAAGACAAATTAACTGATTTCTGATGGAATGTCAGTTGGAATGTCGTTTTCCAACGGAGGATTTTTGGTTGGCAGGATCCGTCGAAAATGTAATTTCAGAGGAATTTCCAACAAATTCGTCCATGAAGATGCTCCTTTTTTTAGTAGTGCATATAACCTTTTCATGTCATTATTACAACTGGTTAATAACCATAGAAGTTACTTATATGATCTTACTTCTTAGGCATCAAACTAAAACTGAAGTTACGTTTACTCGAGTTTTTTAACTATAACTAAAGCTGAATCTTTATCCGTAACATAGTTTAACATTTTCAAAAGACATAAATAACTTTCACCCAACAAAAAACCCACAATGGCTAACTTTCAACAAAAAACCTACACAAGAGTTTGATCCAATCACACCATTGGCACATATAGTAGAAATAAATCTTTTACATGTACTCCATATGCACACCAATAGCAGTTAACAAACCATCGCATTTCCTGCCATGAAAACCAACCACTTTCCCAGGAGATAATGTTGAAGTGAAATAAGCATACCCATCACCTTGTTCTTCTCCATATGGCCCATATACTGTCTTGTTTGTATGAAAAGTGATCGATGTTATAGCTTCGAATCCATTAAATCCCTCGACAGGTCCATAAAACCCAGAGATCCGACTAATGTATTCATGTGTGCCATCCAAATTAACCTGCCAAGCACAATTTTGAGGTATTAAATGCGTACGTTGTTCAATGTGCGGTTAATATTGACTGTAATGCAAACAAATTATATATATGTAAATTTGAACATACCATTGAAGCCAGTTCGAGCTTATCTTTACATGTTTCTCCATGCATTGGTGACAAAAAGAATTTACCATCCCTTTTGACATATACAAATTGGATGGCACGAAGCCTTTTCAAAGACTCTTCCATAAAAACATTTACGTGTTTTACAGTAGAGAAAACTCCATCATCCCAAAGTTTACCTGCAGAAGCTCCCCAAGGTCCTGCTTCCTTCCGCGTTACAACTCTAGACATACATCTACAGCATGACTGTTGTTGAGTAAAACATCATTAGTCACATGTACATTTACAAGAGGACATTTCAACTCTAGAAAAGTATTCAAAATTTGACTTTTACAGAGTTGTAGTTAAACAAATACACTTTAAAGATAACAAATTAAGTAGGTTTCAGACAAGGCTTGAAATGTGAATAAAAGCTTAATAGAAATACGAAAAAGAGACCAAGTGATCATAACCTCATGAATGGAATTGTTTTTACTTGTAGAGTTACGACAAAATGCAAGTGATCCGGGCATAACATATATTCCAATAGCATCAAGGTAAGCGCCAGCACGCCCATGAAATCCAACAATCACTCCACCATCCCCATCATATGAAAACTGAGTACCAGAATCCGAACCATAAGGACCATAACGCTTCTTATTTGTTACAAAACACAACGACTTCACCCTCAAGGAGGAATAACATTTGCTATATGTCCCACTTATTGAAACCAAATACTCATTAGGGTAGTCGATGCAAATCTGCACAAACGGAAGCATACGATTGATCATTAAAAACAATAGCTTTGATTTCACGTGTGCATAAAAACCTCAAAATCAAGTCTTCAAAGACACGCACACTCCAATTCAAATGACCGTACCGTGTCTGTTCTTGAATCACTAAAAGGGGGGCCATAAAAGGGGCTCTCAGTTTCACCCGTGCAATCATCGCTTTGGAATTTGATGGCATCAATAACCTCTTTATGTATAATGGTTATTTTTATAATGTTGCCTTTAGGCATCCAAATCCAGGCTTTCCCCTCTAGACCACCCCATGGTCCATGACTTATGCATCCTTCATGACTGATTTTAGTTCCCTGAAACCATCCAAAATAATAAATACACATTTAAGTCGTTACCATTTTATGGTTCAAACCGAAGCGCAACAAAAGATAATAAGTAAAACCATACCATGAGGCTATTAATTGAGATCTCAATTAGATCTGTTACCCAACTTTCAACGATATCCACCGCTAGCAACAATTAACCCAGTTACCCAGGCCAATTAATCTAAAACATTATGACAGATGGACCATCAATCACCTTCTAAAATTTGCAAAAAAACAACTAAACATTATCTAGAGAGATAAACTTGATTCAGCAGATTGTAAACATTTGGCATTCCTAAAGTGAAACAAACATTTAAGTATATATATATATATATATATAATAGCACAAAAAAAATCTACAGAAAAAGAAGAGCATTTGATTGCAGCCCTGTCTCCAAATTTGGTAAAACAAGGTATCTAGAACTTCATCCCAATTATTTCATCACAATACCACTCTCATTCCAAATGGTGTTGGTTTTTATGTCGTAAATAAGCTCAACCCTAGCACTTTTCACAAATAAACACATTATGACAAATGTGTTGGAGTGTCATAATCATCGGCTAAACACGGACCATCAATATTCACCTTCTAAAATTTGCAAAAAAAAATACTAAACATTATCTAGAGAGATAAACTTGATTCAGCAGATTGTAAACTTATGGCATTCCTAAAGTGGATTCTGATACTGAAACAAACATTTAAGAGCATCTCCAATAGCTTCTCCAAAAATTCGAATCAAAGTTGAAAAATCTTATAAGAAAATGCATTCAACTCCAACAGATTCTCCATTTTGGAGATTTTTGCACTCTATCTCCTACTTTCTCCATTTTGGAATCCAAAATTGTCTAAAATCTTCATTTTCTCCATTTTGAAGAACCTGTTGGAGTCCAAAATTGTCTAAAATCTTCATTTTCTCCATTTTGAAGAACCTATGGGAGTAAAATAGCACAAAAAAGCCTCCACAGAAAAAGAAGAGCATAATCATGAGTGTGTAGACAATAATAGTGTTGAAATACTGTTAATTAATTATCTAAGAGAAGAAACTGATCATATGAACCCTAGTTATTAATTACCTTTCTCAAACTGAAAAGCTCTCAACAAAAAGGAACAATCAAACGCCGAAAATGTGGCGTAGAAGAAGAAGAAGAAAGAAGCCCTAGATTAATTCCCGCCAAAATCACTTTGGGCTTCATATATGTTGTGGCCTTGTGGACCCATTTGGGAATCAACGATTGTATTTTTTTATTAATTTATTTGATGATTATTTTGCATTCATAATTGTTAACATTAATTTAAATAATATATATAATTAATAGAGTAAATTACATATTTGGTCCCTATGGTTAACACTTAATTTCACTATTGGTCCCTACTTTAAAATAATTATGGATTGGTCCCTATGGTTTACATTAGATTGCACTATTGGTCCCTTAACCTTAATTCCATGTGAAATCAATGTGTTAAGCATAGGGACCAATAGTGCAATATAGTGTAAACCATATGAACCAAAAGTGTAATATAGTGTAAACTATAGGGACTAACAATGCAATATAATGTAAACCACAGGGACTAAATTCATAATCATTTTAAAATAGGGACCAATAGTACAATTAAGTGTAAACCACAAAGACCAAATATGTAATTTACTCTAATTAATACTTTCATTTAAAAGTTAAATAATATAATTAATTAAAAAAATATCTATAAAATAGAGATTTGATATTTGGTTATAGCTAAATTAAATGTAAATGATTTAGAAAAGTGTAAATTTTAGAGAAAAGTTTGAAGTTTTTCCCAATTGTAATGTACATTTCTATTTTGAGACGGATTGTATGTTGTTTTTCTTGGTTTTGGCCTTATTGTATGTAAAAATGCTTGTTTTGGTCTCTCCTACTCATATAAGTTAAATTCCATCGTTTTATCTTTAAATATGAGATGACAACACAACATATACAGAAATAGTTTTTTAATTTATCCATAGATCTAATAGATAAATGACTACGTTACGATCATGTGCAAGGCATATGAGGGCTTAACGAATGAAGTTTAACTTTTTTTATTGAAAAGGACAAAAACTAAGCGTTTTTGCACATTGGTGGAGATTTTCTTACCATAAAAATTGTGCAAGCACAAAAACCAAGCAAAACAACATACAACAAGATCAAAACTAAAATTTACTTTATATTTTAGTTGGTAAAAACCATGTGGTATGCCTATGGATATGAATTTGGTTGTGACTGCTTTAAGTAACTCTATAGTACTAAAGATCCTCTTTTGTTTGATTTTAATGGTTATCAGAAACTAATTCGTAAATTGACACTTCAAATATTTCATTTCTTGTTCATTGTCTTTGTCCATATATGCATTCACCATTTCACCTAGACAATCTCATTTAAAGTTTTCCCTAAGAGTTCTCAAGTATTTGAAGTTATCTCCCGGTAAAGGTGTTAGTTATACAAGACCAGAAAGATTTCGCTTAATTGCGCTTATAGATATTGAATAGGGTAAGTGTCTCAGTACTAGGGGTTCAAATAGTGGTCATTGCTTGTTTCTCTGTAATTCTATGAATTTTTGGAATGGCAATATTCGTAATAACTAATATTGTGCCATGGTTTAGGCCACCAGAATCACCCTGTACTGTTTAAAATTAATTTCAAGATTCAACTACACCATCACCATGTCTTCATTATCTACTTTGAAACTCATCACCAAATAACCCATGAAGTTGTAAGCGCAAGTATATGAATATAGTTTATCTCATGTAACCAACAAATTTACTTGGGCAAACAACTATTTCCTTTTAAAAGTGATCTACAACAATAATTAATAACAATGAAGTTACCATTAGAAATAGCAAGGTGAACAAAAATTTGATATTTTCAACTACAAAAAAAAAAAAAAAAAACCCCAAATTGACTCTATTCAACAAAAACATACACCATGGTATGATAATATAACCATTGATTCATATTGTAGGAAAAATCTTTAGACGTACTCCATATGAACACCAATAACACTTAACAAACCATTGCATTCCCTGCCATGAAAACCAACCACTTTCCCAGGAGATTCTGTTGAAGTAAAACCATCTCCACTTTCTTCTCCAAATGGCCCATATGTCATCTTGTTTGTGTGAAAAGTGATAGACGTTATAGCTTCCACTCCATTAAATCCACCGACAGGTCCATAAAACCCAGAAATCCGAGTCAAGTATTCATCCGTACCATCCAAATTAACCTGCCAAGCTCAAGTTTGAGATAGGTGTTAAATGTGTAGGTTGTTCATGAGGTTGACAAAAATGCAAATTAACAATCTATATGTACGTTAGTTGAACATACCAGTGCTGCCAGTTCCAGTTTATCTTTACTTGTCCCTCCATGCATCGATGACAAAAATAATTTTGAGTCCCTTTTAACGTATACAAATTGGATAGCACGAAGCACTTTCAAAGACTCATCCATAAAAACATGTATTTGTTTGACAATAGAGAAAACTCCATCATCCCAATATTTACCTGCAAATGCCCCAAAAGGTCCTATCTCCTTTGGCATTACCAATTTAGACTTACAGCTAGAACACATCTGTAGTGGAAAAAACAATAATAAGAAAATATTTGAACTTTAGAACAAAACTATTATGTGGCATTCACTGATTAACAAAGGAAATGAACCTCATGTGTTGATTTCACATCCTGGATAGAGTTTCGACCAAATGCAAGTGATTCAGGCATCAAATATATTCCAATAGCATTAAGGAGACAGTTAGCACGGCCATGAAATCCAACAATCACACAACCTTTCGCATCATATGAAAAACGAGTCCCGGCTTCCAAACCATAAGGACCATAACGCTTCTTATTCGTTACAAAACATAACGACTTGATCACCATCTCAAAACCATGATGTAAGTCATACGTCCCGCTTATCGAAACAAAATACTCATTAGGATAGTCGATAGAAATCTGCATATATAAAAGCATGTCAATCATAAGAAAACAATGTCTTTAATTTCAAATGTGCATAAAAATCTCAAAATCAAATCTTCAAACTATATACGGGTACCGTATCTGTGCTTGAAGGGATACAGGGGAGACCAAAAAGGGGGCTTTCAGTTTCACCCGTGGAATCTTCGCTTTTGAATTTGATGCAATTGATAACATCTGTATGTTTAATGGTTATTTTCTTAATGTTGCCTTTGGGCATCCAAATCCAGGCTCTACCCTCTGAACCACCCCATGGTCCAAGAGGTATGCATTCTTCAGATATGCTTTCACTTTCCTGATCAAACCATCCAAAGGCACATATAATTAGTCAGTACCATTTTATGGTTCAAATAGAAGCACAACAAAAAGATATTAAATAAAAGCATACCATGAGGCTATTGAGAACTAAATTAACTTAGATTAATTGTTTCCCAACTTTCAGCAATATCCACCAATAAGAACAATCAGCCCAGGCCAATGAATCTAAACTATATAGAGAAACATCACATAAAATCTTAGTTAAATAATAAGTAAGAAATAAAGATGAAACAAGAAGACGAAACGAGCAGATAGATTGGAAAACGTGGAGTCATCATTTTCCAACGCTATCGCATATACAATCATTTTCCATTGGTAATCAATCTTCACTTTTTCAATATCATTACCTTTAATTTTCTCACATATTTTTAACAAGTTTTTATATATTTTTTTAAATACAAAACTAAAAGTTAAAAATTTTAAATAAAATTACATTCTAACTTCGAGCTATATATTTTAACGAGATTTTTAATTTTAATATAAATTATATTAATATAATATTTTTAATTGATAATTCTAATATATTTAAAAAAAGAGTTAAATGCAAAATTTGTTTTTTATGGTTTACATAATTTAATGAATATGGCCCCTTAAAAGAATTTTTTATAAGGAAGATCTCTACAATTTCATTTATATAACACTTGGGGTTGTTTGGCATAGAGATTTAGAAGCATAGACATAAAAATGAATGTGAATCTTTTGTTTGAAAGAATTGGCATTTTTTTTAGTGGAGAAATGAAATTCTATGGAAATTCATTGTAGTTAGAAATATAGAAAATGCAATTGTCTCCATTTTGAGGAGAAATGGAAAGGGTTCGAATCTGATGTTGTTTAATTTCAAACCCAACAACCACCTCATCTGCGACGACCGCCAACGACTACCTCCAACGACGGCCACCTCCGACAAACTAGTTGATAAGGTAGCTCCTTAATTTTGTATAGTTACTTTTGGGTTGTAAATAAAACATTTACTGATTTACAGTTGATTATTTTTTCAAAATATGCCTTTCGATTATTTTACAATACGTATAAAATAGTTTTTACCAAACATAGTACATATTTCATCAACTAGCTTTAGGTTGTGTTTGACAAACTGGTTGATAAGCTAATTGTAGACTATTAAGCTAGCCGGTAGCTGATAAGCAAACTTATGAATAAATTACGTTTGACAAAAACTAACTTATGAATATGTAAAATGACCAAAAAATGTAGCTTAGGGGGTATAATAATTAATATTAATAAGAATATAATTGGAAAGACCTACAAAAACTCTTGAAACGCTACTCCAACTAGCGTTTCAATATGCTAACTTATAAGCTAGATTATGATCCGTCCAAATATATACTAACTTATAAGCTAAATTACATTTGCCAAACACAACTTTATTTAGGCATTGTTTGGTAAACACAAACTGGCTTATAAGCTATCTTATTTCTTGTGTACATGTTTGGAAATATCACCTCCCTTTCAAAAAGTTGCTTTTTGGAGGTTTTTTTTTTTTTTTTTAACTTTTTCCAACTATACTTTAATATACCATTTTGGGTCATTTTACATATCCATACGATAGTTTTTACCAAACATAATTTGTTTATAACTTAGCTTATTAATCAACAACTAGCCTAGCTAGCTTATTAGTCAACAACTAGCCTATCAACTAGTTTGCTAAACATAACCTTAGCAACTAACTTATGTAATAATAGAATTCCTAAACTAAAACAACTATATGGAGTTGAGTATATGTATATTTTTTCTTCTAAAGATTAAATATTTTAATACTTATTTTAAAGAAATATAAGATAACCATTAGATATGCACGATAGACATTTTTTTTAAAGGCAATATATTAAAAAAAATCCTTGCAATAATCAGTATTATTAATCCAACAATCCCAACTTCCAAAATCATTGGTTGTTAAATTAAACAAAGGACTATAAATAACCTCTAATACATTTCATTAAAACCCCAACCAATATATTTTCATTATCTCTTTTAACCTCATTAACCAGTGGCATCCAAAATCCATTTGGACACCGGACTAATTTGCAGCGGTCTAAAACCGGCCCAAAGGCCGGCCCGGAACCTGGTTAACTCCACTTATTGCCACAGGGTTTTGAACCTGGGTAGTTAGGGATAATATCCACCGACCCTAAGGATGTTACTTATACCAATGGGCGAGACAAGCTTTGTTCCTCATTAATTAACCGGTTATATGAATGAGTGTCTAAAAAAGTTAATCTCATATAATCAATACACTTTGCTTGGGCAACACCTATTACTATACCTCTATAAAATTATCAACAATAATATCAAGTACTGATCAAATCTTGAAGATCACTGAAGTTACTATTAAGTAGAAATACCAACAGGTGTACAAAAATTCAATCTTTTGGCCCAACAAAAAACCCACAATGGCTACACTAACAAAAATTGAACACCAAACTAAAGTTGGATACTATTACTATTGGTTAATGTATCATAGCAAAACCTTTAGAAATACTCCATATGAACTCCAATAGCACTTACAAACTCATCATTCCTACCTTGAAAACCAACAACTTTCCCAGGACATGCACTTGAAGTGAAATAAGTATACTCTGGACCTCTTTCTTCTCCATACGGCCCATGTACCTTCTTGTTTGTATGAAAAGTGATTGACGTTATAGCTTCAGATCCATGATATCCCTCAACAGGTCCATAAAACCCCGAGATCCCAGTCAAATATTCATCCAAACCATCCAAATTAAACTGCCAATTAATTAGTTCAAGATTATGATCCATATATGAGGTTGACCAAAATAGAAACAAATAATGTATATTTTTTAACATACCACAGCTACCAGTTCCATCTTATCTCCACATGTTCCTTGATGCATTGGCGACATAAAGAACTTACCATCCCTTTTAACATAGAGAAATTGGATGGCATGAAGCACTTTCAAAGACTCGTCCATATAAACATGTACTTGTTTGACCATAGAGAAAACTCCATCATCCCATCGTTTACCTCCAAGAGCCCCCCAAGGTCCTGCATCTTTCATTAGTACCATTCTAGATATACAATTAGAGCATAACTGCAATGTAAAAATTAAACAAGTATATAATAAGATTTTTTTTAAACTAGAACAATCAAATATGTTGTATATATTAACTAAGGAACTTTTAATTTTAGATGTTGTTATCCAAATAACCATTAGAGGGAAGTTCAAATGAAAACTCATTTTCATTGTGAACGTGAGGACCATTAAAATCATCCCACGTGGCAATATTCACTCTGAATAGCATGCATTATTCAGAGTGAATAGAGGCACCTAAGCTTTATTCACTCTGAATAATGCATGATATTCAGAGTGAATATTGTCACGTGGTGCGATTTTAGTGGTCCCCGGGTTCACAACCAAAATTAAGTTCGCATTTGAACCTAACCCATAACCATTAATGATAACTAAAAAGGTTTTAGACAAGGCTCGAAACATAAATAAAAACAGAACAGAACAGAAATAATAGAATGAGGAGCCTAAGAAATGAACCTGATCATCGATAGAACTTTTTTCACTAGTAGAGTTTTGACAAAGTGCAAGTGATTCGGGCATCACATAGATACCAAGAGCACTAAGCCCGTTTGGGTCAACACGCCCGTGAAACCCAACTATCACACCACCTTTTCCATCATACGAAAATGGAGTACCAGACTTCAACCCGTAAGGGCCGTAACGCATCTGATTCGTGTCAAAGCATAATGACCTCAAAAGGACAACACCATTAAAGTTTTCAAATGTCCCACTTATTGACTTCAAATATTCATTAGGGTAGTCGATGCAAATCTGCAGAATTATATAAATGTGGTTCATTAGAGCATCACCAACAGAGGTTCTTATACAAAAGAATCTTATTTTACACTTTTTGTTGCAACCTCATTTGCAACTTATCGACTTAAGAACTCTAATAGAAGACCACAATAATTATTCTTTTAGGAACATCATTTTTGTGGATCTCATTGATTTTGTCAACATCGATAATGATTACAAAATCAATAGAATAAATAAAAAAAACTATGAAAATGTCACTTCTCACCAAGGTGAACTTATTTAACTCTCCATAATAATGATAGTTATTATAAGGCTGTGTTTGGCAAACTAGCTGATAAGCTAGCTGTTGACTAATCAGCTAGCTAGTAGCTAATAAGCTAGCTTATGAACAAATTATGTTTGGCAAAAACTAGCTTATGAGTATGTAAAATGACCAAAAAGGATATCTTGGGGTATAATTGGAAAAAACTACAAAAAGCTCCCGAAACTACTCCAACTAGCGTTTGTTAGCTTATAAGCTAGCTTATGGCTCATCCAAACACATACTAGCTTATCAGGTAGCAATTTTTTGCCAAACACAGCCTAAGTCATTATATTTTTTTTCTTATAAGAATTCGAAACTAGCATTGGAGATGCTCGCAATATTCCTTGCTAGAACATGCATGCAAAAACTATAAAAATCACGACTTCAATGACATATAACTCGATTGTGATATATAATATCAGGTACCGTGTCTAATTTACTGGTGCGTGGCACCGGGTTGCGACCAAACGAGAAGTTTTCTAGTTCAGTTTGGCCTTTACCGCCCTCGCTTTGAAATTTGAGACAAAAAATAATCGCTCCATGTATAATTCCTATCTTGTTGATGCTGCCTTCGGGCATACAAATCCAGGCATTTCCCTCTAAACTACCCCATGGTCCAAGTGTAATGCATCCTCCAAAATTGGTTTGATCAGTTCCCTGATGAAACCATCAAAAATGATAAATACACATACATAAGTTCCACTTCATGATTCAGATATATAAAAACACAAAGGAAGATAATAATGAAAACCCTACCATTGAGTTCACAATTAGTTAAGATTGTTACAGAACTTTCAACAATATCCACCACCAGCAAAAATCATCCAAGGCCCAATGAATCTAAACCATATAAAAGAACACCACATAAATCTTAGGAAAATAATAAAGGAAGATTGAATGCATGTTATAGGAAAAAAAAAAAAAACAATTAATTGAAACACGACCATATCATGTCATATATGCAATTTGACATTTTATTAAGACAATATCTCCAAATCTAGTCAAATGAATATCAAGTATGATTAAAAACCTTTTCAAGATATGAAACAACTAGATCTAGAATTATTTATGGATAATCATGACTGATTGAAAATATTTGCATACTTAGTTATTGTTCCTAAATCATAATTGTTATAATTAAATTTAAATCCTTATTTTTCAAATACTTATCTTGATTATGAGTTCACACTCATAAGGCCATGAGTACCACACAAGTTTTTGGTTTTGTGGTTTCGTTGCCAAATCAACTAGCCCCACATTAGCTTTTCACATAAGTCCATCACCAACCTCTCAAATTTGGTAACAGTAACACAACCCTTTCAACCCTCTACATTTTTTTAATATTTTATATATAAATATAAGGAGAGTGAAACCAAGCAGTTCCACTAAACCCCTCCCGAAACCAATTGCGTAGCATGGGCGGATTGAGCCTGCCGGGCCCACCATGAAACCGATTGTGTGGTACCCCTTGGCCTCATTTTTAACTCCATTAATTAAAACTATAGAAGTTACACTTCCAGCCCCCATATATATCTTGATATAGTTTTCAAGTCATGTATGCTTCCACAAATTCGAATGATGGTAATTCACAATCATATGTCAAATAATTTTCTAAAGTACTTAATTAAGCTCAACCCTATCATGGTTGTTCATTAAACTTGATCATGGTGTAAATATAATCATGAGAAACAACACTGCTTGTAAAGGCTTTGGTTGTGTGTGGCAAAAATAAGCTAGCTTATAAGCTAGTCCATCCAAACATGTACCATAACCCAACTTTTTGAAACGCTACTATGAGTAGCTTTTTGTAGCTTTTTCCAATTATACTCATATTAATATTAATTAATAAATTCAAAGGTACCCTTTTTGATCATTTTACATACTCATAAGCTAGTTTTTGCCAAACATAATTTGTTCATAAGCTAGCTTATCAGCTACTAACTAGCTTATCAATCAATAGCTAGCTTATCAGCTAGTTTCCCAAACATAGCCTTTATGTATAACAGCAAACCCACAATTAAAAAATGAAAAATATTAACAAAACAAACATAACAAAACCATTTGATTGCAGCCCTGTCTCAAAATTTGGCAAAACAAGGTATCTAGAACTTCATCACTACTATTTCAACCCTAGAGCACTTTTCACAAATAAAACATTATGACAGATGTGTTGGAGTGACACAATCATCGGCTAAACATGGACCATCAATCAATCACCTTCTAAAGCTAAACATTATCTAGAGAGGTAAACTTGATTCAGCAGATCATATTGTAAACATTTGGCATTCCTAAAGTGAAACAAACATTTAAGTACATATAATAGCATAAACAAACTCCACAAAAAAAGAAGAGCATATATAATAAGTCTGTAGAGGATAATAGTGTTCAAATACTAATTAATTATCTAAGATAATAAACTGATCAGAGTTACCTTTCTTAGCTGAAGAAAAGGGAAGAACACGAACGCAGAAAATGCCGTAAAAGAAGAAGAAGAAGAAAGAAGCCCTAGATCGGATTCCCGCCAAAATCTCTTTGGGCTTCATATATGTTGTGGATCGATTTTATGGGAATCAAATAATTGTGTTTTTATTAATTTATTTTGCATTCTTAATTGTTAACATTGATTTAAATAATATAATTAATAGTTATATTTAAAAGTTAGGTAAATTACATATTTTGATCCTTGTGATTTACAATTCATTACACTCTTGGTTCCTATTTTGAAATAATTATAGAAAAGATTCTTGTGGTTTACATTATTATTTTTGGAAGGGTGTCTGAGGTCTAATCCCTGACAATTTTTGGGGTTAAACACGGGTCCACTTAAATGTCCACAGACATGCACACAGAAAGGTTCGAACTCGGTTAGGGCACTATGAACCCCCTAGCGATAGCCAATCCGAATATCAATTTTGACTAACAATCACTCATAAGAATATATATCATATAGTCAACGGTGTTGTAGCGAATTGGTTAGCGCTCGGGGGGTTTTTAGCGCCTAACCGAGTTCGACCCTTATCGTGTGCATGTCTGGGGACATTTAAGTGGGGCCAAGTTTAGCCCTCAAAATTACCGAGATTAGTCGGGCTTTTGGCTGTTCTCACGTTCTCAGTTGGTGTGAACCACTTTTTGATTGTGAACGTGAGGACAACCGAGAGCGTGACACGTGGCTGATGACTAGGCGCCACGTCGGCTTTGAGTGTGGTCCCCCCCTTTAATTCAATGCCCTCCCCATGAATCGTGCCTAGTCATCCGCCGTGGATCTGACGTGGCGCCTAGTCATCCGCCACGTGTCCCGCTCTCGGTTGTCCTCACGTTCACAACCAAAAAGTGGTTCACATTTGAACCCACCCCTATATATATATATATATATATATATATATATAGAGTCACCTTATTTTACAAACTCATATCTATATATATATATACACTAAAAGGTAATTATAATGGTGTGGTGGAGACCACTTTTGAAAATTTAGATAAATTGCACATATGTAAAAGTTAATTGTAAGGCTGATATGGCATAATTATAAGTGTAAATAAGTTGCAGAGACGTGGATGGTCTAAGAAGTTTGAAAATATGCATGTACCAATTATTAAAATTTCAACCATCCAAGCACCATACTACAATCGGTTTATAAGTAAAACAAGAACATCCTCCTAGCCACCAAAATCACCAAGTATTATTTAAAGTATCAGCTTACACCATTACCCTTTCTTCTTATCTCTTTGAAACACATAACCCAGTCATATTTTCAAGGACATGGAAATATTCTATCTCATATAACACCTAAATTTGCTTCGGAAACAACTAATACGTTTTAAAAGTGACCAACAATAATAATTAATAACTTGCAATAATTAAAGTTACCATTAGAAATAAAAGAGGTAGAATGCACTCAGTTTGATTCTTTCACCCAACAAAAAACCCACAATGGCTACAATAAAAAAAAACTTATACCAAAGTTTGATACATTCGTTGAATCAAGTATTGTAATTGTACTCCATATGCACACCAATTGCAGTTAGCAAACCATTGCTTTTCCTGCCATGAAAACCGACCACTTTCCCAGGAGATTCCGTTGAAGCAAAATAAGTATACCCATCACCTTTTTCTTCTCCATATGGCCCATATGTCGTCTTGTTTGTGATAAAGGTGATGGACTTAATAGCTTCCAATCCATCATATCCCCCAACAGCTCCATAAAACCCCGATATCTGAGTCAAGTACTCTTCCTTACCATCCAAATTCACCTGCCAAGATCAAGTTTAAGGTATTAATGTGTTGGCTACTCATGAGATTCAAAAAAAATGCAAACAAATCATATGTACATTTGAACGCACCACTGATGCCAGTTCCAATTTATCTTCACGTGTACATGTTCCTCCATGCATCAATGACAAAAATAATTTTGAATCCCTTTTGACGTATACAACTTGGATGGCACGAAGCACTTTCAAAGACTCTTCGATAAAAACATGTATGTGTTACAGTAGTGAAAACTCCATCATCCCATTGTTTACCTACAGAAGCCCCAAAAGGTCCTATCTCCTTGTGCATTACCGTTCTAGACAAACAACTAGAACATAACTGTAGTGGAAAAAATAATCATAAGAAAATAATTGAACTATAGAAGAAAAAAACCTAAGTGGCATTCAAAAAAGATACTTTACTGATATATACGTCATTTGTAAAATACCCATTAATGATAACAAACTAGCTAGTTTCTATTACAAAATTTATCTTAGGGTTTCTTCCGCCTAGGGTTTCTTCCGCCTAGGGTTTCTTCCGCCGTTCTGGGTTCTCCGGCCGCCGCCGTTGGATCGTCGTCGGATTTGGTGGGGAGGGTCGCCTTGACCTTCTCTTTCTTCCTATGGTGGCGGATCAACCGCCTAACCCTCCGGTTACACGCAACCGTGCGCGAAAGATCAACGCAATCAAGGGCACGGAAACGTCGTCCCTTCCCGCTTCGCTGCCGGCCACCACAGCCGCCGTACCGGCGTGTGGTGGCACTCTTGATGACCGCCTTTCTGAGGGCTGCACGTTGGTGCCCCAAACAAACACCATCGCTGCTGCCCTATCGCCGGATCCTCCCTCGCCGCCGCTGTCCGCTGCTCCAGCCTCATCGCCGGTGACCACCGCCTCCCCTGCGGTGTCGTCGCCCCCTTTGGTGGCTGCGGCTGAGGCTTCTGCCGCCCCCTCCGGTTGGTTTGCGTCGCGAACGTCTCCGGCTACGGCCGGGTTGTCTTCACCAACTATGGCTACTACCATCACCGTAGCTCGGCCGTCGATCTCACCGACGGGGACTACGGGAGTGATTGGTGATGATGTGGGTCCTTTTCAGCAGTTGCTGAGGGATGTTTCAGGTACTCAGGGATTTCATCAACAATCATCGATGCTGTCAACGGCTGATGCGGATAATGAACATAATCTGTCGGATGGAAAAGAACCAAATGCTGGTAGCTTTGTGGATTCTGAGGGTAAGGTTTATTTGCATGCTGATGAGACGGATGTTGCTCATAAGCCCGTATCTTTTGCTGACCTTCTGAAGAAAAGTGCTAACCTAATGTGCGGTAAAGGTAAACTCACGTATTATCCTCCGGTAGTAACTGAGCTTGGCACTAGGCGTGCGATTATTCCTGATGATTTGGTCCAAAAGCAAGCCAATGAGTGGGTTCTTACTCTTGCTGGCTACTTTATTGGTAAAAGGCCTGCTTTTCCTTTTGTTCAGTATCATGCTAGACGAATGTGGAAAAAGTATGGCCTTACTGATGTTATTTTAAATGACCAAGGATATTTCTTTTTCAAATTTAATTCTGATCAAGGATTAAACTTTGTTTTTGAAAATGGTCCGTGGTTATTTAATGGCATGCCTATCTTTATTCAGAGATGGCAACCGGGTCTTTGTTTTGATAAGCCTGATCTGCAAACAGTCCCTCTATGGGTTAATATTTATGGCTTACCTTTGGATGTTTGGGATTATGAGATTATTAGTCGGATTGCTAGTGTCGTTGGGGAACCTATGTCCGTGGATCGTTACACGGATGAAATGTGTGAAACCAAGTCTGGTAGAGCTAATTTTGCCAGAGTTTTGGTTAATGTTTCGGCTGATTATGAGTTACCTTCGTATATTGATGCGATTATCTTGGGTAAACTAAGGAAATTCAAAACTGAGTTTCTTTGGAAACCTAAGAGATGTAGCCACTGCAAAGTGTTCGGTCATGATTTTGAGGGGTGTGTCATAAGGCCTAGAACATCTGATGAGGTGAAAAAGGTAAACCATGTTGTTGGTGAATCCTCTACACCTAAGGATGATGGGTTCAATTTCCCTAAGAGGAAAAAGAAACCCAAGCCGACAGTTGATCCTTTGAAAGTGGGGCCTAAGGTTGCTGGCATCAAAATCAACCAAAGGTACGTGCCTAAAGTTATTTTACCTACCACTGACCCGCTTGATAAAGGAAAGACAAAGCTTAATAATGATATCCCTTCTCCTAAAGCTCCTATTTTTAAGACTGAAAGGACTCCTATGCCAGTTAAAGTTTCCAATCAGTTTACTGTTTTGGAAGAACATCCTAAGTGGACCGCGGATAAAAAGGAAGTAGACTGCTATGTTGAAAAACGAGGGGTGGGACTTGAGCCGGTAATCATTAATTCTTGGTCTCGTCAGAAACTGGACTACTTCATTGATAGGTGGGAAAGAGTTTTCGGGAAGGAGCTTGATGGCAAACTTCGTGGTTTTACACTCCCGGACAGGATTGATGTTGGGGATGATGATGATGACGTTACGTCCGATGATGATGTTTTATCTGACCATGATACTCTCATGGACACTAGACCAAAGAAAGTTTCATGGTCTGACAGGCAGGTGTCTACAAAGATGGAGCAGGACATGCAGTGATGTTCCGTTAGAGAGAGATTTAGTGTTGTCTTTCTTTAGTTTCTTGGGATCGGGTTTTTTCTTTTGTTAGTATCTTTTGATGCTTTTGGTGTGCGGCTTTGTGTCCCTTGGTTGTGGGGTACTTAGTCTGCTTTTTGTATTAGTACTTTTATTTTTATTTTTATAAAATTGCCAGGATCTTTCCTTTCAAAAAAAAAAAAAAAAAAAAAAAAAAAAAAAAAAAAAAAAAAAACTAGCTAGTTTCTAAAAAAGGCTTGAAACATAAATAAAAACAGAACAAGAAGACCAAGAGATGAACCTCATGTATCGATTTCTCATCAATTGTAGACTTTCGATCAAATGCAAGTGATTCGGGCACCACATATACCCCAATAGCATCAAGGTATTCACCAGCACGCCCATGAAATCCAACAATCACACCACCTTTCCCATTGTATGAAAAAGGAGTCCCAGTATCCAAACAATAAGAACCCAAACCATAAGGACCGTAACGCTTCTTATTTGTCACAAAACATAACGACTGCACCACCTCCCTGTCATCATCAATTTGGTCCCAGTCGCTGCCATAGGTCCCACTTATTGAAACCAAATACTCAGTAGGGTAGTCAATGCAAATCTGCATAAATGGAAGCATATGATTCATTAATTAGAAACAATATCTTTGATCACACATGTGCATAAAAATCTCAAAATCAAGTCTTTAATTCAAAGGCATTCAGTCCTCTTCAAATTATATATGGTACCGTGTCTGTACTTGAATCACCACAGGGGTGGTGACCATAAAAGGGGCTTTCAGTTTCACCCGTGCAATCATCGCTACGGAATTTGATGCGATCAATAACAAAGTCTCGATGTATAATAGTTATTTTTATAATGTTGCCTTTGGGCATCCAAATCCAGGGTTCCCCCTTTGGACCACCCCATGGTCCAAGAGTTATGCATCCTTCAGAATTGCTTTCAGTTTCCTGATCAAACCATTCAAAAAATAAACATGCATTAATTAATTGGTACCATTTTATATATGCTTCAAATAGAAGCAAACAAAAAGATAATAATTAAAACCATACCATGAGGGTATATATTGATTATGAAAAGGAAAACTAAAGTTACATAAAGTGATTATGAAGAGGACTGAGATGGTCAAATTTTTAGGTATATATATATATATAGTGTATACTGTGTAAAGGGTTCTTCAAATAAAGCTGAAGAAGAAATAAGAGATAGATTGGAAAACGTAGAGTCATTTTCTATTGGTAATTAATATATATGGAATCATCATGAATCTAGAGAAGGGTAATTAATTTTTCAATGTCCCCTTACCAATACTTTCTCACCTTGGAAAACCCCAACCAAACATCCATTTTTTAAGTTCTTTAAATTTGTAAAATTTCTCATTGGCATTCCTTGGTAAAAATAAGCTTACTTATAACAGATACATTTGGATGGATAAAAATCCCCTATATCAAGTGATTTCTACCCCCATTTGGATGGACCATAAAGCTTATAAATTAGAGCATCTCCAATGGAGGTTCTTAAAATAACCTCATTTTTGCACTTTTTATTGCCACCTCATTTCCACCTAATTAAAATAAGAACTCTTATTAAATGTCACAATGGTAGTTCTTATAAGAACCTCTTTTTGTGGGACCCATGCATCTTTTAAACACATAATTTTAATAATTATAAAGTTAAGTGAAAAAATAAAAACTAGTAATATGTCACTTCATATCAAATATCAAGGTAAGAACCAAGGTTCTTAAATAAGAACCTAGAAGCAAATGAGTTCTTATAAGAACTCTCCACAATGGTAGTTCTTACAAGCAATTGCACTTTTTGCTTGTAAGAACCTAGCATTGGAGATGCTCTTAGCTTTCTGAAAAGCTACTCTTCTAAAGATAAGCTAGCTTGTGTTTACCAAACAGTGTCTTGCTAGTGTTTTGGTGACTTATTATAAGACTTTTTATATATTTTTATTTCAAATATATCATTCTACGTTTTATATTATCAATTTTTAAACATGTTTTTTCTTTGTCATTTTACAGTCATAAGCTATCTTATCAGATTTTATTTGTTAAACGCATCTAATTCATGAGCTAGCTTATGAGTTATTAGCTACCTTATCAGCTATTTTGCCAAACATAACCTTTATCTCATAACCAATAAATTTGTTGGGCAACAAAATCTTTTAAAAGTGACCAACAATAATAATTAGTCTACCTTCTAGCCTAGTGGTAAGGCTTGGATACGGCATATATAGTCATGAACCCGAGTTCGAGTCCGGGAGTTAGTCAGGCTTTGGTCCGAACATCCTTCAAAAAAAATAAAAAATTAAATAATAAATAATAATTAGTAACAATGAAGTTACAATTAGGCTATGTTTGGCAAGCGTAGCTTATAAGCTAGCTGGTAGCTGATAAGCTAGCAGATAGCTGATAAGCTAGCTGTTGATTGATAAGCTTGCTAGTAGCTGATAAGCTAGCTGTTGAACAAATTATGTTTGGCAAAAACTAGCTTATGAGTATGTAAAATGACCAAAAAGGGTATATTTGAATTTAATAATTATTATTAATAAGGGTATAATTGGAAAAAGCTACAATAAGCTCCTCATAAGCTACTCAAAGTAGCGTTTCAAAAAGCTAGCTTATAAGCTAGCTGATAAGCTAGCTTCCTGGTACATGTTTGGATGGACTAGCTTATGCTTGCCAAACACAGTCTTAGTAATACCAAGAGGGGTACAAAAATTTGATTTTTTCACCCTACAAAAAAAAATCCACAACGGCAACAAAAACCTACACCAAAGTTTGATACTATCACCAATATTGTTTCATATAGTTGAAAAAATCTTTAGATGTACTCCATATGAACATCAATAGCATTTAGGAAACCATTGCTTTTCTGCCATGAAAACCAACCACTTTCCGTGGAGATAATGTTGAAGTGAAATAAGTATACCCATCACCTTGTTCTTCTTCGTATGGCCCATATATCGTCTTCTTTGTGATAAAGGTGACGGACTTAATGAATGGGGATATTCCTGAAACTGACAAACAAAAAAGGAGGTGTGTTAGACAAAAAAAGAAGCAACTTGGACAAAAAGAAACGAAGTGGCTTAGACAAATCTTTTTTGTCGATAACCTCAGACCAATTAATTGAATATTGATTTGCTTCCAATCCATCATATCCCCCAATCGGTCCATAAAACCCTGAGATCTGAGTCAAGTAGTCATCCTTACCATCCAAATTCACGTACCTAAACGGCTAGTTTTTGCAAAATGCATTTCATTCATCAGTTAGCTTATAAGTAATTATCTACCTTTTAGTCATCAGCTAACTTATCAATAATAAGCTAGCTTGCCAAAGATTGTTATCCATTACGTAGTTAACTTTTCTAAAAAACATAAGTAGCTTCACGACATACCCATTAAGAACATACGTATTTCATATAAAGCACCAATTGATCTCACAGAGTATCTACAAATTAGAATGCATTTACTTTTATACTATACTACTCTTCAAGGGATATGAATAATTAATTAGAAGTTAGAATCATGTGCTATTTTCACCATAACATTTATTATCAAATTAACCATCCAATCCCCAAACTCTAATCGATTGTTTAAAATAAACAAACAAAAGAAGCTTGTCAAATTCATTTATCTCTTTGTTTAAGTTTGATCAGGTCCCACTTTCTTCCTTATCTCTTTGAAAGTTGTCAGCTAGTTATATGTGCAAGTACATGAAAATATATCGTCTCATTTAGCCGATAAATTTTGCTTGGCTAATAACTATTACCTTTTCAAAGTAATTCAACCAATAATAACATTACCAAAAGAAATAACATTCCCGATGTGTACATAAGCCTAATTTTTTCACCTTACAAATTAATTAGAAAAAAACCAACACCAAGTTGATAGAATAACCATTGATTCATGTATCTTAGAAAAAATCTTTAGAGATACTCCATATGAACACCAATTGCAGTTACCAAATCATTGAATTTCCTGCCATGAAAACCGACTACTTTCCCGGGAGATTTTGTTGAAGTGAAATACGTATATCCATCACCACCTTCTTCTCCATATGGCCCATAAATTGTCTTGTTTGTGTGAAAAGTGATGGACGTTATAGCTTCCAATCCTTTAAATCCCTCAACCGGTCCATAAAAACCCGAGATCCGAGTCAAGTATTCATCCGTACCATCCAAATTAACCTGCCAAGCTCAGGTTTTTTTTAAAAGGGGTAGGTTGTTCATGAAACTGACATAAATACAAACAATTCATATGTACATTAGAACGTACCAGTGATGCCAATTCTGCTTTATCTTTACATGTTCCTCCATGCATCGGTGACAAAAAGAATTTAGAATCCCTTTTAACGTATACAAATTGGACGGCACGAAAGACTTTCAAATACTCATCCATGAGAACATGTATTTGTTTGACAGAAAGAAAACTCCATCATCCCATTGCTTACCTGCAGAAGCCCCAAAAGGACCTATCTCCTTCGGCATTACCATTCTAGACAGACAACTAGAACATAACTGTAGTGGAAAACATAATCACAGGAACGTAAGAGATATTTGAATTTTAGAACAAAAAAATTAAGTAGCATTCACAAAAAATTTTTACAGATATATCGTTAGTTATCAAAATACCCTTTGATGATAAGAAATTAGGATGAAAACTAGAAGGAGAGCAAGAGATGAACCTCATGTGTTGACTTCTCATCAATTGTAGAGTTCCGACGAAATGCAAGTGAATCGGCCATCACATATATCCCAATAGCATCAAGGTAATTGTCAGCATGCCCATGAAACCCAACAATCACACCACCTCTCCCATCATATGAAAAACGAGTACCATAACTGAAACCATAAGGACCATAACGCTTCTTATTTGTTACAAAACATAACGACCACACCATCTCATGTGGATCAGTAGAATCGCGTATGTCCCACTTATTGAGATGAAATACTCATTCGGGTAGTCAATGCAAATCTGCAGATTTAGAAGCATGACATTCAATAAATCAATATTTTTGATTTCACGTGTGCATAAAAGAAGCAGGTTCATACAGGAACCACTTCAAAACCACATGTGATGTGGGCCGTCCCACATATTAAATAAATCATATATGATTTAAGTGGATCCCACCACTGAATCATATATGATTTATTGAATAGGTGGGACCCACATTCGCCCACATCACATGTGGTTTAAATTGGTTCAGTTGTTCTTACATATACCAAAGGTTCTTATTTGAACCTACTTCGTGCATAAAATTCTTAAAATCAAGTATTCGAAGACATGCACTCCATTCGAATTACAGACGGGATGTACCGTGTCTGTCCTTATATCGCTATATGGACGACCATAAAAGGGGCTTTCAGTTTCACCCGTGCAATCATCACTATGGAATTTGATGCAATGAATAACCACTTGATGTACAACGGTTATTTTTTTAATGTTGCCTTTGGGCATCCAAGACCAGCCGGCTTTCCCCTTTGAGCCACCCCATGGTCCAAGAGTTATGCATCCTTCGGAATTGCTTTCGGTTTCCTGATCAAACCATTCAAAAAGATAAACACACATTAATACAATTGGTACCATTTTATGCTTCAAGTAGAAGCAAACAAAAGGATACTGTATTAATTAAAACCATACCATGACACTATTGAGATCTCAACTTTGAATTGTTACCCAACTTTCAACAATATCCACTTCCAGCAACAATCAGCCCAGCAGGCCAATGAATCTAAACCATAAACAAACATCACATAGAATCTTAGTTAGTTAAATAAAGAAGGATTCATTTTAGAAAAAAAAAAAAAAAAACTGAAGTAGTATATAGGAAATACAAGATAATCTGGTACAACAAACTTGACTAAAAAATATCTGACTAGAAAATAATAAAATAATAATACAATTTAAATTTTGAATTTGAATGTCGGTTGTTTGGTGAAACATATCTCCATCAGATATGTTTAACAATCATGGTGTAAATATAATCATGAGAAACAACACTGCTTATCAAAGGCTTTTTTAGCAAGCAATTTATGTATAACAGGAAGCCCACAATTAAAAAATAAAAATTGTTCTAGAAAAGAATGGAAAAAAAAAACAAAAACATAACACTTTTCATTTGAATCATGGCCGTAGCTAGTTTTTTGTTTTTTCTCTTAACCAAAATTCTTCTTTTGAACTCAAGATAAAAAATGATTCACTAAATCTAAATTAAAGATGAACTAGTTAACGTACCCGCGCGATGCGGCGGGTATAAAGGATTGTAAAGTGTGTCTCGTGTGTTTGAATTCTGGAATTTAAAAACCTTCATGGTTTTACGGAAAAACAATTAGATATGCGACATGAGATGAACGGATCAATGGATCTAAATTTACTGGTTTGCTATTCTATTCTCTAATAATCTTTCTTTCAAATTCATACTGGTTTGCAAATTAGAAAAAATTATATGAATAATTGGTAAAAATGATGGATGAATCAGTTAACAATTGGATTAAAATATTGGATTCAATGAATAACTAATAGCGATGTCAAATATATACCAAAATGAATTTAATGTTGGATATTTTAGTGTAATTGGATTAACTTGTTTGACCAATTTCATCATAATGAGACATCATTTAGACTTGGAGGTGCGGAGTGCACACCTACTTGAATTTATTATGATTTTAGGGGCGAAGTCCCTAAGGAACGGGGGTCCGGGGGCAGCGCCCCCGGTAGCGGGGTCCAAGGGGCAGCACCCCCGTTTTGGCAGTTTCCGTTTTATATATGCTTTTGGTCGTCTTTTTGAAAACTCTCTCTGGTTCGAAAATCTCAAACAAAAACATACAAAACATTCTTGATCTCTGGATTGTATCCGATTGAATAATTCGGAAGAACCACCGAATTGATTCGATCTGAAAGTGTTCACACGCCTTTCAGAGATTATCATTCGCTACTGTTTATCCCTTACATTTCAGCACAATAGTGGTATATAATTTGCTTTCTAGTTGCATAGCGGGATAAATTTCAACTCTGAAATCGAGAATTTGAACTCTTACCTCCTTATCATAAAATTCATTAGTAAAATTACCATGAAAATTAAGCATTACAAAAGTAAAAATTAAGCATTCACCATAAACATTATAACAATTGAAAAATTATAATGAAACATAAATTGACGAAAAAATGAATGAATAAAAGAGTTTCAAATAAAAAGTAAAGGAATGAAAGAAAGAATTCAATAACACGTCGTTTAAGATCAATGTGTAACGAACAAATACCAATCTAGTAAATATGAACTCTTTATTAGTCCATAACCATACTACCATAGTAGTACTCCAAATCGGTCAGATCAACCAACAGTAAAATGAACAACAAAGACCAAAGCCATGTTCAATGAGAGAAGTGATAAAAAGACCAGAGAAGCAATCAGAGGTAAATTAACATCAATAATCAAATTTGCAACTCACAAGGATCTCTTTCAGCAAAATCAACCAAGGTAGAAACTCGCAACATATCAAGCAACAAAACATGTCGAGAAACGGACTGAAACTTAGGCAAATACACAGACAACATAAATCGTATCCACAGGCTGTCCAGGAACCTCCAAAAAACAGAAAATAGCAAATCAATCAGCCGCTAACCATCCATATTATAAATCCTCTATAATTTTGAAAAACAAAATCATCTAGAGGCCAAAATAGATGTGGAGGCTAAAGTTGCAGTCTCAAAATAGGGAAAAGTCAGAGTCATAAGAAATCAATCTGGCAATTTCATTATAAACTTTGTCTATAAAACCCATCCCCCTTTCTCAAGTTCTCATATGCATACTGGTGAAGAAGCTTGTTATCAACGTCATCTATTTCAATGGTTAGAAGCTACCAGAAACTAAATAAACAATTCAAGGTGAAGAAAGAGAACGACCATGTTACCAGTTTAGTGTAGTCAAATTGTCGACCACTTTGTCCAATGTGAAAACGGGGAACGACCTTGTACCAAGAACAACCCAACATTCATCCTCATATTTTGCACTATCAATATATGCAAATTATTAACCTGCTACAATAACAGAAGAAAGATTTGGCTAGTTAAAAATTAAAATAACTTGCAAGATTTGATATTGTGGATCCTTTAAGAAACAAACATAAAGGGTAAGACTATGATTTGCTTTTTAGGTAAGATTTTAGTCCTTAAAAACTGTCCTATACAACAATTAACCGGTAAGTGCTAACTGTGGTAAGAGCCGTTGCACTCACTTACCGGGTAAGACTCTTGGTCCTTGCCTCACTCTTATCGGGTAAGATTCTTATTATATTCATCCGGCAGGATAATGTGACTTGGTAAACGACCCCTAAGCTTACTTGATGAAGTCTGAAGAAAACATAAAAGTCATCCAAAGTGATGATCCCGAGAATTTCAGTCCCTTTAGAAAGTAATTCCATATCAGCTAGAATGCGATTGAGGTGAGATTGTTGACAGGCAATTCAGCCCTTGTACCATACAGGTAAACAAAACGATGATGAAACACCATCCTTCAAAAGCGTATACGATCTTAGCAACGGGAAAATCTCGTGTTATGGAGCTCTTCTGCATCTTCCCTCTGCTGGTTAAAAAATATATACCATTGAAGTATGTCAGGTTGGAATGATTGTTATCAAATATATATAGTTGATAATAAACTTCAAGGCAGCCGCAGGATAGATAGATTTGATCATATTTCTAAAGGATCTTGTAACTTAAAGCATAATGTCATCTAAAGACTGTTTTGAGTTATGTTTACAAGCGTTGACAACATTCCCACATTGAAAAACACCATA
The DNA here is from genome assembly GCA_030169165.1 of Centaurea solstitialis. Taxonomy (NCBI): domain Eukaryota; kingdom Viridiplantae; phylum Streptophyta; class Magnoliopsida; order Asterales; family Asteraceae; genus Centaurea; species Centaurea solstitialis. The sequence continues at coordinate 9,844,468 of CM058041.1, read as the reverse complement.
TTTGATCAAATATCATCAAAAAGATTCTGGTCACAAAATTCTCACATGAAAAGAAGCCAAAATGTGATCAAAATCACTGTATCAAGGCTGCTTAATGTTTTTAACAACCATACTTCCATCAACACCATTCAAAAGACTTCGCACCAAAGTCTCGTATCATGTTTCCCACAAGAAAAAGAAACATAATTTTTTGAGGTTTATTCTCTTTAATATATGGTATAGATATGTGTGTGTGTGTGTGGGTGTGTATATATATATATATATATATGATTCATTTTAGTAAGTTAATGATTCTGTTAGAAGATGATTCAAGGTAACTTTTTCTTGTATGCAATTTCAATTTCTCTCAAGCATTTCACCGAATAGGTGGTGAACGAACCATACTATAAATTCGAAACAAGTAAACTTATCTTAAAAAACTCATCCTTATAGATGAAGTCGCACACAAGAAAAAGAATAAAAAGAACAGATTGCAGTGGAACTCAACTTGTTGAACATGAAACTCAAAACAATGATTAGCTACATTAGATTGAACATATTAAGATGTAAGAAGCTGAGGTGTTACCAGAATCGCGAGTGACTGATGATCGCCAGAGACTTGCGCCAGTTACCAGAATCGAGAGTGAGGGAATCGAGTGAGAAGGAACCATGGAGAATGAGCAGGTGATAGTGATTTAGGTTCAGAAAGTTACCATTCTGAATCAGGGGTGTGGATTATAGATAGAGATAGATTCTTTTATTTTATCCATGATAGAAGAGAAAAAAACCTGGCCATGGAAAGAAAATCAAGCAAATAAAAGGAATCACATTCTTTACGGAATGGTCATTTCAGGGTAACACAATAAGAAATTTCTTATGATTCTTATGGACAAGGATTGTAAGATTAGACTGGGAGAGTAACATGAGATGGGATAATGTGATGTTGACTACGATTCCTAACATTACCTGTACAAAGCTGGAGATACAAAAGAGTGGTTTCTCTCCGACCTTCTGATTTCTAGCCTGAAAATTAACAAAGAATTAAGCAATTTGTAAGACCATACTTTAGCGAGGAAGAACAGTACTATACAAGTTTAAGAACTTCGACATTCATAAAGATAACAAAAAACAAAGTAAGATTAATGTAAAGTGTAAACATGATATGGCAAACAAGATTCTTGCACTCTAACTTCTTCAAATACACATGAAACAAAAACGAATCAAAGATCAAGAATTGAAGCCAAATTAATCAGAAAAAAAAACATTAATAAACTAAAATTGCCTGTAAAGTTAAAAAGAAAAGAAACATTAAGGACATGTTTGTTAGTGGCTTAATTAGATTATTGGACTTATACCTATTTTAGTCAGCTTTGCACATGATTGTTTGGCATTGGCTTAATGATATAGAAAGTGGCTTATTCCATAAGCTTCTAGGGGGGGCTTTACGCACAAAGCCAAGTTTTTTCCAAATTTATCACTCCCAATTATAAAACATGTTTCTTCCATTTATGAAAAAGCTCTCCCCAATAAAATCTTTCTCAGACAGATTAATCCATACAGGACTTGATGGAAAGCCAAGCAAACAGCCCTCAAACCACTGATTTCACACGCAACATGAACAGATTTCATTTATTCATATTCTTTTCTTTATCTCCAACTGATGTTTTTTTACCAGAATTGCTCAAAAACAGTGTTGGTTGGTAGGTACTGCAAGAAGTTGAACACGGAGTAGGGGTTTTTGGCACAGTGAATTCCATTTGTGCTTTCTAACCGATAATTAAATCAACGAGGATTTGAGCAAAATGGAATATTGAAAGTACCTCTCTTTCTATTTCTCTTTCTTCTATGTCCACTATTCTGCTTCTTGCTCATGGAGTTACTTCAATTGATCAAAGGAGTGGCGATATAAAATCAATCTTGAAACAGAAGCCCTAGAGATGTCAATTTGAAAGTTAAAACCCAAAAATTCACTATGATTGAGAGAGAAGGTAATAAATGAGTAGGAAGAAGGCGATACCAGGAGACAGTTTGCATCCATATTAAGAACCCTAATTGGGTTTTTGAAAGAATTGGAGGATGGTGGATTTTGTCCATCGTTTTTTTTATAATGCCGCCATATATAGATTCCGCTGAAGTAGATATTCATGGAGATTGAATCGGACTTTGAATCGTTGGCACCAGGGGAATGGATGGCAACACGACTACACCAAATCGTTGAAATTCCTTTGATAATTCAATCAATTCCATGTCGAGATTTGGAGCAATTTGGAAGTGTAGAATGGGAAGGAAGAAAACGATTTGAATAATGAAAATAAGGAGCTGCTAATTTGAAGGAAGATAGTGGGTTTGCAGACGTGAGAATGACAGTTTTCTTGAAATTCAGTTTCTTGAAAACAGTTGGTGAATTCTTTTTAATATATAGTAAAGATAATTAAGCAGTACATTGGCAGTTACCCTTTTCAACTTAATGCTCCAGAAGAATCGAAATTGGAAGAAGAGAACTGCAGTTGCATAAAATGATGATGAAGAGGACTGAGATTTGAAGGTGTGTATATATATATATATCGTGTATATATATATATATACTGTAAATAGAGGTGTTCAGTATTTGAATGCTATTCGTAAAAATCAAAATTCGAATCGACTCGAACTCGAATAATCTAATATAAATCGGGTTGTTTGGTTTTCAATCGGTTTTGGACTTTATTCGAAAGTTTACATTGGTTTTCGAATCGAATTTTAAATTTATAAAAAAGTTTGAAACCCGGCTCGAAATTCGAACATACACACACACACACACGTAATTGGGCTGCCACGTGTCATCGTCTGGTTTATTTTTGCTTTGCGTAAAAAAAATATTTTGACCAATTAGTACTTTTATTTTGACTAATCAAATCTATATTACAATAAATAGTTTATTGGTATGATTTTTTTTTAAATTACCCTGGATCAAACCTAGTAAAATCATATATATGAGGTTAGGTTTCAATGTGAACTCAATTTTGGTTGTGAACGTGAAGATGAAACTCCAATTGGGTTAAAAAGCCTGCGTTGAAAGTCAAACAAGCTTTTTGTCTTTTAGTGCCTTTAAAGGACTGTCGTCGCAAAAATCTGTTTTTCTTGTAGTGTAGCAACCAAAATTGCCCACTAGTGTTTAAAGTTTCTGCTACACCATCACCCTTTCTTCCTTATCTCTTTCAAACTCATCACCCAGTAACCCACTTCTATGCACAAAAACATGAAAACATTTTGTCATGTAACAAACAAATTTGCTTGGGCAACAACTATTATCTTCTAAACGTGACCAACATAAAAAATTAATGACAATTAATGAAGTTACCATTAGAAATACCAAGATTTCTAGTCTACAAAAGTTTGAACTTTTCACCCTACAAATAAAAGGCCCACAATGGCTACATTCAACAAAAACCCACACCATAGTTCGATACAATTACCATAGAAAAAATCTTTAGAGATACTCCATGTGAACACCAATTGCAGTTAAAAAACCATTGCATTTCTTGCCATGAAAACCGACTACTTTCCCAGGAGATTCTGTTGAAGTGAAATAAGTATACCCATCACCGCCTTCTTCTCCGTATGGCCCATAAAATGTCTTGTTTGTGTGAAAAGTGATGGACGTTATAGCTTCCTGTCCTTTAAATCCCTCAACGGGTCCATAAAACCCTGAGATCCGAGTCAAGTACTCATCTTTACCATCCAAATTCACCTGCCAATTAAGCTCAAGTTTAAGGTATTATAATCTGTTCATGAAGTTAACTGAAATGCAAATAGATAATTAATAGGTAGATTTGAACATACCAGTGAAGCTTGTTCCATTTTATCGTCACACATTCCTCCATGGACCGATGACGAAAATAATTTAGCATCCCTTTTAAGATATACAAATTGGATGGCACGAAGCACTTTCAAAGACTGGTCCATGAAAACATTTATGTGTTTTACAGTAGAGAAAACACCATCATCCCAAAGTTTACCTACAGAAGCTCCCCAGGGTCCTGCCTCCTTCGGCGTTAGAATTAATCTAGACATGCAGCTAGAGCACAACTGCAGTGTAAAGATTAATTAACCACTGGTAAACTAATAAGAGGATATGTTAACTCTAGAACAAACAAAATATATGTGGTATTCACAAATAAATTTTTACAGATTTGTGTTCAAACAAATACCCATTGATAATAACAGATTACTAGCTAGATTAGGTTTTAGAGAAGGCTTGAAACAAAAATAAAAGCCTAACAGAAATACCAGAAAGACACACTAATGAAAAGATAACCTCTTGCATTGAACTTTCTTCACTCATATAGTTTCGACAAAAAGCAAGTGATCCGGGCATCAAATATATCCCAATAGCATTAAGGAAACAGTCAGCACGCCCATGAAATCCAACAATCACACCACCTTTCCCATCGTATGAAAAACGAGACCCAACTTCCAAACCATAAGGACCATAACGCTTCTTATTTGTTACAAAACATAAAGACTTCACCGCCACAGTGTCATCCATACGGCCCCAGCCATAGGTCCCACTTATTGAAACGAAATACTCCTTAGGGTAGTCGATGCAAATCTGCAGAAATAGAAGCATATGATTCATTAATTAGAAACTATATCTTTGATTTCACATGTGCATAATTAAAAACCTCAAAATCATGACATGCATGCACCCCATTCAAATTATATACGGTACCGTGTCTGTCCTTCGTGGATTACCACATGGGCGACCATAAAAGGGGCTTTCCGTTTCACTCGTGCAATCATCGCTATGGAATTTAATGCTATCAATAACATCTTGATGATGTATAATGGTTATTTTTTTGATGATGCCTTTGGGCATCCAAGTCCAGGATTCCCCACTTGAACCACCCCATGGTCCATGAGTTATGAATCTTTCAGAATTGCTTTCAGTTTCCTGATCAAAACATTCAAAAAAATAAACACAGCATTAATTAATTGGTACCACCCTATACTTCAGATAGAATCACAACAAAAGATGATAAATAAAACCATACCATGAGGGTATTGAACAGATCTCAAATTAGAATATTAATGGCTCCCCAACTTTCAACAACATCCACCACTAGCAATAAACAAATATAAAACAAAACCCGATTATAATAAATAATTAAAACCCAGATTATTATCCAAATCCTAATTAATAACAAGTTAGGAGAATTAGTCGCCAGGATTTATCTGCTAATTAATCCACAATTATCCAAAATTAAATAATGATCTGGAATATTCTATAAAATGATTTTAAATAAAACATGATAAAATCATTTTCTGAGATAGGATTTTAGATTTTAAAACCTTGGCTTTATCTGCTAATTAATCCATAATTATCCAAAATTAAAGAATGTTTTGGAATACCCTATGAAGGGTTAATTTCATATATACCCTTATTAAAGTTGAAAATATCATATCTACCCAAGCTAATATGAAAATATCATATATGCCCTTCTTAACCAATCAAAATATCATATTTACCCAAATAACTATATATTTTTATCAATTTTTAATTATTTTAAATTAGATTAAATTATCAAAAATAGTTAAATGGCTCTTTTAAATCTATTTTTAAAATATCACTTGTATCCTTTGTAAATTTCAATCCTCACTATCCTAAAAAATTCAATCATGAACATCCATTACCCGAAAGTGTTTAGAAACACTTATTGATAACGCCTCTGAAAGTATTGAAAGAAAATTTCTGGATTCATAAAGATGTTATTCGATGACCAATTTTCAATATATTGATGAAAAATGACACTTTCTTAAGTAAAATCTTATTTTCATTACGATGTGGGTTGTTTCAATTTTATTATAAAATTTTGATTTTAATGTCTTCTTTTCCATTTTTATTCAAACTCAGTTGGGGGATTATTTCTTAAATAAAAAACTTATTTTTATTATAAATTTAGTTTATTTCTTCTGATTGTGGTTTTTCAATTTTATTATGAAGATTTGATTTTTAATGTCTTTTTTCCAAGAGTAAATTACGGATTTGGTCCATGTGGTTTAGGAGTTTTTATGGATTTGGTCCCTAAACTTTAATAATTACAGATTTGTCCCTGTGGTTTGCAAATTCTTTTGGATTTGGTCCTTGTAGTTTGCAAATTCTATTGGATTTGGTCCTTGTAGTTTGCAAATTCTATTGGATTTGGTCCTTATGGTTTGAAAATTCTATTGGTTTTGGTCCCTGCCTATTTGCACTACCAGGGACCAGATCCAAAAGAATTTGCAAACCACAGGGACCAAATCCATAATTTCTGAAGTTTAGGGACCAAATCCATAAAAACCCTCAAATCACAGGGACCAAATCCGTAATTTACTCTTTTTCCAATTTTTTATTCAGATTCAATCTGTAGGAATGAAATTAGAAAGAATCTTGAAATTTTTGAATGAATCAAGTTTCATAAAAAACAAATAAATAAATGAGATCAAGAGCATGGAAATTAAGCAGATGACTTCAAGGTTTTGGGAGCTTTAACCAAAGGGTTTCTTCAAACCATGGTGTTTTTCAGAAATCCTTTTTGGAAAAGTACAAAAGGTCAAATTCCCAATTCATTGAGAATGGATTTCTTGGAGAAAACCGGTCACAACGTCCTAGTTCAAACACCTCTTGCTTCATGGGTTATTGGTATCGTTCGACGGAGTAGAGTCGCCAGAGTCGGAGAACACGTGTAAAGTGGAGCTAAAGCCATGATGTTTCTGGTGGAAACAAGGGACCTCAAAGCCGCTAAATTTCACGGTGGCGTTGTTTTGTGATCAAGAAGTGGTGCTTTTGCTCAACGATTTGAAGAAAGATGCATACAGAAAAACCAGTTGTAGGCCGGTTTGATTGATCCCATTTTGTTGTCAAGAAAACATGTTTTTGGCAAGAAAAAAGTTCTCAACGAGATTGAAACTCCAAGAAAAAGGAGAGGTTTCATGAGATTCCAATTGAATGTAAGAACCGTGGTGGCAGCGGCGGAGATGGGGTTCATCCAGCAATGGAGATAACATTAGATGATAGTTATCAGATTCATGTGAAGCATTGTAATGGAAGTTTAGAGGTAATTAATCAATTCATTTCAGTAAAGTGAGGATTGAAGTTTATTAGGATGTTCATGGTTGACTTTTTTAGGATGATGAGGATTGAAGTTTATAAAGAATTGATATTTTAAAAATAGATTTAAAAGAAGGGTATTATAGTCGTTTAACTACTTTTAGTAATTTAATCTAATTTAAAATGATTAAAAATTGATAAAAATGGTTATTTGGGTAAATATGATATTTTGATAGGCTAAGAAGGCATATATGATATTTTCATATAAGCTTGGGTAGATATGATATTTTCAACTTTAATAAGGGCATATATGAAATTAACCCTTCTATAAAATGACCCGGTTTAAGTTAATTTGAGGTGGCACTTTCTTCCTTATCTCTTTGAAACTCATCAGCTAGTTATATGTGCAAATACATAAAAATATATTGTCTCATTTTAGCCGATAAATTTTGCTTGTCTAATAACTATTACCTTTTCAAAGTGATTCAAACAATAATAACAATGAAGTTACCAAAAGAAATAACACAAGGTACAGAAGCTTGATTTTTTCACCCTACAAGTTAAATTATAAAAAAAAAAAAAAAAACCAACACCAAAGTTTGATAGGATTACTATTGATTCATATATCTTAGAAAAACTCTTTAGAAATACTCCATATGAACACCAATTGCAGTTACCAAACCATTGCATTTCCTGCCATGAAAACCAACCACTTTCCCAATAGATTTAGATGAAGTGAAATAAGTATACCCATCACCGCCTTCTTCTCCATATGGCCCATAAAATGTCTTGTTTGTGTGAAAAGTGATGGACGTTATAGCTTCCTGTCCTTTAAATCCCTTAACAGGTCCATAAAACCCTGAGATCTGAGTCAAGTATTCACCTGTACCATCCAAATTAACCTGCCAAGCACAACTTTGAGGTATTAAATGCGTAGGTTGTTCAATGTGCAGTTAATATTGACTGTAATGCAAACAAATTATATGTAAATTTGAACATACCATTGAAGCTAGTTCCAAATTATCTTCGCATGTTCCTCCATGCATTGGTGACAAAAAGAGTTTAGCATCCCTTTTAGCATATACAAATTGGATGGAACGAAGCACTTTCAAAGACTCTTCCGTGAAAACATTTACTTGTTTTACGGTAGGGAAAACTCCATCATCCCATAGTTTACCTACAGAAGCTCCCCAAGGTCCTGCTTCCTTTGGCGTTAACATTTTAGACATACAGCCAGAGCACGACTGTAGTGTAAAAATTAATTAATCACATGTAAATAATTAAGAGCATATTTTAACTCTAAAACAATCAAAATATATTGTATTGACAAATATTTGAATGCAACATCTCCTTTGGCATTACCATTCAAGACTTACAGCTAGAACATAACTGTAGTGGAAAAAATAATCATAAGAGAATATTTGAACTTTAGAACAAAAAAATTTATGTGGCATTGACTGATTAAAAAAAAGAAACTTTATAGATATGTATTTAATTATCAAATTACCCATTAATGATAACAAACTAGTTTTAGAAAAGGCTTGAAACATAAATGAAAACAGAACACGAAAACCAGAAGTAGACCAGAAATGAACCTCATGTCTCGATTTTTCATCACTTGTAGAGTTTGGACCAAATGCGAGTGATTCGGGCATCAAATATACCCCAATAGCATTAAGGAAATAGTCAGCACGCCCATGAAATCCAACAATCACACCACCTTTCCCACCGTATGAAAACCGAGTACCAAAATCCGAACCATAAGGACCATAACGCTTCTTATTTGTTACAAAACATAACGACAACACCACCTTACAGTTATCAATATGGTAGTCATACGTCCCACTTATTGAAACCAAATGCTCATTAGGGTAGTCGATGCAAATCTGCAGAATTAAAAGCATTTCATTCATTAGAAACAATATCTTGTACTAAAAAGCCTTAGGCATTGTTTGGTAAAAATAAGCTAGCTTATAAGCTAGCTTATTTTCTGTGTACATGTTTGGTAAGGCTAAAAGTAGCTTATAAGCTAGCTTTTTGATAAGCTACATTGAGTAGATTATGAGAAGCTTTTTGTGACTTTTTTCAATTATACCCCTTATTAATAATTAATTATTACCATTTAAATTTATATATATTAATTATTAATAAATAATAATTAAAATTGATTATTAATTAAATTAAATTATACATTATTTATTATTTATTTTTAAATGTTATTAATTATATTATATATTATTTAATACGTTTAATTATCAAAAAGTAAATTTAATAATTTTTAAAATATTATATAACAACATGTTAAATATTTTAATAAAAAATATTTATATCTAATTTTTTAATTATTTTTTTAGATTTATTAATTATTTAAGATATGCGAATTTGATCAATTTTATTTTTATTATATTTAATAGTAATTTAAATTATAAGTTAATGTAGGTTTTTTTTCTAAAGTTTGTTTTAGCAAATTCTAAATTTATAGTGTGTGTATATAATAAATAATAATAATAATAATTAACTCAATATTATTTTAAATATATTATATTATATAATTTTTTATTGTTTGTATTATTTAACATATTATATTATTAGAAATTTATTTTAATTATATTATAAAAAAAATTGTCTTAATTGTATTATAAAATACTTGTAATTGCTTATTTATTAAGGATGTCTTTTTTGGTCATTTTACACTCATAAGCTAGTTTTTACCAAACATGATTTGTTCATAAGCTAGCTGATAAGCTATCAGCTAGTTTACCAAACATAGCCTTAAAATCACGTCTTCAACTACATTTTGCATTCAAATTTTATATATCTTACTGTTTCTTTCTTTGATATTTCAATGGGGTGACCATAAAAGGGGCTTTCAGTTTCACCCGTGCAATCATCGCTATGGAATTTGATGCGATCAATAACAACATCTCGATGTATAATAGTTATTTTTTTAATGCCGCCTTTGGCCATCCAAATCCAGGGTTCCCCCTTTGGACCACCCCATGGTCCAAGAGTTATGCATCCTTCAGAATTGCTTTCACTTTCCTGATCAAACCATTCAAGAAATAAACACAGCATTAATTGGTACAATTTTATGCTTCAATTAGAAGCAAACAAAAAGATATTAATTAAAACCATACCATGTAGCTATATATTGAGATCTCAACTTAGTTTGTTACCCAAGTTTCAACAATCTCCACCAGTACTAGCAACAATCAGCACAGGCCAATGAATCTAAACCATAAACAAACATCACATAAAATCTTAGTGAAATAAAATAGGGAAGGATTTTAGAAGAACAAATTAAAACAGAGTATTTGTCATCATGGGATAAATATGATCATGAGAAACAAAACTGCTTTTATAAAAGGCTTTAGCAAACAATTTATGTATAACAAGAAACCCACAATTAATTTAAATATGAAAAGTCTTCTAGAAATTAAAGAACAAAACAAATTGGAAATTGGAAGTTAATACAAAAGTCTTCTAGAAATTAAGGCTTGTGGAAGGTGTAACAACTAACCCAAGTTTGAATCCGGGTTAAGGCTTGTGGAAGGTGTAACAACTAACCCAAGTTTGAATCCGGGGGTGAGCAACCAGGGGCCACTGAGTATTAATCCCAGGGGAGCATGCTTTAGCTCTCGGTAAAAATTTGACGCAGCGTAGGTTTGCGCGAAAGGATCGACAAGCGTCTAAACCCTTTTAATAAAGAAGAATTACGAAATGTAAAACTCAAAACAAAGAGAAAAATCTCTAAATAGGATAAACTTTTATTGAATAATACTTGAACTTGATTACGACTGAAAGCATAAACCCTATTTATAAGCCTAAACTAGAAGAGATAAATGTTAACTAAATCTAATCATAAACAAACTATAAAACTAATTAATAATCATTATAATCTAAAAGAAAAAGATAATTAAAAGATTTAAAACAAACCAATATGGATGATAAATTGATAATGAATGAAAATATGAAATCGATATGCATTCTCAAGATAAGAATTTGGTCAACTATGGAAACTTGGTCAACGATGATGGCTACATGCATTTGAATACCAAAACAATTCCTTAGACGTCGTAGGTGCAACTCGCATGAATGGAATTGATCTCCAATAACGGAACAAACAAATAAATGCAATCTGTATAGGATAGCTAATGATGCATCTACGAGATAAATCGCGTAAGCGACGACTTTTCAGCTTGTGAGGCATGGTTTCGGGATTCTTTCGGTGTTGCTTTCTCTGTTTCCTACGATTCATAAAAATCCTCGTAGATGCTCGAAATCTCCCTGTATCAAAATTGCAAGGAACTGAGCAAAGCCTAAGTGAACCTTCCAAAAAAAGTAGTAATTGATCATTTGATTCATATGTAGGCTATGTTTGGCAAACTAGCTGATAAGGTAGCTTATGACTGATAAGATAACTTATGATAGGTAGCTGATGACTGATAAGGTAGCTAGTCACTGATAAGGTAGCTGATGAATAAGTTACGTTTGGCAAAAACTAGCTGATAAGGTAGCTTATGACTGTAAAAGGACAAAAAAAGACAAACTTTAAAATTAGTAAAGTAGAAAGTAGAAGGATATATTTGAAATAAAAAAAGATAATAAATGTCATAATTACAATAAGTCACCAAAACGCTACTCAAAGTAGCTTTTCAAAAAGCTAGCTTATAAGCTAACTTATAAGTCAGCTTATGGTCCATCCAAACATGTAACCGACTTATAAGGTGATTTATAAGCTAACTTATAAGTTACCTTATTTTTACCAAACGATGCCGTAGTTGGTTTTTCGATTTTAAGTTGAAAATTGATTCATTAAATCTAAATTAAAAGATCAACAGACAGTACAGTTATATATGATCGGGAAGAATTGAAATGATCTGTTTTTAACAAACGTTAGGGCAAGGGACCACGATCGTAACGAAATACAAACCCCAGGGACCGTAGGATTGAAAATTAGGGTTCATGAACCTACATCATAATTTGACCCAAACCACAGGGACCAAATCTGTAATTTACTCTAAAATTTGGAAGTGTGTATATATATAGTTTATACTGTAATAAAAAAGAGAATTAATTAAATTGGAAAATGTAGAGTCATTTTCCTTAAAATTTCAATGTCATTCCCATTAATTTTTTACTTCGGAATTAGATACCCCAACAAAACGACATCCATTTATCTATATTTTATCGGAATATATTAAGAACGGTAATTAAATGTTCAATGCTTTTCTTATTACGGGAATATAACGTAAAAATATTATCTTTATTTTATGATAATAAAATTTTTTTAAATGGTTTAAATTTCTCATTGAAAAGGGAATTTGTAATAATTTATTGAAGTAAAAAATGAGAAATTAAAAGTAAAAATCTTCAAAACGAAACAAAAATTACATTCATCATCAATAGGATTTCCATTTTGAAGAATCCATCAATGATTGTAATATTAGAATAATATTTCGTTCTTTAAATATTTTATTATCACATTTTTTTTATGCTTTTGTTTGATAATCGTTTTAGGATATGATATTTTAAATTTTGAAGAAATACCATTCTTTCTTATACGTACTTTTTTTTTTCATTTTAGATACAGATTTGAGAAATTAGTGTTAAAGCAAACTATTTATTTCAAATCTTTTTTTTCTTCATTGGTATTCTTTTCTTCATTTTAGATACAAATTTGGAGAAAGTGTTAAAGCAAATTATTTACTTCACATCCTCATTGCTTAAGAAAATGTTTAAAATATTTGATTTTTGGGTTTTATTTTCCAAACTTTGTTAGTTTGGGGATATACCAGAAAAGACCTAATTTTGATAGAATTGTAAAAAAAAAAATATGATGTCACCGAATAAAAAACTTTCTAGCTAGGTCCATCCCTAACTTGTATATACTCCTTTCATACTAAGCACCTATACATATCAGCATGTATACACAAAGTACATTGCCTTCAATTTAGTTTTTGACCTCTCCATCATCAAAGATCATAAAAACTTAGAACTTGTGTGCAATTTTCACAGTACAATTTATTATCTATTCAACCATCCAAGTACCAAACTCCAATTTGGTTTACAACCAAAACAAGAACAACCAACTAGCTAGCCACCAAAATCGCCTAGCATTGTATAAAGTTTCAGCTACACCATCACCCCTTCTTTTCTATCTTTTTTTAACTCATCACCTGGTACGTAGTCCAATAATTCAGTTATATGCGCAAGTATAGAGTTTTTTGCACAAATACGGTGTTTGAAAAAATGTTGGTAGAAATAGAGATGTTTGAAACTTGTTTGAAGAAATAGGGGTATTTTGAGTTAGACCCACCATTTATTATGTATATTTTCATTTTAACTCTTATGTATTTACAAATTTAAGCCTCTAACTTACTTACTTTTTATTTATCTATATTATTAATCTATTTTTAATTTTAACCCTCCAACCTTATCTCTCTCTATATATATTATGTATGAATTAAGTTATTCAATATGTGTAATTAAGATTTATGTATTATTTCCAGAAAATTATACCATAAAATATATTTCATTAATACCAATATTTAATATATAACAATTTAAGAAATTATAATACAAATTAAACGTCAAATTTTAATATGAATGTATTACGAAATTACAAGATCAAGTACAAACTAAACGCTAAATAACAATATGAATTAAACACGGAATTGAAACATCAATAATATAATTTATAAAGTCCAAATCTCATTAAATCTTACTAAAAATAATATATAAATTTTAGTTTCAAATTTTAAATTAATTCATAGGTAAGATATAATAAATTTTAAAATAATTCATATATAAGATATAATAAAAGTTAAAAATAAAAAGAAAAATACTATAAATAAATAAAAAGTAATATATTTTAAATAAATTAATTTATACATAGCATATTTAATAAGAGTTAAAAATAAAAATAGATAAATAAAAAATAAGATAGTAAATTAAAGGGTCAAATCTATAAATATATAGGATTTAAAATGAAAATATACATAATAATTGTAGGTCCCACTCAAAACATCCCTATTTCTACAAAGAAATTTCAACACCCATATTTCTACAAACATTTTTTCAAGCACCTCTATTTCTAAAAAACCCTCGGCATAACCAATAAATTAATAGCCAATAACAATAAATTAATAGCCAAACAACTATTACCTTTTAGAAGCGAATAGCAATATATGATAATTAATATAACAATGAAGTTACCATTAGAAATACCAACGGGTGTACAAAGTTTCAATTTTTTCACCCAACAAAAAAACCCACAATGGCAACAAAAACCAACACCAAAGTTTGATAAAATCACCAACATTGTTTCATATAGTGGGAAAAAAAATCTTTAGATGTACTCCATATGAACACCAATAGCAGTTAGAAAACCATTGCTTTTCCTGCCATGAAAACCAACCACTTTCCCCGGAGATATTGTTGAAGTGAAATAAGTATACCCATCACCTTGTTCTTCTCCATATGGCCCATATATCGTCTTGTTTGTGATAAAGGTGATGGACTTGATAGCTTCCAATCCATCATATCCCCCAACCGGTCCATAAAACCCCGAGATCTGAGTCAAGTACTCATCCTTACCATCCAAATTAACCTGCCAAGCTCAAGTTTAAGGTATTAGATGCATACGTTGCTCGTGTAGTTGACTGTGATGCAAACATTTAAATAATGCATATATTTGAACATATATACCAGTGAAGCTTGTTCCATTTTATCTTCACAAGTTCCTCCATGGACAGATGACAAAAAGGATTTAGCATCCCTTTTCAGATATACAAATTGGACGGCACGAAACACTTTCAAAGACTCATCCATGAAAACATTTATGTGTTTTATGGTAGAGAAAACACCATCATCCCAAAGTTTACCTACAGAAGCTCCCCAGGGTCCTGCCTCCTTCGGCGTTATGATTCTAGACATGCAGCTAGAGCATAACTGCAAGTGTAAAAATTAATTAACCACACGGTAAACTAATAAGAGGATATTTTAACTCTAGATCAACAAACAAAGAATGTGGCATGCACAATTTTTTTTTGCAGACACATAGTTAATTATAGTTATACAAATAGATGAAAGTTCAAATGTGAACCACTTTTTCATTGTGAACATAAGAACAAATCCCAGTCATTCATCCGGTCAATAAATGCGGCTTTGACAAGTTCACCCTTTAATATTCTCTACCCTCTCATGAATCACGTCAATCCACCATGATTGCGTCCACCGTAACAAATATGTGTGGTTGAGATTCGTCCACACATTCACAACCAAAATTGAGGTGGCATTTGAACCTAACCTTATACAAATACGCATTAATGATGACAAAGAGGTTTTAAACAAGGCTTGATGTACACGTGAATAAAAGGATAACAAAAATTAAAAGTTAACCTCATGCTTGGGATTTTTTTCAATTGTAAAGTTACGAAAGAAAGCTAGTGATGCTGGCATCACATATACCCCAATAGCATCAAGGAAATAGTCAGCACGCCCATGAAATCCAACAATCACACCACCTTTCGCTTCATATGAAAAAGGAGTCCCATCATCAAAACCATAAGGACCATAACGCGTCTTATTTGTTACAAAACATAACGACTGCACCACGTCGTCATCAGTATGGTCGCATCCATATGTCCCACTTATTGAAACCAAATACTCATAAGGGTAGTCAATGCAAATCTGTAGAATTAAAAGCGTGTCATTCATTAGAAACAATATTTTTGATGTATCAGATGTGCTAAAAAAAACTACGGCGTCTTCGGTGACATCGTACTCTATTCAAAATATATATGGTACCGTGTCTGTACGTGCATCATCACAGGGGCCACCATAAAAGGGGCTTTCAATTTCACCAGTGCAATCATCGCTATGAAACTTGATGCGATCAATAACAACATGATCTCGATGTATGATAGTTATTTTTTTAATGATGCCTTTTGGCATCCAAATCCAGGTTTCCCCATTTGGACCACCCCATGGTCCATGAGTTAGATATCCTTCTTCAGATTTCCTTTCAGTTCCCTGATTAAACAATTCAAAAAATAAACATGCATTAATTTGTAACACTACTATGCTTCAGATAGAATCACAACAAGAGATAATAATTAAAACCATATATATACCATGAGGCATGCAATTGAGATCTCAACTTAGAAAACAGCGGTTTGATTACATAAAATGGTAATATGTGAAGAGGACAAAATATATAGTGCATGTATACTGTGATGAAGGGTTCTTCAAATAAAGAAGAAGAAGAAGAAGAAGAAGACGAAAGGAGCAGATAGAGATTGGAAAACGTAGAGTCATCTCATTTTCCATTGGTAATTAATCTTTTAATCAGCATATATGACTCAAATTAAAGAAGGGTACGTAATTTCAAAGCCTTTCTTGTTATGGGGAATATAACGTAAGTATTTATCTTTAATTTTTTTTTTTAATTCTTTAAATTTCTCATTGAAAACGGTTTGTAATTAATAATTTTATTGAGTAAAATGAGGAACCAAAAATAAATAAAAATTACATTCAATTTGGAGAAAATTTTGAAGAACTATTAGAGAAAAAAAACTTCAAATTCATTTTGAAGAAAGCTTTTGGAGATGCCATATCATTTGCCCCTCTAAGCGTTGTACTTAGAGCATATAGTTTTTCCAAAATTTCTTTAAAATGGAAACTATAGAAGTCATCAAGTACCTAGATCAAGATATTAAATTTTAGGTATCAAAATTGAAGTACATTATTCAAAAAATCCATGGATAGAAATAGGGAAATTGGCACCATGACGGCTACATGGCGAGCTTTTTAGAACAATGGTATTGTGAATCCCAGATTTGGGATCGACCGACGATTCGTCGCCGGTTACACAATCGCCACCAGTCTCTAGCGAAAACAATAGCTGTTGCCGTTGTCTCGTGCGGTCGGTGACCACCGCACGTCGCTACCATCGTCACGGCTGCCCGGCGAATGACAGTAAGTCAATCATCGCCGCCACCGCTAACGATGGCAGTGGCAATCGGCCACCCCATCGCCGCGGTTTGGTTCGGTTGTGGTGCGACCACGGCCCAGTTAGCCGTCGACCTTGGCTTAGTGGCGACAACAGCCACCGCATCATCGCCACCTCCAAACGCCACCACCGTCGTCGACGGTCTTGATGACAACAAAAACGACCACCGCAGCCGCCCGGCAAGGCCGCAAGGCAGCCGGCGGCTTGGCTTGGTGGTTCGCGGTTTATTCGGCGGCAACGGCAAGGACCGCCGCCACCACCGCTCACAGCCGCACGACGACAGCAGCATCGCCGCCGCCATTGCCTTCGCGGCAATTGAAACGATGAACCGCCGCCACCACCGTGGCTGCCCTAGCCGATCGGTGGTGCGGCTCGCGGATGTGGGACAACCACTACCACCATCGCCGCTGCGGCTTTGGTGGTGTGGTGGTTCGCGGCTGTTGCGAGGAACGGCCACCACCACCGTCGCCAATCGAGGCTTCGGTGGTGTGTGTGGTTTTCAGTGGTTTGGTGTCAAACAGAACGACCACCGCCACTACTAGGCACGGCCGCAAGGCAGCCTGTGGCTTGGCGGTTGGTCTTCGTTGCGTGTGAGTTCTCGAGATAAACATAAACATATAAAGATAAGAATTATCTAAACTGATAAAGATTAAAACTGATAAAAATTTAAATCTTTATCTAAACTGATAAAGATTAGATTTTTATACGAAACTGATAATCATCAAACCTTTATACAAAAACTGATAAAGATTAAAAACTGATAAAATTGAAATCTTTATCTAAACTGATAAAGATTAGATTTTTATACAAACAGATGAATATCAAATCTTTATACAAACAAAACAAATTTTAATGGATCTAAAACAATTTTATACGAACAGATAAAATCTAACAAACTGATAAAACTTAAAACAGATAAAGATTTAATCTTTTAAGCAAACTGATAAAAGTTAAAGCTTTATACAAACAGATAAAGATTTAATCCTTATTCAAAACTGATAAAGATTAAAACTTTATACAAACAGATAAAGATTTAATCCTTACACATAAACTGATAAAGATTAAAACTTTATACAAACAGAAACGAGATAAACAACAAGAAAAACCAATGGCTCTGATACCACTGTTGGGTTTTTGGTTGACCTCGGACCAAACTGGTTCGAGTCACGGTTCGAAAAACAAACTGTTAATTCGAACATCAAACCAAACTGGTTTGATCAGCGGAAGCATAATTGTGTAAAAACCCGAAAGCACATGATCTTTTATTGTTTATCTAAACAATCATATAATCCGGGGTTTAGAAAGCTTACCTGAATTGCTTGAGCTTGATCCACCTGTGATAAACCTTACGAACGACCTTCTAGCCGGTTGCAACTCCAAATTCCCGAACACCCGAACAGAACCCGAACTTTCTCCGGATTTGTGATTGGCGTCGATCAAGGGAGAGAGAGAGAGAGAGGTTTCTATGGTTGGGAGTGAATAATGAGTTATCAATTCAATGAATGAAAAAGGTTTAACCATAGCTGGATATATATAACTGAATAAACACAATCTGTATCATATTCAGTTTCCTTTTTCTATAATTATCCATAAATAAATCTTTCTTCTTCACCAAGAAAGATTATTTCCATATATACAACTAATATATTAGTCAGGATAATTACCATATATATATTTAACTAATATATATATTTACCATATATAACAAATATTAATTAAAACCAGTTATATATTTATTTAACTAATAAATATATAATCCATGTTCAATTAATAATAGAAACCTTTAACTTTGGAGTTTCTTACAGAAAACACCCAATAGATTTATAATTGACTATTATAAATCTTTTCTCTCTATACTGGAGTTATCTTACTTGTTCGTTTTACAGGCCTCACAAGTGTGACCCTCAAGTGTCTTATAACATTGGATGTGTAGTCTGGTTTGTCAACTTCTGCACATAATTACTAACAGGGACGCGATACATGAACAACTTGTTTTGTTATTATAAATTGGTTTTTATCGAAAGGGATTTGAGTTGTAAACTAATTATGGATTGGGCTATTTTAAAAGTTAGTACATTTTGGACCCGTTATTTTTGGAATTTGTCATGTTTTTAAATTATAAATGCTTCCGCTAATCTTTGGTTACTATTTTCTGTTAATTGTTGTTAAATTTATATCTTCTGGGAAGGAGGTGTTACAATTGGTATCAGAGCCTTGGTTTGAGGGATTTGGGTGTTCACGGGCAGTGAATACTTGAACTCAAACCCAAGAGTTTGTGTTTTTTCAAAACAAAGTAACCAAAGAGAAAGAAAGTTTTTTGTTTTAAAGAAAAGAGGTTAGAGCTGAACTGAGATCGGGAGCATCAAGACGCGGGTGAGCACCCTAAACTCTATTGAGCAAATGTTAAGTATGACATATTGATTATGTATGAACACCTCTGGGTGTTAAGTGTGATTGATATGAATGCAATTGTTATGTATTTCAGTTTATAATGCCCTGATGAGTAATACTATGATGTTATGAGTTGTTATGAGTTGTTATGATGTTCATGTCAAATGTTAGTTATACACGTAAGGTATGCTTATGAACGATGTGATAATACACGAAGTCTTATACTACAAGTATGTTGATTACATGTATATGTAGGCTAGTAAAGTGGCTACAAATGCGTACGACACTATAAGTTCGAAGCAGCCACTACTAAGTGTGCTAGTAGTAGTACATGTTATGTGTTATGTGTTATGTGATTGAGCCACGTTTGGGAAATGACTCTATCATGGTGACGAAAAGGCTAAATGTGTAGGGTGTAATTATAATGGTATAAGGGCCCATATCATTACAATTACATTGTACCATTCGGGCTTGACCGAGTCGTGAGAATAGTTTATGAACCAAACGAGGTTGGGTTTGAAGGGATCATGAGCATGTTGATTTTATAGCTAAGTAAGAGGAGTTAGCATGGTTATGGACCAAAGGTGTCCTCGTTATGTTGAGAATTGGTATGACTGTATAAGTAGATTATATATGTTCAATCAGTAGACTTAGTTGGCTAATCAGTAAATCATGATGCTTAGTGGTGAAGTGAGGATCAATTCTGTATCGTTTGATGGGAATCTCGTGGAGAACTCTTTTGGCACGTTCTTGTTTGACTGTTGTCTAGGGGTTGAAGCACGATTCTCACATTGCCGATGCAAGTTTGGTTTTGACAGAACCATGAGGAACCTTGAGATACTGGTAGGGATTTTAGGAGGGAATTATCCCCAAATGTGTACGATGTATTTGCTATTGTCCAAGAAGTCATGTTATTGAATCAGTATGATTAATTTGGATAGTGGAAAGAAAACCTTTATGGCTTTTCTTAGTGGTGAGTTGAAACTGAAGAAAAGAATCCCTCTTTGGAGGTACTGCTTCTTAGGTTAGAGTGGTGACCGTGAGAAGTCAAGGTAACAGACTACGCAGTAGAGAGAATTCAGAAGCTTCCGATTTAAAGGAAGTGGTTGCAGCAGAGATAAGGGAAGTTTTTCATAAATTACTTCCCAGTCTTTTAGAACAAGTAGAGAGTATAGTATGGGACTCATTCTCTGTTAGTTAGAATATGTTAAGTACCTCAGATAGAGGCAGATGAGTTGAGTAATGACGTTGTGGCAATGAAATGAATTACTAAATTAATGAATGAGACTAATGACAAGCTTTTAGAGAAACCGCTCACTCGTTCGAAATTATTGTCCGAGATATGTTACGAATGAAGGAATAAAGACGATTTGATATGTCGGGATACTAGAATCAGAGATGAGAGAATGTGTGGTGTTAGTACAGTGAATTGAATTCTATCAGATGCACGAGAATTTTGGGCTAGAGAGCCTGCATTAGAGAAGCAAATGGGAGAAAGAAAGCAAGCCTTTAATTGGTGAATTGTTGGAATGTAAGTGCCTGACCATGACTGAGTGAATAGCCTTCATGTTGAAAGTGAAATGTATGTATTGTACTTTTGTCTAAAATGAAATGTATAGTCTTTTCTCATTGAACTTACTAAATTTTTTTTGAAAAAAAAATGGTATTTAGAAAACATGTTTTTGGAAAACATATATTGTCGCTTGAAGAGATTTTTTTTTATTTATTTGGTGAATGATAAAGATGTTTCACCTCTTTTAAGGTTGAATGATTTTTATATTAATTGTGGAAAAATATGGCAACATTTATTTACCCAAGTTTATGACTAAAACTAGTTGGACATGTTGCTACCCTACCATGAGTAGGAAAGTTATTTAACTCACTTAGTATAAGGGATTTTATTGAGTATTTTGCAAGTGATAAAAGTTTTATTTAAACACACATCATTTATATTGGCATCAACTGGCAGTGCACGATAGTCTCATGTCACATGGTGTGCATGGATGATTCTCGAAATCATCATATGAGTGGCTATGTATTTATGACAATATTATGCTATGCATATTAAAGTTGTTTTGTGATTTAGTGCATATCGAAATTTTCCAAATGTACGAAAATAATTTAAATCACTGTGTCATTAAACATGAGGGCTATGGACTCACTAGGTCATGGTGAGGATCCAATGAAGCGTAGAAGAAAGTTCTGAAAGTTAGATGTCATAGTATAGCCGTGACAGTCGATTTTAGACCCCGTTGTTATAATAGAAAAAGGCTTGTAATTGAAGTCTCAAGATTGAGACGTTAGCAATGTTGTAACAAAGTAATTTATGCTTTTATCGGGTGGTCTACGAGATTCAGGAAGAATGAGGTTCATTTGGGAAACCTAGTTCATGAAATATGTCATTAAGGCATCATCATGGTTAACGGCAGATATTGGAGTTAACGTCTGATTTTATGGATCCTTACTTGGAGATGAGGATTTAGGGGAATTTTTCTTTTGGATTGATTAATTGGTCAATTCTGTATAAAATGGTAAGAGATTGCATGGGGAGGAGTTTGTATCAAACCCAGTGACCCATGTAGGAACAAGGTGATTAAAGATAGTTAAAGGAAGTTAGGGTAAGGAGAATTATGAAGGCTGAGCCTGTTATCTAGATTGATCTTGCTTGATTCTTGTGTTTCCTACACTGGTGGTTACACCCGTAGGCTTCAAGGGTCAAGTAGGAACTGTCGGATTTGGTTGTTTGGGGCCAAATGAAGTGATGTATGCAGTGTGTAATCAGATAGTTGTTGAAAAGAGTTTGTCAATTTAAATGTGACAGGGATAAAAGAAGTGAGATTTATATCAACCTCATACCATATTGCGATGAAAGAAGTTTGTGTAATAAATGTATTGAATGACATAGTTGTTGACACGTTCATTTCGAGTGTGAAATTTAGAGAATAGTGGTTCGAACTCTAAGTGGGGGAGAACTGATTCAATGGAGTGAAAATCTTGAGTTTCACTATTCACATCCTGTGGGGAAGACGATGAATAGTGATTAGTGATTAGTAACTCCAGGTGGATAGTGATTTCCGGATTATAGTGTGGTGAAATGTTAAAAGAAGTGCAGAGACGTGAGGAGAACAATTGTATGAAACGTTCTCTAAAGGATAATGTTGTATGTCAGACTACTATTTTGTTAACTAGAGTGATCAAAAAGAGTGAAGACCTTGCATGAGGAAAAACAGAAAGTAGTATTTGAAACTTTACGGAGGAGGTGGTATGAGTCGAGGTATTAACTCTTCTTGATAGAGAGTTAAGACATGACAATCTAATGTGACGTAACCTATCATGGTTAGGTTGTGTTTTGATGGAACGTGAGAAAATGAATGGTTATGTGTTCCGTCAGATAAAGACGTACGAAGTAAAATGATCAACTCATGATTTAGAGCTCTCAGTGGTAGTTATGGTGTTTAAGATATGGCGACACTTCCTATATGAGGATAAGTGAACCCTTTTACACTAGTCATATGAGCCCTTGTTATTTCATGAGTCAATGGAAACTGAATTTGTAAAAGATTATGTTGTGGAATATTCTCTCAGTTGGGTATGAGAACTTGTGTTGTTCCTCTTAGTATACCTCATGGAGGTTGACAGTGACGACATCACTTGTTGATCTGTTAAGACAGTCTTTAAGTGAAACAGTATAGTATTAGTGCAAGAGATGACCGAGAGTATTCAGATAATCAAAGATAGACTGGAAACTACTCAGAGTTGTTAGAAATGTTATGACAATAAGGGGAGATCAGACTTATAGTATGATATGGGGTTGATGTATTAATTAAAGTGACACTATGGAAAGTAGTTATACAGCTTTGAGCGAGGAGAAGTTGAGTCCAAAGTTATGGATCAATTCAAGATAGTTACACGGATCGGATGGGTAACTCATCTCCTTAAGATGTCGTCAGAATTCAGTCGGATGCGTAACACTCTTAATGTTTCTTGGTTGGAAAAGCGTTCGACCGGTGAGTCGTCTCATGATCTTTTGGACAGCATTCAGGTTGATGGATGACCTAATTTTAGAGAGGTCGATCGCAATCCTAGAAAGGTAAACCAATCCTTAAGAATTAAGGACATTGGTTTAGTGAAAGTTCAATCGGAGCATCGCAACGGATCAGTGTGGACATGGGAACCAGAAGCTGAGAGGAGGTCAAACTATACGAAGATATTCCATGTTCAAGCGATTTCGGGGACGAAATCTTGGTAAGTGGGGGAGAGTTGTAAACACCCCGTTCCCATTCAGTTAAGTTTTAACTGTATTCGTTAAGTTATTGAGTTTTTGGTGTCATTTATGTAATTTCAGGTAGGGGGACTTGGATGTTATTGTAGGAAGTGGAGGGTGTCGTATGTATGTGTATATAAGTGGGTTTTCAAGCCTAAACCCTTCTCACTTGATCATTTGTCGATTTGTGAGAGAAAGGGAGAGCAATTAGTGAAATTGGTGAGTTCTTAAGTGAAGATGCAAGGAGGAGATTGTTCAATCGGGTAAGCAAAGTAGAAATCGTTGTTGTCGGTGTTCGTGATCAAGGTAATCACTTGTTTATGGTTTATGTGTATGTCAATTTGTGGGTGTTATTCAAAGTTAGGGTTTAGTTGGATTATGATGAATTGATGATCTTTGGACCATCAATTGGATGTCATTTGTTGATTAGTTGAGTTTAGATTGTTAGCATATGTTTCGATTTGGTTTGGCATGGTTTAATTTGAGTATTTTGGACCCAAATTGTTTAATATGGGGTTTTGGGTTCGCATTTCGTTCAAAATCGCGTTAAAGAAGATAGTGCAGTCAGGTTGGCGCTAATCTCCGCGCTGATCTGATTAGCGCCAAGATCAGCGCCAAACCTGCTGATGGGTTTCAGACCTAGTGTCGGCGGCACGTCGCGCGCTGATGTGATTAGCGCCATGTTTAGCGCGGAGCAATTTTGGGTTGGCGCTAATCTCCGCGCTGATCTGATTAGCGCCAAGATCAGCGCCAAACCTGCTGTTATGTTTTTGAATTGTTTTGTGCGGCGATCTTTTGAGGTTTTCTTTTATGGAAATCTCTTAGGGATATTAATAGATGATAATTGGTAGAATATGAGAGCCATTGAGATAGATATGCTATGTCTACGGCTCGAAGGTTGGGTACGATTTTAGAGTCATGTCGAAAGGTTGTTTATATGTATGTTATATGGATGTTCTAGGTGCGTGAACTCTTAAGTGTGATATATATCAAGGGTGTAGCTCTCAGACTCCATTGTCAGGTGAGTACATTAACCTGCGTTCAAGTTTGATATGCATGTGATCATGATGTATATGTTGTTGATATGTAAACTGGCATCTAATATTCACGATAGTACCGATGGTGGTATTCACTACCCCTAGGGAAGTTGGGTTCAGAGGCCTGGTACCAGTGTCAGTCATGATGCTCTTGGTGTTTACACCTCGAGTAATGGGTCACGATGCATGTCCAGTTTTATAATTATGCTTATGGTTATGTTTATGCATTCATAGGGCCTAGGTTTGTGCTCACTAAGCTTTATGCTTGACCCGTTGTGGTTCATGTGGTTCAGTGTCAGGTACCAAGTCGAAAGATAAGGAAAGGCTCACGTTGATGGCTCGGATCCGTAATCAGTTCAGCTATGTTTGGGACACGATACATGAACAACTTGTTTTGTTATTATAAATTGGTTTTTATCGAAAGGGATTTGAGTTGTAAACTAATTATGGATTGGGCTATTTTAAAAGTTAGTACATTTTGGACCCGTTATTTTTGGAATTTGTCATGTTTTTAAATTATAAATGTTTCCGCTAATCTTTGGTTACTATTTTCTGTTAATTGTTGTTAAATTTATATCTTCTGGGAAGGAGGTGTTACATACCTCCACCCACCAGCAGCACCCACCAACACCCACCTCCACCTACCTCACCCACCAGCAGCACCCACCTCCACCCACCAGCAACACCCACCTCCACCCACCACCACCACCACCATCACTCTCTCTCAATCATTTATCTCTCTCTCTCTCTCTCTCTCTCTCTCTCTCTCTTTCTCTTCTTCATCATCTTCAAACCACTACCCCACCAACCAACCTTAAGAACACCTTCTTCTCCCAAATTTCCTAAACCTAAAAATTCTTACACGATCCACAAATTTACGAGGAAATTGAAAGTGAAATGCAGTTTCATGCCAACAATTAAACCCTAGAAAAACACTAAATCCGACACCAACCTCAAAATTCAAATGACAAATCTGACACTACCTCTCATTCTAACCACCACAATGCACCTTCATCTCTAATTCGCCGCTCTCCAAATCAATCTCGTCGGAAGACGACTCCATAGGGTTGTGATTGTACAAGAAGATTCCAGAATAACCGTACTCGTCTCTGGCGACAGACGAGTCGAGACGCGCCGACGACTGCGCGTCGGAATCTGACAAGCCAAAGCTGCTGCCACCGTCCGTGGTGGTGGTGGCAGGCTCGCTACTGAAGGCGTGGGAAGGACGGCGGTGGCGCCGGGTGGAACGACGGCAGTGGCGACGGGGACGACGAGGCGGAAGAGCTCCGATTCCGGCACCAGGAGGCTGTAATACGTCGGTAAAATCGTCGATTGCAGACATTTTTTGTGGGAAGATTTGGTGGTGGCTTAAGAGTGACTGCAGCAATCTGGTGTTCGTTGTTGGTTGGAGGTGGGTGTTGGTGGTGCTGCTGGTGGGTGGTGGTGGGTGCTGCTGGTGGGTGGTGGTGGGTGCTGGTGGTGGGTGGAGGTGGGTGCTGCTGGTGGGTGGTGGTGGGTGCTGCTGGTGGGTGGTGGAGGTGGATGGTGGTGGTGGTAGTAGAAATAAAGATGAAGATGGTGGGTCCCATTAGACATATAATAATGTTTTTAAATTAAAATAAGTAAAAACACTGAAAAGACAAAAATACCCTTGACTTAACTGACCTATTTAACGGAAGTTAGTTCGAGGGACCAAAATTGAAACAAAGTGGCAACCTCGGGGACTATTCTTGATATTAGTTTGTTTTAGGGACCAAAGTTGAAAAAGGGTGACCACCACAGGGACCAAAAGTGTAATTCACTCAATACTATATTACCCTTATATTATTTAAACCTTTTTTTTTATTTGTATTTTTAAATATTCATCTTCATCATCGTATGAGTAAACCCTAATAATAAATTAAAACCCCAAATCTAAATACATGATTAGTACCCGAACCCCACAATTAACCCTCTGAAACCTTCTCTGATTAGTACCCGAACCCTTCCAACCCTCTGACACACCACACACACAAACTCAGCAGTTATCATCGGTTTCACCACACTGTTCGGCCTCCAACCCGCCCAGTCTGTTGGACGGCGTAGCGCAACCCACCAAAGCCGCCCAACCCGCCAGGTTGAAGCCGCCGCAGCAGGCTACCCCGGTACGCATGGCCTAATTAACTTTAATTTTTACAAAACATACTTGTCATGTAGCCAAAATAACTATTAAGAGATAATTTTCAACACTTACTACAATGAGATGTTGTTGCTATAGTTGTTTTTTAATAAATAATTAAGTCTTCAATCAGATGGGGGAAGAGTTTTCTATACATATATACAGCAATGATTCCAATGATAGACTTTGTTGCAATAGACGCTATTTTTTTTAAAGTGCAACCAATTAGTAAATTTACACAATATCAAATGGTTTCGGGTTCGAGCCCAGGCACTACCATCCCATAGCCACAACCGTTAAGAGAATCAAGAATACCCCCCACACAATGGTATTGGCAATCAATTGTGGACCGATTGGGGTTGCCAGAATAAACATTTTGCACAATTTCTTTAAATTGCAAGTATGTGATAATATTTTATCTCATGTAACCAACTAATTTGCTTGGGCAAAATCTATTACCTTTTAAAAGTGACCAACAACAAAGAAGTTACCATTAGAAATACGTTTTAAAAGTGATCTACAAAAGAAACCCACAATGGCTACATTCAACGAAAACCTACACCAGCGTCTGATACAATCACCATCGATATATATAGTATAAAAGATCTTTAGATGTACTCCATATGAACACCAATAGCAGTTAAGAAACCATTGCATTCCCTGCCATGGAAACCAACCACCCTCCCAGGAGATTTTGTTGAAGTAAAGCGCCCATCACCACTTTCTTCTCCATATGGCCCATATTTCGCCTTGTTTGTGTGAAAAGTGATGGACGTTAAAGCTTCCAATCCATTAAATCCACTAACAGGTCCATAAAAACCCGAAATCCGAGTCAAGTATTCATCCTTACCATCCAAATTAACCTGCCAAGCCCAAGTTTAAGGTAGGTATACATTAAATGTGTAAGTTGTTCATGAGGTTGACAAAAATGCAAACAATTCATATCTACATTTGAACATACCAGTGCTGCCAATTCCTGTTTATCTTTACTTGTTCCTCCATGCATTGATGACAAAACTAATTTTGAATCCCTTTTAACGTATACAAATTGGATACCACGAAGCACTTTCAAAGACTCTTCCACAAAAACATGTATTTGTTTGACAATAGAGAAAACTCCATCATCCCAATATTTACCTGCAAATGCCCGAAAAGGTCCCATCTCCTTTGGCATTTCCTTTGGCATCTCCTTTGGCGTCTCCTTTGGCATTGCCATTCTAGACTTACAGCTAGAACATAACTGTAGTGGAGAAAAATAATCATGAGAGAATATTTGAACTTTAGAACAAAAAAATGAAGTGGCATTCACTGATTCACATAAGAAATTTTACAGATATGTTGTTAATTATCAAAATACCTATTAATGATAACAAACTAGAGTTTGGAAAAACATTGAAACATATATAAAAACAGAACAGGAATACCAGAAGGAGACCAAGAGATGAACCTCGTGTGTTGATTTCTCATCAATTGTAGAGTTTCGACCAAATGCAAGTGATTCGGGCATCAAAAATATTCCAACAGCATCAAGGTAAGAGTGAGCACGCCCATGAAATCCAACACACACACCACCTTTCCCATCATATGAAAAAGGAGTCCCAGAAGTATCCAAACCATAAGGACCATAACGCTTCTTATTTGTTACAAAACATAACGACTGCACCCATATAGATGCATCGTATTTGCCATACGTCCCACTTATTGAAACGAAATACTCATTAGGGTAGTCGATGCAAATCTGCAGAATATATTAGAAGCATGTGATTCACTAGAAACAAGTAATATCTTTGAATTCACATGTATCAAAAAGTCTCAAAATCACGTCTCCAACGACATATCCGTTCAAATTATAAATCTTACCGTGTCTTCCTTTGATTTTTTCCAGCGGAAACCAAAAAAGGAGGTTTCAGTTTCGGAATCGTGGCTTTGGAATTTAATGGCTTCAATAAACTCTTCATGTATAATGGTTATTTTTTTAATCATGCCTTTAGGCATCCAAATCCAGGCTTTCCCATCTGGACCACCCCATGGTCCAAGAGTTATGCATCCTTCATAATTGCTCTCAGTTTCCTAATCAAACCATTTAAAAAATAAACAGGCATTAATCTGTACCACCCTATACTTCAGATAGAATCACAAAGAAAGATAATAACTAAAAGAATAAACTACAGTTTTGGTCCCTGAGGTTTATATAAACCAACGAAACTGGTCCTTGAACTTCAAAAACTACACTGAAGGTCCCTGAGGTTCATGTTTTGGTTTGGATCAAGTCCCTCCTCACTAACTCCGATAGTAACTTAGTTAAATGAGAGGTACTTTTGCTAAAATGAAAGAAGAAGGTTCAAATTGTAACTTCTTCATTTAATATAGAGTTAATTACATATTTGGTCCCTGTGGTTTGGATGAAATTACGATGGAGGTCCCCGAACCCTAATTTTCATGCCTACGGTCCCTGTGGTTTGTATTTCGTTATGATGGTGGTCCCTTGCCCTAACTTCTGTTAAAATTGCTCTGTTAACCCCTTCACGTGCCTTTCACGTGAGGGGCATTTTTGTCATTTTAATTGTTTATTAAATTACTTTTTAATTGTACAAGTTGTATTACCATTTGTACAACTCTTTTACGCATCTAAAATATTAAAGGCCACGTGATCCCCAAATAAGCATCTGGTGAACCCCAATACTCAATCCCTTTGCCTTCTCCGGTGAAAGCTCACCCCCTCCGATCATTTTTCCTAGCCATGTTTTCCGGCCACCTAAAACTCACTCAAAACTCTAAAATATTATACCATTAATTAACTCCAAACTCAGCCTAAATACAAAAATTCAATCAAGATAAATCAAACAAAACCACCTGCAACTTCAATTTCTCAGTTCATCAGAATCCATGGGGACCAAAACCAAACCCAAACTCATTTTTTTACAAAATCTGTTAATAAGACGCGTCAACAAAAAGCAAATCTCAAAACAAAACCCCAACTCGATGAAGGTTTGGAGTTGCAGATCTGGAAGGGGTAAAACAACCCGTAGTTCACCTCCGTTTCCTGGCCATTTTTGTCGTTCTCGTTGAAGAGCCCGAAGAGGAAGACGGTGGCTTCGATCTAGTTTCTGTCGCCTTTCGACGGCCATCCGGTCTCCGCCACAACCAACGAAATATCGTCGAACTTCATCGCCGACATCGCCATGAAAACGGCGTTGATCTGAGCACCGTTGACGAGGCGGCCGGACATTGCAGGTTGATGAAGGTTTGAAGGTGCAGATCTGGAAAGGGGAGAAAGGGCTTGGCGATAGTAATGTCGTCGGAAAATAAAGAAAAAGATGGAATGGGTTGAAAGGGTTTGGCGGTGGTGGCGTCGCCGGAAAGAAAAAAGTTGGAATGGGTGTTTGTCGCCGGAAAGAAAAAACAGAAGAAAAGGATGAAAAAGGGGGTAGGGGGTAGGTGGGATAGGTTTTGGAATGGGGGCACGTGTCTTCTATCCCTTGCTTTAAATTTTAATATATCCCTTGGTTTAAATTTTAATAGAAAAACAAAAAAATTATGAAAAGACTAAAATACCCCTGTCTTAACAGAGGTTTTTAACGGACGTTAGGGCAAGGGACCACCATCGTAACGAAATACAAACCACAAGGACCGTAGGCATGAAAATTAGGGTTCAGGGACCTCCATCGTAATTTCGGCCAAACCACAGGGACCAAATATGTAATTAACTCTTTAATATATATATATATATATATATATATCTTTGTTATAAACCAGCGACCAAGGACCAAAACTGTTGCCGGTTTATAACAAAGAGAGAGAGATATTAAATGAAGAAGTTACAATTTAAACCTTCTTCTTTCATTTTAGCGATAGTAGCCCTCATTTAACTGAGTTACTAATGGAGGTAGTAAGGAGGGACTTGATCCAAAGCAAGACATGAACCTCAGGGACCAAAATTGTAGTTTACTCTAACTAAAACCATACCATGAGGCTGAGCAGATCTCAACTTAGATTGTTACCCAACTTTTAACAATATCCACCACTAGTAGTAGCAGCAATCAGCCCAGACCAATGAATCTAAACCATAAACAAACATCACATAAAATCTTAGTGAAATAAATAAGGAAGAATCTTAGAAAGAACAAAACAGAATATATATGCTTGATCATGGTGTAAATATAATCATGAGAAACAACAGTAATGCTTATCAAAGGCTTTATTAGCAAGAAATTTATGTATAACAAGAAACCCACAAATTAAACAATCATTAGTTCCTACCACTGGTTGATTGACCATTCGTGCTACGTGCGGAACAAAGAAAAAAGCCGACACCAATAACTTTTATTTGAAGATTCTTGCAAACATGAACAAAAACTACGGGTGGAAATATGATAGAACAATGGAAAGAACTAACCAATTGTTTGCCACGATCATGCATATCAATTCTAATACTAACAAGTAACAACATGTCTAGTAGAAGATGCATATAACATATAAGAGAGACATCAGGTTCGTCATGCTACGTTGGGTTCAAATTAATCGTAAACCAATTTGTTATACCTTGAGGTTAAGCAAGTCATTTTAGTAAGTCAGGTAAACAAAGTACAAGTAGCTAACGCCTAAATGGTACAAGTAGCTAATGCCCAGGTTTTAGTGTAAATAATTCGTCGAAAGCCATAAACTCTTTGTTAACCTTCCGATCTAAAATAATACAACCAAAAACTACCATTGATTTTACAGTTTTAGGCTATGTTTGGCAAACGTAGCTTATAAGCTAGCTGGTAGCTGATAAGCTAGCTGTTGATTGATAAGCTTGCTAGTAGCTGATAAGCTAGCTGGTAGTTGATAAACTAGTTGTTCATTGATAAGCTTACTAGTAGCTGATAAGCTAGCTTATGAAGAAATTATGTTTGGCAAAAACTAGCTTATGAGTATGTAAAATGACCAAAAAGGGTATCTTTGAATTTAATAATTAATATTAATATTAATAAAGGTATAATTGGAAAAAGCTACAATAAGCTCCTCATAAGCTACTCAAAGTAGCGTTTCAAAAAGCTAGTTTCTGGTACATGTTTGGATGAACTAGCTTATCAGCTAGCTTATTTTTGCCAAACACAGCCTTAATCACAATTCCAACCCAATACTTACAATTTGAAGATTTTACAACTAAGATCGGTTTTTCTGCACCCCTATTTTTAGCAACCCACTTCCAAAACCTCATATAATCACAATTACACACTTAAATAAATAAATAAATAAAAATCCCAGCTTCTACACTTGATTCAACTTCAAGATTATGCAAATAATTAACACTAAAAATACACCCATATATAGAAAATGCCTCCATTATCAAAAACCCCGAGTTAAATAAATTCTACAAGATCATAATCAAGGATTTCAAGAATCGAACAAAACTAGCATTAACATACAACAAAATGCGAATTACATAACAAAAAAACAGAGTAAAAACGGCAGCTCCCAGTGGCGAAACCCTTAAATCAAATCGATAAAATGAGATAACGCGATTAAAGAAAAAAAAACTGACCTGAAAAGAAAAGCATTAACGATCAGCTACGTGTGAAGTTACTGCAGTGAAAAGAAAAGCCCCAAATTAATAGCGGCTGGCTAGAGAAATGAAATGAAAAGAAACAGCCAGCCGCTAATTAACTGGGGAGATTATTATTGGACGGAATCTCAAATGTTTTGTATATAATTTGAAGATTTTTAACCCAAGTCCCAAAAAAAGCCCAACCAGACAGGTTTTTCTTTAACCGGTTTTTTGTTCTAATCGGTTATTCCTCTAACCCAACCGGTTGCATGTAGTATTGTATTCAAGGTCATAATCGGTTATATGTTTATTCGTTTTTTTTCCTAACTGCTTTTAAAATAACTGGTTAAGTTATTGTGCACCTCTACTTATGAGTATGTAAAATGACCAAAAATGGTATCTTTGAATTTAATAATTAATATTAATAAGAGTATAATTGAAAAAAGCTACTCAAAGTAGTGTTTCGAAAAGCTATAAGCTAGTTTCTGGTACATGTTTGGATGGCCTAGCTTATCAGCTAGCTTATGTTTGCCAAACACAGCCTTTGTCTTAAGCATTATTGCCACCTCGAGAATCTAAAAACTAGGGATGACAAAAATACTCGAACCCAAAACTTTTGGGACAGAATTGGACCAGGTACGGGATTTTTTCAAAAATTTTTTGTGGGTTTGGGATGATTATGGTTTTAGTCAATACCCGCCCATTTACCCGATCCCATACCCGAAATCATTTATCCGACCTCGAACCATATATATTTAATATATTTAATAAATTTATAATGTTATTATTAATATAATATACATTACAATTATATTAATGTATAGAATAAAAGAAATGAGAATTCATTTTATTAGTATAAAAATTATATATTTAATTTTTTCAATAATATTAATGTAGTAATATTCTCACTTCCATTGACACTTTGGTTTAACCCGGTTTTTAAAACATTCGTCTTGACTTACTCATGTGAACAAAAAATATGTTACATTTTCATATATTGTTTTCTAATTTTTTGAAGTATGATTTAAAGCCAAGTAGTCTTTGACATTGTTTGATAAAAGTAAGCTAACTTATAAATAAGGTACTTGTTTGGATGGACCATAAGCTAGCTTATAACTTATAAGCTAACTTTTTGAAAAGATACTCTCATTAGTGTTTTTAGTGACTTATAAGACTTATTCTATTTTTCTATTTCAAATATATCCCTATTAAGTTTTGCACTACTAATTTTTAAACATGCATTTTTTTTGTTATTTTACAAACATAAGCTACCTAAGCTAAACCACAAGAATATGGCGTACTAGTTAAGATCTGTAGAAGAAGTGGCTAGTTAACCCTTCTACCCAAGTTCGAATCCAGACACTTCCAGATTGGCCACTAAGGAATAACTCAAAGCAGCATCCTTTAGCTGTCAGTGAACCTTGCCGAGATTAGTCGGGGCAAAGTCTCGGATACCTTTTTAAAAAAAAAGTAGCTACCTAAGCTAGTTTTTGCGAAACACATCTTATTCATCACTTAGCTAATCATTAATTAGCCACCTTATTAATCATCAGCTAACTTATCTAGCTTGCCAGAGATAGCCTTTATCCATTACACAGTTAACTTTTCTAAAGAAACATAAATAGCTTCATTTTCATATAAAGCACCTATTGATCTCAAAGAGCATCTTCAAATTAGAATGCATTCATTTACTTTTAGACTACTCTTCAATGTAAGTTTATGGGGTTCCAACTCAAAACCAATTGGCAATGAGATTCAAATTAGAATGCATTCATTTACTTTTAGAAACACATTGCAAGTTCACTTTGTGTCCGATGTGGGACATTGCTCAACACACCCCTTCACGTGTGGCGTTCTTTTCAGCCTAACACATTGATACTTTGGGTTACGTAGATTCCGTGCGGCTTTTTGACCAACCCTGGGTAAACCTTGCTCTGATACCATGTAAGTTTGTGGGGTTCCAACTCAAAACCAATTGGCAATGGAGTAGCCCAGGACCCTTATAAACACATTGGAAGTTCACTTTGTGTTCGATGTGGGACATTGCTTAACATTCAAAGGATATGAATAATTAGAAGTTAGAACCATGTGCAATTTTGACAATAACATTTAATATCAAATCAACAATCCAATCCTTAAACTCTAATCGATTATTTTAAATAAACAAACAGAAAAAGCTTGTCAAATTCATTTATAATCCTACTAGCCATAAAAATCACAAGGTTGTTTAAGTTTGAGGTCACACTTTCATCCTTATCTTTTTGGAAGTCACCACCTAGTTATATGTGCAAGTAAATGAAAATGGGTGTAGTTAAGGACACCCCACTCTACCTACAAAATCAGTCAAAAGCTACCTAGAAGTTTGAAATATATCGTCTCATTTAGCGGATAAATTATGCTTGGCTAATAACTATTACCTTTTCAAAGTGATTCAACCAATAATAACATTACCAAAAGAAATAACACGACGTGTACATAAGCCTGAATTTTCACTCAAAAAGTTAATACAAAAACCAACACCAAAGTTTGATAGAATAACCATTGATTCATGCATCTTAGAAAAAAATCTTTAGAAATACTCCATATGAACACCAATTGCAGTTACCAAACCATTGCATTTCCTGCCATGAAAACCGACTACTTTCCCGGGAGATTCCGTTGAAGTGAAATACGTATATCCATCACCACCTTCTTCTCCATATGGCCCATAAATTGTCTTGCTTGTGTGAAAAGTGATGGACGTTATAGCTTCCAGTCCATTAAATCCCTCAACAGGTCCATAAAACCCCGAGATCCGAGTCAAGTATTCATCCGTACCATCCAAATTAACCTGCCAAGCTCAGGTTTAAGATTTTAAATAGGTAGGTTGTTCATGAAACTGACAGAAATACAAACAATTCATATGTACATTAGAACGTACCAGTGATGCCAGTTCCACTTTATCTTCACATGTTCCTCCATGCATCGGTGACAAACAAAATTTAGAATCCCTTTTAACGTATACAAATTGGACGGCACGAAAGACTTTCAAATACTAATCCATGAGAACATGTATTTGTTTGACAGCAGAGAAAACTCCATCATCCCATTGTTTACCTGCAGAAGCCCCAAAAGGTCCTATCTCCTTCGGCGTTACCATTCTAGACTTACAGCTAGAACATAACTGTAGTGGAAAAAACTATCATGAGAGAGTATTTTAACTTAAGAACAAAAAAATTAAGTGGGATTTAATGATTAACAAAAACTAATTTTACAGATATGAGGTTAATCATCAAAATACCAATGCATAAAAAACATGAATAAAAAGAGACATCCAGGCATTAACAAACCTGTAACCACTAGGGATTTTCTCGGTTGCATGTCTAGCAGTCAAGCATTGCCGGGATTAGCAAGAAATGGTCTAAGATACCGTTACCAAAAAAAAAAAAAACAGAAATACTAGAAGGAGAGCAAGAGATGAACCTCATGTGTCGATTTCTCATCACTAGTAGAGCTTCGACCAAATGCAAGTGATCCTGGCATCAAATATACTCCAATAGCATTAAGGTACATGGAAGCACGACCATGAAATCCAACAATCACACCACCTTCCCCATCATATGAAAACCGAGTACCAAAATTTGAACCATAAGGACCATAACGCTTCTTATTTGTTACAAAACATAACGACTGCACAAACTCTGTGTCAAAAAAATGGTTGCAGCCAATCGTCCCACTTATCGAAACGAAATACTCATTAGGGTAGTCAATGCAAATCTGCAAAATTAAAAGATAAATGTCATTCATTATAAACAATATCTTTGAATTCACATGTGCATAAAAATCTCAAAAATCAAGTCTTCAGAGTCAAGGACTCCATTCAATTTATATCCGGTACCGTGTCTGTAATTAGATTATCATAATCTATCGCAAAAAAGCTTTTAATTTCACTCGTGGAATCATCACTTTGGAATTTGATGTAATGAATAACATTTGTATGTTTAATGGTTATTTTTTTAATGCCGCCTTTGGGCATCCAAATCCAGGCTTCCCCCTTTGGATCACCCCATGGTCCAAGAGTTATGCATCCTTCAGATTTGCTTTTAGTTTCCTGATCAAACCATTCAAAAAATAAACATGCATTAATTAGTATAATTACTTCAGATAAAAAGAATTACAAGAAAAGATAGCAAGTAAAACCATACCATGAGGCTATTGAAATCTCAACTTAGATTGTTACCCAACTTTCAACAATATCAACCACTAGCAGCAATCAGCCCAAGCCAGTGAATCTAAACAATAAAGAAACATCACATAAAATCTTAGTTAAATAAACATGGAAGAAATTTAGAAATAACAAAACAGAATATATATATAGGGTCAGTTTCAAATGTGAACTCAATTTTGGTTGTGAATGTAAAAACGAATCTCAGACACACATATTCGGTTACGGTGGACGCGATCATGAGAGGGTGGGTAGAGTTTATTAAAGGAGAAGACCTGATCAAAGCCGCCTTTATTGACCGAATGATTAGCTGAGATTCGTCCTCATGTTCACAATAAAAAAGTAGTTAACTTTCCTCTCTCTCTACATATATATATATATATGCTTGATCTTGGTATAATTAAATATAATCATGAGAAACAACACTCCTTATCAAAGGCTTTATTAGCAAGCAATTTATGTATAACAGCAAACCCACAATTAGAAAATGAAGAATATTTTAGAAAATAACAAAACACACAAAGCAAACCGCATATATATACTAATGCCAACACTTATTTTCATTTGAATAATGTACTTGTTGGTTTTTCGCTCTTAACCAAAATTCTTCTTGTAAACTTCAAGTTAAATAATGATTCATTAAATAAAAATTAAAAGATCTATAGCCGCCAGTACAAGTTACCCTTTTCAACTTAATGCTCCGGAAGAATTGAAATTGAAAGAAGAGAACAGCAGTTGCATAAAATGATAATGAAGAAGACTGAGATGGTTAAATTTTGAGTTGTGTGTGTATATATATATAGTGTATACTGTAAAAGGTTCTTCAAATAAGGATGAAGAAAGAACTAAATTAGTCAATTAGAAGACGAAACGAGCAGAGAGATAGTAGAGGTATTCTTCAAATAATGACGTAGAGGTATTTTTCATTGTAATTAATCTAAATGAGCATGATTACTCCAAAGAATGGTAATTAATTTTTCAACGTCATTCCCATTAATTTCTCACCTTGGAGTATCCCAACCAAACATCCATTTCACTGCTACAAAAAAGGTATTATCTACAGTCAAAACAGTCGGAAATCGGCTTTATCGGTGGTTTTCCGACAAAACGACCGTCAATGAAACCGGGTTGTTAAAATTCGGACGGTTTTTCCGACGACTTTTACATCTACTTTTCGACTGTTTTATTTATCGACGGCTTTTGACGACTTTTAACGACTTTCATTTACCGACGGTTTTTCGTCGACTTAATAAAAAATAAAAGTCGGTAAACCAAGGAAATGCAATCGGAAATTTCCGAAGCATTCGGTAACGGTCATCGATAATACACGGTTTTTTAATAGTGTTTATTGATAACTTGATCATAATTTTTTTAATTCTTTAAATTTGTAAAATTTCTCATTGAAAAAGTTTGTAACAATTTATTGGAGTAAAATTAGGAATCAAAAGTAAAAATCTTCAAAAAGAAATAAAAATAAAATTCATCTTCAATTAGATTTTATATTTTAAAAATTCCAATAATGATTATAATATTAAAATAATATTTTAATTCCATTACTCCATATTAGTGGAGTACTTACTCACATAGGAGAAACATATGGTCATGGGGTTTCTTTTACTGGAAATATGTTTATCGTAGAATTACCCAATGGGGGAGTAAGGGCTGTTTACCAAAACTTGTGTATCTGTTTGTATGAATAAATTTGTCTGTTTGGATAAATTGATATTGATGTTGACCTTTTTATCTGAATCAACAGTCTGAATGATACAAATGACAGATTTACCCTTAACTATAGATTATAAGTAATTTATTTGGATTTATATTTCTTAAACACAATATTATTCAAACAACAAAGCATGTACTTATAAGCTCATATAATAATCCAAAATTCAAATATAAATCCATATAACTTATCATCGCAAGAAATTTTCATTCCACTTTGTTAAAGAAATTGCATTCCACCTATTAAAGTACTTTTCAATTAGCTATTGTTAAATAAAGAAAAAGAAAAGCCCTATTTGTATAGTGAAGGAAAAATATACAAAGAAACAGTCAACTCCATTTTTGAAAAATCCAGGCAACAGTAAAAGTTACCATATCACTCCAACCAGTTAGCATTCCTACCGAGGAGAGTCTAGTGTGGAACCAGCGAAAAGCAGCATCTTGAATCCTGTTAGCAACAATAAGCGAGTTGAAATCGACTTTATTGAAGCAAGCGTCATTCTTGCCACACCATAAGATCCAAAAGTACGCATGTGTGACTACACGCTTTATGGTTTTAGTATCCAAAGAACTCTGCGAGATGACGTCGTTGGCCGAAAAGAAGTCGTCCAAACTTGCTGGAGAACTCGACAACAAGTTCCCCCACAGATTGACCGCCCTTTGAACCTCAGCTGCCTTCAAGCAATTAATGAAGAGATGCTCGCCGGATTCCGAAGAGGAATGACATAGATCACACATGTCGTTGTGAAGAGAAATTCCCCTCGATATCAGGATCGCTTTGGTAGGCAAACAACCCAATCAAGCACACCAAAGGTATACCCAAGCTTGTAGCAAAACGACTTTATCCCAAACAATTGTCGGGATGCCTGAGCGTTATGTCAGCAATAGCGGCACTAAGGTTACTCTTGTCGGATAAAAATCATCAGTGCTAAATTTTCATGTGCCATACATGTCCACCAATCAGATGAATACACGTCATCAGAGAGTGAATGTAAAGTTAAATAATATAAATAGAAAATATATAAAAATCTGAGTTGTTATCATATATTGTTGACACGAGAAAAATTGATACAAGTAATTCATTTCTATCCATTCTTGCAGGGTCGTGCCTGGAGGGGGGCGGACTGGGCGTACCTCTAGGGCCCACAAAAAGCAGGAGCCCAAACTTTTTATATACATATATATAATAGTAATAAAAAAATTGTAAATATAAGTGACACAAATGTTTTAGTATCTAATAGGACCACTTTTTTTGGATTATATTAAGGCCCAAAACATAGTTAATTACATTGTCAAAGAAAATATGTAAAAAAAATTAATCGGTCGTTCACTTT
Organism: Centaurea solstitialis; assembly: GCA_030169165.1. Classification (NCBI taxonomy): domain Eukaryota; kingdom Viridiplantae; phylum Streptophyta; class Magnoliopsida; order Asterales; family Asteraceae; genus Centaurea; species Centaurea solstitialis. The sequence continues at coordinate 9,804,765 of CM058041.1, read as the reverse complement.
ATAGTATTCGTTATTGTTTTCTAAGTTTTTTATTTAAGGACAAAGTCTAAAACTAATTAATTGATTATATCCTTTGTTATAGGACTATATTCACCAAAATGTATCCAACTATACCCGTATTCCTATTGTGTGTATCAAACTTCAAAATGTGTTATTGTGTGTACTAAACTTTCAAAATGGTTTATTGTGTGCAGCAGTTTACCTGCTAAACCTTTAGCCAATCACCAAGTTCAAAAAATGCCTATGTGGATGCCATGTAGGTGCCATGTGGGATAGATGAAACCTAGTCATCTTCTTCTCCCTTTATCAAGATCCCTAATTTGAAACCCCATTTTAACAAAAACATAATCTGATAACCCAACCATCTGGAATCTGCCATAAACGTCAATTTTTGGCCATTTCTTGAGGGCTTGTGTATAGGGATTGGCGTATTTTGCAGGTTATTGCCAAAATTATGCAAGAAACCAAAGGTATTATGGTAGTCTTCCATGGTTGAGATTGGGGAAACTAAGCAAAGAACCCTAAAAATTGGGGGAAAATCGTTGGTGAAATTAGGTGTGAAATCAAGAGGATTTTAGACATGTAAGTGAAATTGATAATAGTGAATGGTTCTAAGTTAATCAAAGGTTGAATATTTGAGATTTTGAATTAAGAACCCTATAAATTGGGGGAAAACTTCAAACCTGCATTCACTAGAAATTAAGGGGAATTGATTTGCAGGTTTGATGGTGAAGATAATGATGATGATGATGGTAGGTTTGAAAAATGATTTTCTTGAATTTGACCACTAAAATCTCCTATCTCAACTAGTTTTTCTTCAAATCTCGTATTTGAAAAATGATTTTCGTAGTTTTGCTTGATTTCCAGATCCACCATTTGGGTTTGTTTAGCTCCTTAATAATCATCAAGTTTGGAAAGTAAAATCTCCTGTCTCAACATATGGATAAATCGATCAGCATCAACAAGTTTTCAAGAACCCTAATTTTTTGGATAATGAAGAAGATGAACAGTAAAATGCCACGTAGGCAACAACTTATTACACATCAACAGTAGCAGGTAATAGGTAACATGTTACATACAATAAACCATTTTGAAAGTTTAATACACACAATAACACTTTTTGAAGTTGGATACACACAATAGGAATACGGGTATAGTTGGATACATTTTGATGAAGATAGTCCTTTGTTATATTTAGTATTAAATTGATTTTATAAGACACCTAAAATGTGTAAGCTTCGTAATAAAATACTTTATAATTCATAAACTCAAGTTTATAGAAGCAAACAAAAAACGTCTTAGCTAAAAGTGTTATGATATGTTTTTAGAACATTTCTTTGGCATTTTACAAGTTTTTACATATATTTTTAAACAAATTATCATATTAACTAATATTTATGACAATATTTGAAAATTTATCATATAATCACAAGTGACATTCTTGTCGCTACAAGAAATTGCATCCATTAAAAACAACCACAACAATGACATGTTGAAATAATTTTTTAATAGTTTTTCGGTACAAGAAAACGTGTTTTGTAAAAATTTGAATTAGGGGGATCAATTGCAACGGTTGCTGCCAACTGGGGCTAGCATGGTTGGTAGAGGGGTCACCCTCTTGGAGTAAAAATCCCCGGTTAAAAGACATTTCTAATTTAACTAAGATGTATACTAACAACTAATTTAGCTGTCGTCTAAAAGAATTACAACGGTTGCTCTATACTAGAAATATTCTGATTTTATCTACATAATATCAAATAAAATCCATGATTATTAAAACTGACATGTCGATCGTAGCAAGTGTTGAAACTTGAAATTTTTTTTTTTTAATGGTTTTCCAGTATATAAAAGAAATTATAGTCATGCTGATTAAAGATTAATTACCAATGGAAAATGATGGTATATGCGCTGGTGTTAATTACGAGATATGAGTATGACTCTACGTTTTCCAATCTATCTGTTCCTTTCGTCTTCCTCTTTATTTGAAGAACCCTTCATCACAGTATACATGCACTATATATTTCTTCACATATTACCATTTTATGTAACCAACCGCTGTTTTCTAAGTTGAGATCTCAATTGCATGCCTCATGGTATATATGGTTTTCATTATTATCTCTTTTTGTGATTCTATCTGAAGCATATATATATAGTAGTGGTACTAATTAATGCATGTCTATTTTTTGAATGGTTTAATCAGGGAACTGAAAGCAAATCTGAAGGATACGTAACTCATGGACCTTGGGGTGGTCCAAAGGGGAAAGCCTGGATTTGGATGCCCAAAGGCAACATTATAAAAATAACCATTGTACATCGAGATATTATCGATTGCATCAAATTCGAAAGCGAAGATTCCACGGGTGAAACTGAAAGCCCCTTTTTTGGTGTCTCTTGTAGGAATCGAACTGCAGACACGGTACCATATATATCTACATGGAGTGCATTTAATGTCATTGAGGACTTGATTCTGAGAAAAAAAAATTCACATGTGAAATCAAAGGTATTGTTTCTAATTAATGAATCATATGCTTCCATTTGTGCAGATTTGCATCGACTACCCTAACGAGTGTTTGGTTTCAATAAGCGGGACGTATGGCTGGGAACAAATTGTTGACAATGAGGTGGTACGATCGTTATGTTTTGTGACAAATAAGAAGCGTTATGGTCCTTATGGTTCGGATACTGGGACTCCTTTTTCATATGATGGGAAAGGTGGTGTGGTTGTTGGATTTCATGGCCGTGCTGACTCTTACGTTGATGCTATTGGGATATATGTGATGCCCGGATCACTTGCTTTTTGTCGAAACCCTACAAGTGAACAAACTTCAATGCAAGAGGTTATCTCTTAATTAGTCTCTTTATGGTGGGATGCAAATGAGCCGAGCTACTCGAGCTTGGATCGTTAAAAGCTTTAAACGAGTTGAGCGTTAACTTGAGCTTAGATTAAAGCTCATTTAATAAACGAGCCGCGCTAGAGCTCCAAAGAGTGGGCTCGTTTAATCATCTAATTTAATATATATATATATATATTTATACTTGAGCCTAAATGAGCCTAGTTTAAATGAGCTGAGCCCGAGCTAAATCTTTAACAAGCCAAGCTCGAGCTCAACATCACAAGCTCGAGTTCGTGCTTTAAAAAACCTAAACGAGCCTGGCTCGATAAGTGTCTGCTCGGCTTGGCTTGGCTCGTTTACATCCCTACTTTATGATATTTATGTTAAGCATTTATTTATGTTTCAAGCCTTGTCTAAAACCTAATCTGTTGTTATCAATTAATGAGTATTTTTTTAAACACAAATCTGTAAAAAAATCTATGTGAACACCACATATTTTGTTTGTTCTAGAATTAAAATTAATATACTCTTATTAGTTTACTGGTGGTTAATTAATTTTTACACTGCAGTTGTGCTCTAGCTGCATGTCTAGAATCCTAACGCCCAAGGAGGCAGGACCTTGGGGAGCTTGTGTAGGTAAACTTTGGGATGATGGTGTTTTCTCTACTGTAAAACACATAAATGTTTTCATGGATGAGTCTTTGAAAGTGCTTCATGCCATCCAATTTGTATATCTTAAAAGGGATGCTACATTCTTTTCGTCATCGGTCCATGGAGGAGCGTGTGAAGATAAAATTCAACAAGCTTCATTGGTATGTTCTCAAGTATACGTATTAATTAATTGTTGGTTTAGTCAACTTCATGAACAGATTATAATATATACCTTAAACTTGAGGTTGGCAGGTGAATTTGGATGGTAAAGATGAGTACTTGACCCGGATATCGGGGTTTTATGGACCTGTTGGGGGTTTTGATGGATTGGAAGCTATTAAGTCCATCACTTTTCACACAAACAAGAAGATACATGGGCCATATGGAGAAGAAAATGGTGATGGGTATACTTATTTCGCTTCAACATTATCTCGTGGAAAAGTGGTTGGTTTTCATGGCAGGAAAAGCAATGGTTTTTTAAATGCCATTGGTGTTCATATGGAGTACAATTAAAGATTTCTTTTATACTATGTGTGTATCAATGGTGATTGTATCAAACTTTGGTGTAGGTTTTTTGTTGGATGTAGCCATTGTGGGTTTCTTTCTAGGGTGAAAAAATCAATTTTTTGTACACCTCTTGGTATTCTAATGGTAACTTCATTGTTATTCGCTTTCAAAAGGTAGTAGTTGTTGCCCAACAAATTTACTGGTTATGAGAATAAATATTATCATATACTTGCACATATAATTTGGTTAGTGGGTGTTGTGTTTCAAAGAGAAAATTAAGGAAGTAATAAGGGGGTGTTGCTAAAACTTTAAAAAAACTCTTCCATTTGGGTGGGTAATGGGTTAATCTTTTTCTATTGAATGGGGATTTATTATCAACCCGTGAGTCGTGACTAGCAAGGCACCAGCCCAGGGACACCAAAGAAAACAACCAGTACAAGAAACAAACCTACCCATCCAACAAAGGGAAAAACCCAGGCAACACTACAAAAGACAGCAAAAAATAGCTAAAAAGAATTTTATTAGTTGGTATTCAATATATACGATTCAAGTAGTCAAGTCGAGAAAGAGATAGTTGAATCAAAATAATTTTGTGTAGTTACCACACCACTCCAGCTAGTTAGCATTCGTACTGAGGGGGATCCTAGTGTGGAACCAGCGAGAAGCGACATCTTGAATTCTGTTAGCAGCAGTAAGCGGGTTGAAATCGACTTTTTCTGAAGCAGGCGTCACTCCTCCCGTTCCAAAAGTACGCATGCATGACTATATGCTTTCTGGTTTTGCTATCCAAAGAACTCTACGAATCGTCGTCGGCCGAAAAGAAGCCATCCAAACTAGCTGGAGAACTCGACAGCAAGTTCCTCCACAGATTCCGCCCTTTGAACCTCAGCCGCCTTTAGGCAATTAATTATGAAGAGATGCTCACCGATTCCGAAGAGGAATGGATAAAAATCACATGCTAAATTTTCATGTGCCACACATGTCCACCAATTAGATGAATACATATCATCAGAGAGAGAATATAAGGTAAATAAAATAAATAAAAAATATATAAAAATCTGAGTTGTTATCATTTAACGGGGTTGACTCAAGAAAAATTGGTACAAGTGATTTATATGCATTCTTGTCGCCACAAGAAATTGTGTCCAATTAAAAACTACATGTTGAAAATTATTTTTTAATTGTTTTTTCGGTACATGAAAATGTGTTTTGTAAAAATTTAAATTAGGGGGATCAATTGCAATGGTTGCTCTATGCTAGAAATATTATGATTTTATCCTAATAGTTATCAATCGTGGATCAGAAATTAATGTACATTAGAATGAGATGTATCAAGATAAGATCTATCAGATCAACTCTATTCTAAAACACAATTCATAACACAATTCATAATAGAGCATGCGATTAAAAGTGAGCAATGGTTTAGATCCACTTATTACACTATCTACATTAAGCTCAACTTCTTATATAATCATTCGTCGTATAACACTATATTTTAAACGTAAAATAAACCAACTAACAATTAAATAATCGTAAATAAGTAACCAAAGTCAAAAACCGGAAAGCACAACGAGTTGGAAACAAAAGTGGGTTCGACCCAGAAAAAGATCTTGGCCCATCGTCCAAGGCCCAACCCATCAATCAGACAGGCACCATGGAACCCAATTGCCACTAGAGGCGGTGTTTGACAATGACAAGTAACAACTTTAAAATCACTAGAATTAATCTAACACACTTTTAAAATTACATCAAAACAATTCCATTAAAAACACATTTTACGAACTTATAATATGACTTTTAAAGATACACACTCCTAGTCTCTTGTGCGAATCATATTAAACAAGGAATACTTCTTCAAAAATATATCAAACTATACCTAAAATGTTATTGTGTGTATCCAACTATCCATTATTCAATAATAAAACATGCTATTGGATGTATCGAATATTATTTTTGAACTTATTGTGTTTCAAAATGACCGTTAGCGGGGTTAGCCGGTAAACATCACCATCGTCGACCTAGAACCACCGTTGCCGCCGTGAAGAACCGCACCGTCATGAATAACCAACGCCGTTGTCGTCGCCACCGCAACCATCAACGCCACCTCAAACCATCACCACCAGGCAAACCATAACCCCATCGCAACCATCATCGTTACCGCAAAACACCGTTGTCGACCCAGAAACCGTCGCCGCCAACCCAACAATGACCACCACCCCAACCATCACCACCGCCGTAAACCATCAATTCCGACCCACAACCTATGACCGTTGTCCCCAATTGTCAGTAACCCGTTGATAACCGGTTGAGCATGTCTTGTAGCAGGATACATACAATAACATATTGGGACGCATTCTGGAGGTACGAGGGCTTCGATCCGGAACTGCATGCTTTAGCAGTCGGGGGCTTCGGCCCAAAATTGCCGAGAATTAGTCTGGACCCAATATGGTATGGGATATCTCTTCCAAAAATAACATATTGGGTATAATATACATTTGGGAGAAGTACTCCCTGTTAAATAAACGCTTCTATTTCGAATGATTAGATGTTTTGTGATGCATTTAATAACACCACCTATCATAATCCCCAATAAAACTAATCAAAATTGAACATCTTAATCCATCCAGGCATCTTCTTATTATTCAACATCAAGAGAACCGATTTGATGGTTACTATATGTTCCAAAATAGTAACGAATAAATACAAATTTCATCAGATTACGTAATTACTCCAAATATACAATACAAATACAATACAAAAACAAAACAGTAGGTGGGTGGTACTGCCATTTTTTCTGTGCAATCGAAAACACGCGATCATCACCACCACCACCACCGACTCCATTATTCCGTTCACTCGGTTTGCCGACCGCCATAACCACCGGACTCATAACCTTCATCAAAAAACATGAATAACTCTGGTTTGTTTTCATCTAATTCTTCAATTTTCACTCACCTGCTCTACTTTCTTATGGATTCACTGTTGTTTCTTCACTTTAAGTTGGATTATGGACTGCGTTTGTTGCAAGTAATCGTTTCTCAAGCTTTTGTGATTCGTTTTTATGTGGTTTTTAGGGTTTTGTACTTGAAATGTGTTATTTGGTTGATGATTAGAATTTGTAGGTTGGTGGTTTGTTAATGTTGTGATTAAGTGGAATTTTACTAAAATTTGAGTTAGGTTATGGAGTTTGGTGAGGAAATTTTGTCTTGTATAAGAGGAGTTTATGGATTAGTTGTTTGTTCATTGGATAATTTATGGGAATTTACCCCAATTTTCATCATATAAGGTGAAAATTTTACATTATTTATGTGAATCATTTAATGGCTTAAACAGGACAGTGTGTTTCCAAATTGGGCCTTTTAAGATAGATGAGTTGCTGCTGCTGCTGTTTGTATGTTAAGCAAAAGGGGAGAATGCACCGAGTATGTATGTGATTTGTACTGTATTTGTACGCGAGTATGTATGTGATTTGTACTGTATTTTGTTAGCTTATCACTTCATGTGTATTTTCTTCAACTTTCTCGCCTTTGAGGTAATCTAAAGTTTACTCAGTTCACCCTTGGCAAGTAAGATGTTTTGTCAAGCATGGTCAAGTTATTGTGAACGGGGAAGTTATGAGTTTTGTTAATTCAGAATTAAGTGATCATGGCACATAATAAGCTTTTCTGCATTAACTTATATTTGATAATTTGTTTGTAAGGTTTGCATGTGATGACTTACAATTGAATGCACAATTTATTATTGACCACTAAGCATCTGGTTAATTTTCATGCCTTGCCTCTAGGAGATCTTAAATGCTACCTTAATATGGGTGAGTCTGAACTAAGTTCTTGTACTTAACAAATTGTCTCTGATGTACTCCCATGCCTTTTTGATTTCCTTAAACTGTTTGCAATAGAATGCTTTTCCACTTATGGTTGTTTGATGTGTTATTGTTCTGTATACTATGCTACAGAGAGTCATCAAGACATGGTTCCACCAGTTGAAGGCGTTGCTGGGGGTGGGACAGCATATGGATGGGGCGATGGTAGCTTACAAGCTCCAAGTCAATTGAGAGGGACAATTGATCCCACTAGAGTTCCATCTTCTGAACTGGTACATGTATGGTGCATGCCAAGCACTGCAAATGTAGGACCTCAAGAAATGCCTCGGCAATTGGAGCCTGTAAGTGTCTAAGCACTGCCTTGGAACTTTGTTATTGGGGTTTCCGTTTACAGCTTTTAAGTCACCCTTGGGTTTCTGTGGACTTATACGGTTATACCTGCATGTTAATGCATATGCACCATAAGAGCGTGCACTTTTTTGTTGTTGGAGGGTAGATTTGGATTGTAAACTTCATGGAAAACATGTGTGTATCCCTATTCTTGTTTTATACAAGCAATATCGGATGATTATTTTCTTGCTTGTTTAGTGCTAGGTGCTTCTTGATGGTGGTTTGTGCAAATTAACATAAAGATAACGCATATTAGAAGCATTGGATTATTGAATAGTGAAGACCAACATGATATCTAAAAAAAGGGTTGGGTCTCTCTTAAAACACTAGTATGAAAATTAGTAGACACCAGGTGCTGATAATAAACTAGAAAAAAGAGAATCATTTCAAGCCAAGTGCAACCAAATTCAGATTTCTGATTCAAGCATTTTTCTATATTGGTACGTTTTATCATTTTTGGTTCTATGGTTGTTTTTCAGCTTATGGAGCATATATATTCATATTCATTTGAAACAGTGAAATATAAAATTGCTTATCTTTGTCAGCATCGGCTGTTCTTCTCAATTCTTAATACATTACTCGTATCTGTTGAAGTGTTTCCTTATGTAACTGTATAATTGCTAAGTTCTTCCGGTTATCTATTTGGGTTGTTGGTATATCACATTATCTGTGATAGGTGATAACCATTATCATGAGTGCATGATAAACTATAATTGCAAATATGATGTTCCTTATCAGTTATAAATGTAAATGTAAGTTGCACCACTCACTTCGTTTTATTGTGTTCTGGCTTGAGAGTGAAAAGGGCCATCTATTGTACTCTCTTAGTGTTTTGCTTGTCCTTGTAGATACACCTTGTATTACTTAATAACCTGGTCTATGGTAAGCAACAGTTAACCTGGTGTGTAACGGTGTTATATATATGTGCTTTTAAATATGGATATTGACTTCTTCCACTCAATATTGATAGTAATTAATATCTGTTTTTGATCTTTAATCACCATTAGAGAGAATGAAATCGCAATATAGGTCTTACTAATGTTGTGAAGTTCTGCACAGTTTCTCATCCTTGAAAATATTTTTCTTGAAGGTATCTCTTTTAGCTGCAAGAAATGAGAGAGAAAGCATTCAAATTGCTATACGCCCTAAAGTTTCGTGGAGCGGATCCAGTAATGCTGGGGTTGTACAGATTCAGTGTACTGATCTCTGTTCTACTTCTGGTGACAGGTTAACATACTTTGAATTTGATATGCATGCCATAATATTAATTTTTTTTCAGTTTAAACTTATTTCTAAGATGGTTGTAACCAGGTTGGTCGTTGGTCAGTCAGTTACAATGCGACGTGTGGTCCCTATCTTGGGTGTTCCAGATGCACTTGTACCAGTTGATATGCCAGTCTCACAGATAAACTTACTTCCAGGGTATCGACTACATCAGTGTTGGAAGAATTGCATATTCTTTCATGTTGAGTATCGGCCAAATATCTTCTAATTGGCCATTATGATTCTTTCATGCAGAGAAACTTCTGCCATATGGGTTTCAATTGATGTTCCAAGCACACAACCCCCTGGACAATACGATGGAGAATTTATTGTTACAGCTACCAAAACAGATGCAGAGTGATTGCCTACCCTCTTTTTTCAGTTAAATATTAGTTGTTGAATGGAAAACTACAATTATCGGCTTGTTTACCTGTCTATGTGGAACTTATCATAATTAGGTTGCTAGAGGAAAGTTCAAATGTGAACTCATCTTTCATTGTGAACGTGAGGACCAACAAAATCGCCACGTGACAATCTGAATTAGCACCTAAGCTTTATTCAGACTGAATAAAACTTTATTCATTCAGTCTAAATATTCATGCTTTATTCAGACCGAATACAAGCTTCATTCAGTCTGAATAAAGCTACAAGCTTCATTCAGTCTGAATAAAGCTACAAGCTTCATTCAGTCTGAATAAAGCATGAATATTCAGACTGAATATTGCCACCTGGCGTGACACTAGTGATCCTCACGTTCACAATGAAAGATGAGTTTACATTTGAACCTGACCCTAGGTTGCTAATACTAATTACTGACCTAAAATTATACCTAGTTCATTGTTAATTCGGTTTGACTCTTTGCAGATGTGCAACACAATTTCTGGGTAAATCTGAGAAATATCAAGTATACAGAGAACTCAGAGAATGTCTTGATGTCATTGAGCCAATTGACGGGAAAGCAGTTGAAGAAGTGGTAAGATTGGAACTATTTCATGAGTAAACACATTTTGTGTCAACACCATTTTAATAAACTGTTCATGGAGTCTTACTTTTTTGCTGTCAGGTAGAAAGAGTGAAATCTGCTTCTACAACTTTGAGAAGAGTTCTCTTGTCACCTCCTTTTTCTGATTTCTTTTCAGAGAATGGGCCTGCAGACATGATGGATGAAGATGCAAACCTTTCAATACGGTTAAAAGTAAGTTTGACCGTCTGGGACTTTGTTCTTCCTACAACACCTTCACTTCCTGCCGTCATTGGTGTATCCTATTTATATACATTTCAACATCATGACTAAATTTTGGTATCTTGGACTTCCCTCAAGTTTGACAAGGTTTCCCGTCAAAATGTCTGGACTCCCATTGTTCTCTAAAGTTCCCTCATCTCCAAGATGATGTGCAATTACCATGATGCTCTATATGTAGTATTGGGGTCAATTATTGATGTGAATATGGCCAGGATTACCCTTCATGGTTGTGGGTGGCTTGCTGTTCACAATTTTGGCAAGATTCTAATATGTGATACAAAAATCATGATTTTGAACAATGAGGCTGTCATGATGTTATTTAATGTTTGTAACATGCTTTTAGTTTTCTACAATACTTTTGCAACTGCAAGAGTGCATGCACTCATAGGATTCACTGGGTAGTGGTACTTCGTTCCCTTCCTTCGAGGTGAATGTCTACATTCTTTTATCCTTAATGACATTTAAGATATCTGATACTGTAATCGAAGATCGTTTTGGTGTTGAACATGGGAGTGCTGAATGGTATGATGCTCTAGAACAACATTTTAAGTGGCTGCTTCAATATAAAATCAGTCCTTACTTCTGCAAATGGGGTAACAGCATGCGTGTTTTGACTTACACCTCTCCATGGCCTGGTATAATTCATGCAATCAGCTTCTTTTGGTTAATATCATTCAGTACTGAGAACACTGATCGCTCTCGATCTTTCTATTGTGTAGCTGATCATCCAAAATCAGATGAATTTTTCTCAGACCCGCGTCTTGCAGCTTATGCTGTGCCATATAGTCCTGTAGTCCCTAGGTATGCCATAGATGCCTGAAGTGATGTTTGGTGTATCATTTGTTTGATCGTGTATCATTGACATTCTTGATTCTTAGCAGTGGTGATTTAGCAAAGGATTACCTGCAGAAGGAAGTCGAGATTTTGAGATCAAAAAGTCATTGGAAGAAAGCCTACTTTTACCTGTGGGATGAGGTATCAATAGTTCAAGCAAATCCAAACATGTTTATTGTGAATGTTATCTGTTGAGAAACCTTATATGTTATATTCATCTTATTGGTTTGTTTGAATATTGAACACATGTCATTCTTGCAGCCACTGAATGTGCAACAGTACGATGCTATTCGGCACCAAGCGAGTGAGATTCATGCCTACGCACCTGATGCCCGTGTATTGACTACATACTACTCCGGTAAGAGCATATCTATTTGGAGTTTGAATGCAAAATTGCAAATTGCATCCAACTTTTTTTAGCTTTAAATGACCTTTAACCTCTGCCTTGATGTTTAGGTTCTAGTTCAGTTCCTGTTGAGCATATTAGAATATAGTTATAACCAGCAGCTATAGTTTCTGGTTGTTTTATTCATAAACCAAGTTCATCATCTCCTTTTTTTTACTTTGCGCATTTCTACCAATATAAAATAGAAATGATATTAAATATATTAAGTATTTGCTTGCTATATATATGTGTGTGTGTGTTTATTTATATCATGCATGCAGTAGATTCAATACTTCTGTTCTAATCTTTGGTGTCAAAATCTACTTTTTGGTGATGTAGATTGGCATCTAAAGTTGGTCATACTGTTCCTGGATTGAATAATCTTAAGATGCCCAATCATCCATATAATGGTAGTTCATAGTGCTACCATTGTTATTGAAATAACCAGACTTGCTTTTGATCAGCTTGTTGACGAATAACGTTCCTTTTTCTTTTTACATTCCTCATACATGAGACGCTTTATGAATTATAAATTTCAATTACCACTCACCCAAGGGAAAATTATTTCTACCCGTTAGGTTGTGCTTCTTCTTTGGGTCATAGTAATACCACATCTAATTTGAAAAGCATATTGGGTTGACTATCGCCACAACCATGAAGTATTTATGGTAGATATCAGTTCAGTAAATTATGGAATGTTTACCATGTAATTTGGTATACTGTTAACTAGAATTTTTGAAGAACAAGGCATGTAGGTATACCAATTGAGAACAATTGAGACGTGTGTGTATATATATGTTTGTTGATCTTGAAATGGATGGAAGTTGAGGTTATTGGATTCACATGACTTTACCTAGTATGACTTGGTCATCTTTTTACAATTTTCATGCTTCAAGAATCCTAATTGAGCAAGAAATTTTAAACCCTGTGTATCTTAGGATAAAAAATGAACTGACTGTAGATTGTCCTTTGGTAAAATTTAACGTTTCTTATGCCGCTTTGGTTATTTGATTGAACCGTGGAAGTTCCTTAGCTGCAAACATCATCATATCGTGTGTGTATATATATATATATATATATTGTAGGGGAATAATGAATGATTGTTCTACCTTGATGCTAGAGATGATCTGAGACTGCTTTTAGCTTTATTCAGGTCCAAGTGATGCACCTCTTGCTCCAAACAATTTTGAGGCTTTTCTGAAAGTACCAGGGTTCCTACGCCCTCATACACAAATATACTGTACAAGGTAATAAAGCTATTATTTTAGTTACGTTTTCATTCAGTTATATTCAATAGAACAGTATTGGAACCTGAGTGCACTAAGAAAAGAAGGAAGATGATTTACAAACATTACAAAGTATGTTGTCTTTTCTTCAAAAGCATTTGATTGTTAATTTAATTTTTAGCACTATTGAGAAAGATGGGATCCCATAGTGAACAGACACTATGGGAGGACCTTGTGAAGGAAATTAAAGCTTAATTAGTGTGAACAGTTCATATTCTAATTCTTAATTAGTGTACTGAAATTTAAGTTTAATGGCTTTTTTTTTCAATTACAGTGAATGGGTGATTGGTAACCGGGAAGACCTGGTAAAGGATATCATTGCAGAGATAAAGACGGACAGTGATGAGGTAGTCTCTGGACGCATTTGCCATCAACAGCTTGAGATACATCTCTTTAATGTTTATTATCACCTGTATACACAGCTACCCACACAGACACATATTCTCGACTCTGTGGCTAAAAATTATGCAATTTTGTTGTGCATTTAGCAAGTTTTGATGGTCTGGAAGAGATGTGTTGGGCCTGTTTGTTAATGAGACTGACAGCTTATTCTGTCAGTTATACATGACTGTTTGGTAGTGGCTTAATAATATAGGAAGTGGCTTATTCGGCAAGCTTTTAGGGCGGATATTTTAGCAGAAAGCCAAGTTTTTCCAAACCTGTCACTCCCAATTAAAAAACACGTTTCTTTCATCTATGAAAAAACTCTCCCAACAAAAACCTTCTGGATCTATACAAACAGATTAATCCACACAGACAACTTTATCCATACATGCTTTAATGAAAAACCCACCAAACAGCCCCTAATTCTTAACAGAATTAAGATAAGCTGAATGGGGCAATCCAAATTGATTTTTAAGGTTGCAAGGATGTTTAAAAGAACATTGGGGAGCATAATGCATAGGAGAAAACACTAGAAAAAGAGTGCACAATTTATCGCTTGTAGTAGGCAAGCAGCATGCGAATGACTTAATGGTTCATCCTAACAGGAATGGTGGACGTACGTCTGCATGGGCCCGTCTGATCCTCATCCTAACTGGCACCTGGGTATGCGGGGTACACAGCACCGTGCAGTCATGTGGCGTGTATGGAAAGAAGGTGGGACCGGCTTTCTGTATTGGGGTGCCAACTGCTACGAGAAGGCCACCGTTGCGAGTGCAGAGGTAATGATGCCACGTCATCTCTCACCCATCTGTCACTTTACCATTTTTCCTTCCGTTGTTTATTTTGGGTGTATATGGACAGATCAAATTCAGGCGTGGGCTTCCCCCGGGTGACGGAGTATTGTTTTATCCCGGTGAAGTTTTCTCATCCTCACATGAACCCGTGGCTTCTCTTAGGCTAGAGCGGCTTTTAAGTGGCTTGCAGGTTAGCATATTCTCTCGTTTCACTCTCGCGCTTTTAAACGTAAACGATCACGGTTGCAACCTTGACCTTGAAAACGTTGCAAGAAAGGTGCATGACGAGACCATATGTGCGTTTGAAAAACAATCTAACACGTTGTCTTAACACATTTAGAGCAACTCCAACAGATTCTCTAAAGGTTTTTCAAGATGGAGAACGCAAGTCCAAAATCTTCATAAAAAATGCATTCAACTCCAACAGATTTCCATTTTGGAGATACCATAATTACTTTTATTATTAAAATATTACATATATAATAAAAATATTTTTTCTCAGTCCTAAACATTTCATTTCAAAATTTCTTATTGGTGGAATATAATAAAAAACCATTTGTCCTCATGGTAATCATTTTTGGAGAGTTCTCCAAGTTTGGAGATTTTTGCACATCTTCCCTACTTTCTCCATTTTGGAGATTCTGTTGGAGCCGAAAAGGGCCCCAAATCCCCATTTTCTCTATTTTGGAGAAGCTGTTGGAGTTGCTCTTACAGGAAGTTATTGTAATTCTTCAGATGTGCTATTCTTGCACTAAGAAATTATTATCTTTTCTCTTTTCTGTCAAAATTACATCGAACTCCCAGAACCAGTTTTCTTTTTCTTCGAAAAATACTTTTACTCGAAACCTTTTTACAAGCTGGGGAAAGAGTGTCTGTATGCACATCCTACCTCTTCAGACCCTACTCCGTGTGGTATTCATTATGTGATTGGTGTTTTGATAGGACATCGAGTACCTGAGGTTGTTCAGCTCGAGATACGGTAGGGATGAAGGACTTGCGATGCTAGAAAAAACGGGTATGTATCTAGGGCCAGAGCGTTACACCCTCGACCACGCCCCAATAGACATGATGCGGGGTGAGATTTTCAGAACATGTCATTCGTAGAATCTAGGGTTTTTCTTTTGTAATGCTATAAGGAATATGCGGAGAATCAAAACCCAAATCACAGTTGTACACAATGGTCATGTTGTTTTTGTCTTAGGGCATGACACATTTCAAATGATGTGATCCAAGGTTTCAAAGTGCTTTTTGTTTTGTTTTGCTTAACATAGTACTACTTATGCATAGAGCTTCATCTAGTCTAGTACTTACTAGATGCCAGTAGAGGTGTAAGTGTAATCCATTTGAGTATATGAGTCGGATCCTGGGTTTCAGCCCAAGCACCACTCATCTGCCAATGGTCGTGGGACTAGTGTGCATGGGGCCTGCCTTTCGATGAGCATGACCTCATTCGGGGAAAGTATGTTTATTTGGAATTTTTACTACAAGCTACACTGATTTTGTATAAATAAATGCAAGTTTTACACGACACAATGTATCGACCATTATCGAGTAGTGGGAACCGGGAAGTCCAAATAAGTAGGGTAAACAATATGGTGCATGTAATTGGATGGGATGGATTTGAATTTATTTTCAGTTGTAATAGAATGATAAAGTTCATGAATGGTGGAATGTGTGGAATTTAATTCCATTGGTAAACCAAATGTCTAAATGGAACTTGATCAATTGAATTAATCATTTCAGTTTCTTTAGATTTTGTTGGAATCCTGCAAATCAAACGCCCTATAAGGGTTTACATGAGTTGTTGAGTAGATACCTGGTTAACTTTGTTGACGACTTGACGTGACTCGATAATTTTGATTTGACATGTTTTGCTTTTATATTGTTCGTGTAAATATATATATGGTGGACATCTTTCTTGTTTACGGTAATATATAAGATTGAACCCCACACCTCTTGAATGCACCTCTTGAATGGAACTCCAAATCTGATTTTTGTTTCTATTAATCATTTAAGTTGCATAATATCATTACTTTTCAAAGTGGGGTTTGAATTATTTGTTGCAATCAATGTGTTTTTTAAAAAATACTTGCAATATAAGGGGGTAAGTAATATACTTTATGTACTACATGATTACATCATAATAAAAACTCCTACATTTTCCAAATGTAATGATTCTTATTTCAATTTCTTTATGATGTCTATTCAATAGAAAAAGGTTCATGTGAGAAACATAGCTTTTTAAGAAAACGTGAGGATGATTTTCAACCATTCATTCGATCAATGAAGGTGGCTTTGACCGGGTTGCCCTCCTTTAATCATCTCCACCCTCCATGAATCACGTCAATCCTCCATGATTGCGTCCACCAAACCGAAAATGTGTGGCTGAGAATCGTTCTCTCGTTTTCTTAAATGAACATCGTTCTCATATGAACCCACTTCCTATCCAATATGTATTATCTTATAAAAACATTTAACAAAAACTATTTCTAATGATTTGTTAAGCATCGGATGTTTTATTAATGTATACTCTTTTAAAATTTCAGTTTACATTTAATTATTGTATATTACAAATTCGTTAATATAACAATAGAAGAAAAAAAAACTTGTCAAATAAATGTTAAAAAAAACAATAGATGGAACTTTAAACATGAAAAATAAAAAATGTTTTCAGTTTTTTCACTAATAAAATACTTATATTATGAAGAATATTTCACATTTTAACAAAATATATATTGCTGCATAGTTATTTATTAATTAGTTGACGTACAATCTAATAAGATAAAAGAAAGTCAGAAAAGATGAGTGAAAGACTGTAGTTAAACTAAGACTTATACAGTAGAATGAGTAATTCACCATTATTATTTTATAATAATATGAATTTTAAAATGATGGGTTTTCCACATGCATGACTGGGGGAGTGGGGACTATATTCACGTGCATATAGAAAAGATAAATCATCAAAAATAGAGTGAATAGTAGATTTGGCATCTATGTCTTTTATATATATATATTCTTATATTAGGATTTTTATAGTATATTTTATTATAGATTTGATACTTATGATATTTAATTTTTTGTTTCTATTTAAAGGTAAGAATAATATTTTCGTACATAAACATATATGTATGAGAGAACCTTTTTCTAAAAGTTCTTTTTGAAAGTAATCTAATAAGGTTTTATATATTTACGTACACCGGCTTCTAGTCATGCACGAAAGTAGAACACATATGTTAAAGAAACGTTAGGGATCGTTTGTTAAATTTTTATCGGGTAAGTGTTTACTAGCAAAGAGATTCACATTTAATTACTTTATCATATTGACGTCACTCGTCTTGAAAATGGGTTGTTGGTAAGCAATAATTTAAGGGTGTTGTTAATTGGACCCCCTTTGACTCTTCTCCCTCTCACATAAATGTAGACCCCCTTGTACTGGGTCCCACCTGGATACTCACATAAATAACCCATTGACTTAGCAAAGGGGTCCATTTATAATTCCCCTAATTTAAAACCTGGTAAGCGATTACCGGATAAAAGTTATTTCTCACACTTACCGTAGTAATAGTCTCAGGCCTTGACTCCGTGTCGTGTCTCTTACAGGGTAACCTTCTTGGTCCTCGTCACGCTCGATCAATAAAGTAAATGATACTGGTAAGCACTCACCGCAATAAATCTTTAAAAAATTGTCCCGAAGAAAAGATTATAGAATACAAGGAACCCTAAGGGTGTGTTTAGTTGTGAAAAAATTTTCTGTTTTCTAGAAAATTTTTCCATGAAAACTGAAAATTTAGAAAACTTGTTTAGTTGATTCAATTTAGAAAAATTTTTCCAAGAAAACAAAATTTTCATTTTCCAAATTTACACTTGATTTAGAAAACTACTTTTTATAGTTTTCCAATTCCCATTTTCATTTTCCATTTTCATTTTCAATTGTCGTCCCCTTCTCGGCTCCGGCCACCGAAGTGCCTGCCGCCGCCGGCGGCCACCGCCACTACCGCTGCCGCCACCATCCACCAGCCGCCGCCGCTCCCCGCTCGCCGCCACCAGCTACCGCCGCTTGCCGCCACCGCCGTCGTCACGCTACCGTCATCCCCTTCTCGTTTCCGCGACCACCGTCGCCGCCATCGCCGCCACAACCGCCGCCGTGACCACCCTCTCACCACCGCCCCACCGACGCTACCCCCATCTTTGCCGCCGTCGTCGCCGCCACCGCCACCGCCACCATCGCCATCGTTGCCGAGGCCTCCAAGGCCACCGCCGTCGCTGCCGAAGCCACCGCCAGCACCGCCGAGGCCACCGTCGTCGCCGCCGAGGCCACCGCCACCACCGTCAAGGCCCCCGCCACCACCGCCGAGGCCCCCGAGGCCACCGCCGTCGCCGCCGAGGCCACCGCCACCCCCACCGAGGCCACCGCTGTCGCCGCCGAGTCCACCGAGGCCACCAACACCACCGTCGAGGCCACCAAGTCCACCGCCACCATCGTCGCCGCCGCCGTTGCAATATTTGGAAAAATGAAAAATGGAAAATGAAAAGTAATGAAAAATGCACAACTAAACGAGTTTTCTAGTTTTCTAAAAATGGAAAATGAAAACTCCATGATTTCAAGTAAACAAGTTTTCCAAAATTTTCCTAGAAAACTAAAAATGAAAAATCAACTCCATTTTCTGTTTTCATTTTCTTGGAAAACAAAAACAGTTTTCCACAACTAAACACAACCTAAGAAATTGAACCTAAGATAGCGAGAGATAGAACCAACTCCGACGTTGTTTTCTCGAATTTGGGAAGACAAAGGAAAAGAATAAGGAGAAAAGGAAAGGTACATTCTTAATTTGTGTTTTTGAGAAAAAGAAAAGGAAAAGAAAGTAAGTAAGTAAAACTTTATTTTCTTGAATATGATAGAAAAGAAAGATGTAATTTTGTTATAAAGATATAACCTTTTTTTTAGTTACTATGGTTTGTAAACCTTTTTTAGGGTTATTATTTCTTTTATTCAATTCCATCCATCTAGAGCAAAGTTTTGCAAGAAAAATCATCATTTATTTTTTTCCCTTTTCAAGTTGAAAACACAAGATTTTTTACTTTACCCTCCCTTTCTTTTATAAAAAAGGTCTTTAGCACATAATTTGAGCTTTTTGGTCAAAAACAGACCTCATTTGGATGAAAAGGAAAGAACGAAAAAGCAAAGCATTGGCTTATTGGACCGGAAGAAAGAAGTTGATTGTTGATGCTATTAGTAGAAGGTAAGATAAGAGATGAAGGTTTTGAGTTATTGGATGCCATCAACTTCACATGATTTTCTATATAGTAGATAACGTCCTTAAAAGCTAGGCTTATCTATGTGTGCCAACTTCGATAATAACATGTTATGTTTTTGCTCCAATGCTCCTATATACCTTCTCATTCTCCTCCACCAATGTTGTCATCTTCCATCTAATCTCATCATATAATTAATTAATTAATTATATGGAACAAATTATAATTATATATGGAAGATAAACTTTGGAATTAAAAATCTTTTTCTTATTCCTTAAATTTAGTTATTTTTGGAATCAAATTCCGGTTCCCCTCATCATCTCATATAAAATTTTTGGTTATTTGAGAACTTTTACCAACGTCCATAAGTGAAAAAGGAAAGTGAATAACATAAGTGAGGAAGCTGTCAAAGACCTTTCAGCCTAGTGGTAAGGCTTGGGCATGGCATAGTCATGAACCCGAGTTCGAGCCCTGGGAGAGGAGTGTTGGCGACATTTAAGTGAGATCATGTTTAGCCTCCAAAATTGCCGGGGATTAGTCGGGCTTTGGCTCGGACACCCTTCTAAAAAAAATAAAAAAAAATACAAGTGAGGAAGCTTAAACATATAATAAGCATCAAACAATTTTAACAATTCGAATTACATCTTTAACGATTATCAAGATGCATAGCTTTTCATTTTCTGAATCTAATATATATAGTATTTTATAAAATGTTTTTGTAAAAAATAAAATAAATGGCTCATATTTATTTGTAAATGTATTAAAAAGAAAATGTGTATTATATAGTGTATTATAAAGAAAATGTGGAATATGTTTGCAACACTACAATTTATAAAATGTGTTTTATGAGATAAAGATGTTTATAAAACAACGATGGTGAGAGATTCAAGTAAAATGTATTAAAGTATGGTGGAAATGAGCAAACAAAAAGTTTATATGTGAAATATTTGAGTTAAATGGAAATTTGGTGTATATATTATATAAGCCTATAGGTATCCGAACCTTTTAAACCACTGCCACCTTAGTGTCATGTCAGCTTTTTTTTATAACTTTATAATAAGCCAGCCCTTTGGAACCCTCTCTAATTAGTACCTGAACCCTTTCAAACCAAATACCCAGTACATAATCTTTTATAATAAAGAGAGAGAGAGAGAGAGAGAGAGAGTGTGTGTGTGTAAAATGTAGAGAGAGAGAGAGAGATAGAGCTTTTGTCGGGTAAGATCGGCTTTCGCATACTGCCTTCGAACCCTCCCTCTCAACCCGTCGGTCGCATATTGGAGCCCACCGGCTCCTAGCCCACTAAGCTCAGCTTACCGCTACGCACAATCTAATATCGTTTGCTAAAATTCCTACCTTTTGACAAAATAGGGCCCCCTAGTTTTACTTTTTCAAAGTAATCGCATAAGCTATTAAAAAGTCAATTAGATTTGGGAGCATTTTCATCTTTTCAATGAGTTTCTTGCATTTTATTCAAAAGTTTAGAAAAAGTGTTATATTAAACTATTTTTTAACTTTAAAGAAGAATGAAAGAAAAATTTTAAAAGACTAAAATATCTCAATTCATCAAAATTTTAACGGTCTTTAGCAATAAGATCCACTTGGTTAGGCTATCAGTAGCGCAACCCTCCCAATCCTCTCAACCTAACATGTCACATCAGCTGACACATCAGCTTTTTTCCAACCCTCTTTTAACCCTCTCATAACCCTCTGCAACCCTCTACAACCCGTACTCCAACCCTTTCACACACAACACACATAAAAAGAACGGCTTCCCCAACCCGCACAGGCTTCAAGCCCGCTAAAGCTGTTGATGGCGTATCCATACCCGCCCAAAGTGAGGAAGCCGGCGGGCTTAAACCCGCGGAGCCCGCCCAACATTTCCCCATCGCTACGCACAACCTTATAAAATTGAAATTAGAGGGCCCTATTTTGTTTAAAAACTAGTTAATAACCCGTATATTATACGGGCATTTGAAACATGTTATTTTAATTTTTAATAAAAATAGACATTTACATGATAATTGTCATTACCATTTAAATACTTATGTAAATTATATGTTATACGACAATTGCCATTATAATTGTTTATTACAATAGATATTTTAGTTATCTAATAGCTGTTAAAATTTTAAAAATTGAAATTTTATTATTCTTTTGTCAAAAGATTTGAATTTCGTGAATGATTTTAAAACTGGAGGGATTCAGAAATAAAATATGTGTAGTGTATTGATTTGTAGGATTTTAAATAAAATAAAATATAATTATTTATAAATAATCTACAAAAAATATTAGATTAAAAAGATGGAATCTTTAAATTTCAAGAATATTAGCAATTGAGTTTTAAATAAAATAATATTTCATTACTTATAAATAATATATAAAAATAATTAGGTTAAAAAGATGAAATCTTTAAGTTTGAAGAATATGAAGAATATAATTGTAATAAAATTTAAACAAATTAACTTATATCTATTTTTATAACTGGAAGGATTCAAAAGTAAAATATGTAGTGTTTTTTATTTGTAGAATTTTAAATAAAAAATTAATTACTTATAAATAATCTATAAAAATAGTTAGATTAAAAAGATATAATCTTTAAATTTTAAGAATATCAACCATAAATTTTAATTACTTATAAATAATCTATAAAAATACTTAGGTTAAAAAGATAAAATTTTTAAATTTCAAGAATATCAAGAATAGAATTGTAATAAAATCTAAACAAATTAATTTATATCTAATTTTAATAATGTAGTTAAATTAAAAAAAATTATTCAATATTAAACTCATTTTGAAGGTATTGTCGAGACGATTATAATGGTATAATTTATTAAAAAGAAAAAACAAAAATTTTAATACATTTTAATTAATATATATTATTATCTTAAAATGATAAGGATGTAAAGTGAAAGATGAGAAACTAATGGATAAAAAGTAATTTAATCAAATAATTCTAAGGATAAAAAATGTAAATTATAAAGATAATTATGGTATTAAAATAATAAGAATAATTGATGACATCATCAATTGAAGATTCTTTTTTAATTGGCCAATCAAATGGCTCAATTTCATAATCATGACATCAGCAAAAACCTTTCTTTTAAAATAGATATTGATTAACATACCTTTTTTTAAAGTCAATAATATCTTTCAGATTATCATTGATGAAGAGTTTACTACCAAACAAACCATTTTGTATTGTTGGAATCCCTAAAAGACAATAACAAACGCACACACATGTTAAAATAATGACCTTATACAACTTGTTAAAAAAGTTATCATAGTTAAAAGAATGGTTAATATACCTTTCCAAAGACGAACCCTAGCAAACTGAATTATAATTATTACACATCCATCATTCTTGTTAGCATTAACAAATGTCGATAGCTCTTGAGCAAAGTTGTCCCACAATGTGCAATTTACAATTTTTCCTCTGAAAAAAATATAAACACCAAATAAGACCGAATTATAAGGTGTATGTGTGGGGTAAGGATAGGGGAACATTTAAAAAAATATATAATCATCATACTCTAAATCTTGCATCTCAAAATTAATCATTTTGCCTTCTTTTCCATTGCGATCATAAACATCCATATTACCACAAGAAACAACACCTCCAATTACATCTAAGAATACATTATAAAAGATATATATCAATAACATAGAAAAAAATACGATATATTAAATGCATTATAAAAAAAAAGTTAAAACAACTAACCTATTGCGAACTCATCACCAATTTTTTTATTGTTGATGTCATGAAATTTGACAAAACCAAATCCGTAAACAGGTCCATCAAATACTTCAATTTTCTTAACAGTGGTGGTATGGTAGAAATTCAACTTACAAGGATGATTTATGATACGATAATTACCACTGTTTTCAGCAACACCAAAATTACTCAGCACAACTATCGAACCTTCTGCAAGAAACCTCTCAAAATTGTGTATCAACTTTGCCTTAATAGTTCCCTGGATTTTTTTACCCTACATATAAACAACAATTAAAAATTATTTTAACAAACATTTAATCAGATATAACGTTAAAAAAACACAAAACGATTACCTTTTCATCCATTAAAATCATGTCTAGAGAAAAGGATTGCTTCCAAATACGAACAATTCGAACTTTTATCTTCAAACAATCGTTTTGGGTATTGATTTCATGAATGAAATTCAACGCATCTTGAGACATGGTTATAAAAAATTTAGTAGAAAGAGCTTTTGAATGAATGATGAATTACAAAACAAAAGCTTATAAATTATATAGATTTTACAGGATATCAATTAGAAGAAAGGGAATATTTGGTTAAAATAAAAAGAAAGGAAATAAAACAAAATATTGATAAAAGTTAAAGAAATAATATAGGATATCAATTAGAAGAAAAGAAAGATTTGATAAAAAAAAGTAAATAAAAAAGATGTGAATAAAATCTAGTTGATTTTAATAATAAAAAGTAAAAAATAATTATGACATCATCAAGTTTGGAGAATTTATGACATCATCAAGTTTGAAGAATTTATGACATCATCAAGTTTAGAGAATTTCTTTAAATTCTGTAAGCATTATTTGAGTTGAAATTGGGGGTTTTGTAAATTTGTGATGTTCAAATTGGGTTTTAATTATTTATTTATCTATACTATATATTAAAGAGAATTCACCCAACTGTTTTCAAGAAACTGATTTTCAAGAAAACTGAATTTCAAGGCCACGTTCATTTTTTTCAAGCCCACATTCTTCATTCAAAATTCAAAATGGAACGAAAACCATCAGCAATTCAATCACCATCTGAATTCATCCTTGCTTCTTGGAGAATCGACGACCTCAAATATGATGGCATATATGGATTGCAATACTATTCGGGTAAGCTATGTTTGTTGTTGTAATTTCAAATTAGGGCTCAATTTCTCAAACTCAAATTAGGGCTCAATTTCAACCTGTTGGTTTACTGTCTTCTATGATACAGTGAAACAAATGGTATTTGTAAGGGTATGCAGCATTGTTTATTTCGGGATGATTGTTTACTGTCTTCGATTTTGATTGGTTCAATCCGATCGTTTTATGCCTTGTTTATCTGGTAGAAATTTTGGGTAATTTTGTAGGATAGGATCTGATTTTTGAATTCGTGGGTATGTTGGTTTGATGATCATTAAATGCAATTACCGGATGATTTTTTATCTATTACCTGATTTAGCGCACCTGATGACCACTTCCATAACCAAGATCAGGATCTGCAGACTTAGGGATGTTTCTAGGCTAATGGATGCTTTTATGCTTCTTTTTTCCATATCTTTTGAGTGAACCTGCCTCTTAACATCATCTTCTTATTTATCGGTATGGTTTCTGATGTCTTCAGGGCATATGCCATTCATAGGCTACAACTGGTTGCTATTGTTGACTCTTTCTTTGGACTCTATGTATCTTGTACCAAAAAGGTCAAGACTGAGGTGATAAACCTGCTGATGAAGAAGATAATAGAAATATTCATGCAAAAATAGAGATATTTGATAATATCATCATATTGACACTAAGTAGGAATATGTTTTAACTTGATAGAGTATTTTATTTGGCAGCTCAATTGAACACCTCTCTTGAGGATGCAGTGGCATAAGAAAACAAAGAGAACATGGTATGGCATCTTTAATTGATTATGTCAGTTAAAATAAGACATTAATTTGTATCCTCCTACAAATTTATACTCCCTTGATCCATTAATTTATATTGTATTGTA
The DNA here is from genome assembly GCA_030169165.1 of Centaurea solstitialis. Lineage (NCBI taxonomy): Eukaryota > Viridiplantae > Streptophyta > Magnoliopsida > Asterales > Asteraceae > Centaurea > Centaurea solstitialis. Next base: position 9,779,387 of record CM058041.1, on the reverse strand, counting down.
TGGTAGGATGCTCCTCCAATGGAAGAAATGAGCTTGGAAGGTTAAGAATGATATGATACTGAAAATTTTGGCTACTTTCCTAACATATTGAATTTGTATAAAGTCATACAATGCATTTATGTCTCTTTTATTAGATGCAATTAACTGTCATGATGATTATTTTGTTTTATATGTTGTGCATTGGCTTCATGGTTTATGTTATTGATTTAGGTATCGTATATCAAACGCTTATCCAGGTAAGTGTTTACCGCTAAATTTCAATATTATCACTTACTAACCGGTTCAGCCCACCAAAATGCTATCTTATGCAGTAATTTTTCCGGTAAGTGCTTACTATGGTAAAAGTCTTTACCATTACTTAACGGGTAAGACTCTCGGTTCTTACCTTAGCTCTTACCAGATAACATTTTTGGTCTTTACCATATTTTGCCTTCATTTCATATTGATTAAGTTTGTTTGTTGTTTGATCTTAAAACAGGAGGATGTAATTCAATTAGTGGGTGTCCCTATGGTTAAGAGTGCCATGGCAGGTTACAATTCATCATTCTTGAACAGGTACCTTTTAAACTATTTGGTAACAATGTTTTTGATGGAATTGGTTGCAATATCTTCATTCGTTGATGTTCAGATTGAAAGTGGAAAAACTTATCCGATGCATAATCAATTGCTTGACATTTTTTGTAATTTATCAGGCTGTTGAATACCATGCAAGTCATAAACAATGAAATATGTTATCGCGCCAAGGAATGTTAGTAAACTATCAAAGACTTTCTTCATTGAAAATGTTGTTATCCATTGTCTTGTAAACTTAATTTATTATTGATCAGATCTGACAGTCCACAAATTGTTCTACACTCAGTGCTGATCTGGACCACAAAGTCTACACACATGCAAAAGTGAGGTGATTGTTGAACTTAAAGTTGCTTAATTGAAATTCACAGATTCTGTTCAAAGAAAAAATTGCGCATATTAATCGTATATTTGGAACTTTTGTAGGCAATAGAACTCATGTTTGTAGATTCCCTTTTAAAGGCGGATAGTTATCTTCATATTTTGTCATTTATTCATGATCTGTCTCAATACTAGAAGGTAGTACTTTTTATCTGTAGTTTAAAAAAAATTACAGTTGGTTCTCACATATGTTATACAATATTTGCAGTTGGATGATTCAATATTGAAGGCCATCGAAACTGATGAGGCTGATGAGCTTAAGGAATCAAGATAGCTGATCCGGAGAATTCGGAGAAGGGACTTATACCAGGTTTTTCTTTAACTAACAAGTAAATATATGTAAAAAATTTGTAATAGGTTGCCATCCAAGAAAAAAGGTTGGCTTTGGAGCATAAAATTTTGAGCTCATTTAGGGGGCATTTGGTTCACGTAGGGGAATGAAAATGAAAATGACTCGCCATGAAAATTGGAATGAGTTTTCATTCCCCGCGAAACAGTTTCTTTTGTTATCATTTCCATTAATTAATTATTGATTAATAACTCTAACCAAATACCCCCTTAGTTCAAATTATAAAGTAAATTTGCTTTATTTCCTTCCTGTCATGGAAATAGAGTTCCCAAAACTTGCTTGTGAGTTTTCTGGATTAATATGTATCAAAACCGATCCTTTTGTACCGGTGTATTAGGACGTTTCATTTTTAAAGTAGTGTTGTTTTGGGCATTAAGTGTGAAAAGGATTCAAGAATGGCAAGAGAGAATTTTTGTAGGCTTCACGTATGAATATAATTGTCTACGTTTCAATTCATTTGTCAAACTTTATTTTCTTGATATGGATTTATGATCAAAGTGGATCCTGATAATAGTGTGAAGTATTGACATGATAATTGTATGATTTGCTTAAAAGAATAATTATATGCAAAATGTATCAAAAAAATTCAATTTCTCTAACAAGGGTCTGTTTGATTTAACATAACGTTATTAAAATATTTGGATAATGTTTTTTAAGAGGTTTGGATTTTGTGGAAGGATCTTTGCATTATGATGTCGTTATTGTGGACTAAAATCTTACCGGAGAAGAAAATGATAGTGTTGAATTTTGTCGATAAACATTTACCCGGGTGAGTGTAAGGTAAACGACTCCTACGGTGATACATGAAACAACACTCAAATTCTCATGTTTTTAGCAGTGGGTAGTTTGGTGCTTTCCCAAGAAGATTTATTACCTATAAAAAAATTGTAGTGGTCAATACTACCAATTTCCACATGATGACGCTAAATCATAAGTTAGTTTTATGATATATTAAAAATTATTTCCTTTTTGGTACATGCAACACCCTTGTCAGTCTAGCTTGAATTGTGTAGTAGACATAGTATCAGTTTCTCCATTTGGTCTCAAACTTTGGTTCCAATTTGGGTTTGTACTTGATCTCAAGAGTTACTTTGGACTTGGACTTGGTTCCATGGTTGTATCAGACTTGGTCTCATAATTGATCCATGAGATGTTCTCAGATTTGGTCTAAGAGACTCTGTGGTGTATATTGGTATGTGATTTTCTTACTTGATATGCATTTTTGTTTTGTTATTCCAGGTTTCTTTCTTATAATCATTGACATATTTATCAATTTATTTTTGTTTCAGCAGCATGTACAACATCTGAAGCGCAGCACACAATGAAATTGTAGTTGAGGCCAAAGAAGAAGATCAAGTAAGGAGGACATTGGTGCTTGTTTTACTTGCACCATTTCTACTATGTTGGATAAAAACCCTCAAATTCATTTTCTTATTATCATAAATTGTTTCAAGAATCTGATACTATTAGTTTTTTGTAGTTTTGTCTTTTTTTAGTTTGTAATAAAAATATATGGATCCCATTTCCTTTATCTAAATAATTATGTTTTCATTTTTATTCTATTTCCTTTCTTTCGATGTTAATTTTATTATCTATGTGGTTTTATATCGCATATTTTATAATCATAAAAGACTACAAAAATGTAAAAGATAAATTGAGGGTTTAAGTTTATGGAATTAAAATTCCCGCCACAACGCGCGGGTACTTATCTAGGTACAGGTAATGGAAAAGCTTGCTGATACCGTCATCTATCTAAATCGTCAGATAAAAAACACTAAAACACCTTTGCAAGACTGAGATATTCCAATGCTCATGGGATTGAGGGAGGATCATCATTAAGCAATTGTTTTTTATAGTCCATTTGAAGTCATGAATCAATATTATTAATACATCGAAAGACAACATTACCTTAAACCTTGAACCCTAAACCCTAATTTGTTTTGTTTCAAATTAACTTGGATTTCGATCAGTCTGAAGTTGGGTTCATTGCACATTTGGAGTCTGTTTTATTTAGTGGTTGGGTTCACAGCAGTTGATGTTCATAGTTTTCGTTTCTTATCAGTCCAATTGTCTTGCTGTGGTTGCAGCTGCAGTCTCGGTCAATTTTTTCTTTTCGTTTGCTGGCTGGTTTGGGTTTTTTGGGCCTTCGCACTCCTACAGTTAGAGCCTGTTGGTACATTGTTGGTCCCTCCTTCCATTGAAGCTTCAATATCTGTTGGAACAAGGTAATTGATTCTTTTTGTTTTATTGTTTTAGGTTAGTGGTCGTTTCAGTGTTTCACAGTTACAAATTTATTGTTGTTACTTACGGTGCGTTTCGTTGTAGAAAAGTATTTTCATTTTCACTGCCATAAATCCTTAAAATTTTTTCGGGTTTCACCTTTAAAAAAATTCCTCAAACGAGAATAATATGTGATCCAAAGTATGTATTCATTATGAGTGTATAAGTGATCAAGGTTTATTGTATCTTTTGTATCTTGTGTCAATTTTAGGTTAAAAAACTAACAATTTTCTCATAAAACCCCAAAGATTTTAAAATATTTAAAATTTAGACAAATAAAAATATCATTGCCACAAGTTTTCATACCCGGCGATGCGGCGGGTAGGATTTACTAGTGAATTAAAGAAGATAGAATGGAAAAATGTGCAAATTTGGAGGATTTCTTTAAAAATTTGGAGGAGTGAAAAATTTGTCGGAAATCTTGCAGTTTGTTATTCTTAATTTATTTATTTTGAGTTGAAATTGTGGATTTTGCAAATCGAAGAAAAGAAAGATTTGGTAAAAAAAAAGGAAATAAAAAAGATGTGTTTGTTATTTCTAATTTATTTATTTTGAGTTGAAATTGTGGATTTTGCAAATCGAAGAAAAGAAAGATTTGGTAAAAAAAGGAAATAAAAAAGATTTGATTTTAATAATAAAAAGTAAAAAATAATTATGACATCATCAAGTCAAATTTTTTCACCAATTGACCAATAAGATTGCTCAATTTCGTTTTGATGACATCAGCAAAATCCTTCTTTTAATATATATATAGATATAGATTTCTTTGTAACGTTAATAATTAATTCGACAAATTATTAGGCAAATTTTATATTTAAATTACAATATTGAAAAACCCAAAAAAAAAGTTTAATGATACCTATATTAATATATTATACATCTTATAGATTATTAAGCTCATATATTAATATTCAAACTTATATTTTTATACAATTCATAATTTTTTTTATCTTCTTAATTCTTATTACATTTAAGCTTTTTATTTTAACAATTCTATACACATAAATACATTAGTAAAACTGTAACCCGAGTTTTCCTCTCCGAATCCTATGTTTATTTAATTCAAATAATAAACAAAAATCCTTAAAATTTTAGAACAATGATTTTAGAAACCCATTTTGGGCTTCGAATGGGTTTAATAAGTTTTATTTTCTTCTAATTCAATACTTTTTTCAATTAACTATTTTTGGTTTTGATTTTCATTTTATTTTGAATTAAGGTTATTGTTTGAACGAGGTCAACATTAGGAATTATAATTATAAAATTTAAGAATTCAAACCACATATTAGATTAATATACTTTTTTATATATAAATCTATACAGAAAAGTTCAAATGTGAACCACTTTTTAGTTGTAAACGTGAGGAAAGTCTAGAGCACGTCACGTGACAATTTGAAATTTTCTCGACTAAGCTTATTTAAAGCGTTATGTAGTATACATAAGGCTTGGTCGCACTCTGACGCAGACGGGTTAGCTTTATTCAAGGCTTATTCAGTTTGCATAATAGCATTATGCAGTATGAATAACACTACAGCCCAGAGCGCGCCACGTGGCAATCTGAAATTTCATCGACTAAGCTTATGCAAAGCGTTATGCAGTATACATAACGCTTGGTCGCACTCTGACGCGGGCGGGTTAGCCGCGGTTGGCTTTATTCAATGCTTATCCAGTTTGCATAATAGCGTTATGCATTATGAATAACACTACAGCCCAGAGCGCGCCACGTGGCAATTTGAAATTTCTTCGACTAAGCTTATGCAAAGCGTTATGCAGTATACATAAGGCTTGGTCGCACTCTGACGCGGGCGGGTTAGCCGCGGGTTAGATTTATTCAAGGCTTATTCAGTTTGCATAATAGCGTTATGCAGTATGAATAACACAACCCGCGGGTTTATGCAGACTGAATAAGCCTTGACTCGCGGAAGTCATATTGCCACATGTCGCGCTCTGGGTTGTCCTCACATTCACAACTAAAAAGTGGTTCACATTTGAACCCATCCCTAAATCTATAACATTAAACTAAATTAGATATTTTAGCTTGCTAATTAATATAACTTTCAAAGAGATCATCATGGATCTACACCATCGCTTATATATAATAGGGAATTGAATTTAATAGCTATTTTACAGTTAAAATTGATTTCTTAGTCAAAAAAATTTAGTTGTACATAAATGTGAGCATTTCCGCAATATTCATGTTTGTACTTGCAAACCTGTCTAAATGATAGTTTGTCTTCTTCAAAAAAATGGTCAATATTTTTTTAATTGGATCCGTAATTATGGATGTAGGGTCTATAATATATGGATCTTTGTGGCAAAAAAAGAATTTTTTTTAAGACATTTTTTTTTGCTAGATTTGCAATTGTAGTGACATATGGGTCAATCAAAGATAGAAACGATGAGATAAACTTAGATAAAATGGCATTTGAATCAATTTTCCTATGTCATTGAAAAGTTGGGTTATAGTAAGAAGTTAATATTTTTGTGAGAAGCATGAAAAGTGGTTGTCAATCATTCAAAGATAAATAAATGTACATTAAAATGAGATCCATCAAAAATAAAATGCATCGAGAGAGAGGTTCAAGCGAGAAACACAACTTTTTAAGAAAATGTGAGGACGATTCTCAGCCACTCATCTGGTAACAAAGACGGCTTTGACCGATCCCCCTCCCCCTTAATAATCTCTACCATCCTATGAATCATGTTAATTCTCTGTGATCACGTACATCGTAACCGAAGATGAGTAGCTGAAATTGCTTCTCACGTTCTGTTAAATTGATATGCTTCTCACATAAACGTTTCTCTGTCTATATATATATATATTGTGAAGGGAAAGATTCAAACAAGAACAAAGTCAATTTGCAAGAACAAAGGGACAATTCTGGATCACATGTGATGTGGGTCCCACATAATAAAAAATCATATATGATTCAGGTGGGTCCCACCAATAAATCATATATGATTTATTTAGTGATGGGTCCCACATAACATGTGACTCAAAATGTATTCTTTTATTTTTACAAATGAGGTTGTTCTTGTATGAACCTCCCTAATACTGTGAAATCATCTATTATATAACTAGAAGATAAACGATAGAATGACACCTTTGAAAGATTGGGGATATTTAAGATGAGATATCGAGGGTCCCATTTCCATTTGGATGGAAAATCATGATTCGGTTTCCGTAAATGTATTCAAGTCCTGAATCTAATCTGTTTACTGTCCCACTCTTTAGATTTGACTAGTCAATTATCCACCTATTTATTTATTGTTATTTTATAGTAGCTATTTTTAATAGTATTTGATTCAATAATGACAAATTTAATAAATTATACAATACAAATTTAAGTTTAATATTGTCCCAACCCCAAACATGAAAGATATGTTTAATGTTTTGTCATTATCTGAGAAAAATAATACTATTATTGGCTTCAAAATCTTTTTTAAAATAATCATTTTCCTGCATATGATTGATATTTAAATGGTCCATAAGAAGATTTTAAATTATATATCCTTACCAGTTGGATAACTCATTTATCATAATTGTCTTGATACCTTCTAGATTGTCTTTACCTTACTTCCTACTTATTCACTGGTTTAAAAAAGACCTTAGTAACATTTTTATAAAACTCACTTCAATTACGAACACTAAACACTTTTAACGATTATTTTTTCTTAGTGTTTACAGTCTGATGCGTCACTTTTTTTGTAATGTTGTTTGTCACAAACAAACTACACGACTCCACTCCTTTCTGTTTTTCGGATGAGGGAATATGTGTGATGCATGTACATGTGATGAGTGTATAATATGCTTGGTCCATCCTATGCCCTACCTATAAATTACAAAGATCCTTGTTTATCCATTGTAGCATGTGGGGTTTTCTTGTAAAGTTATTCATGCATTTGTACAAGTTAGATGTATTCAAATTTCAAGAAATATATTTATTCTCACTATGTGTTTGATATCTATTTGGTGCACTTTAAATATACATATTTGCACTCACTGAAGGTGTTTGATGCTTGTTTGATATTTGAAAATAAAAAAACAATCGAACAAAAAAAACCCTAATAGGGAAACAATGAGATCGGGAAAAACATAAAATCTAATACAGGGAGATGAGAAGAAGTTGATTGGGTACCTACTGATGAGATATGGATATAATCGTAGAAGTTTCAATGGTGGGGCTATGAAGTTCCAACTTTTAGAGTGAGGAACATAAGAGATGGGGAGGGGAGGATATGAAGACATGGTGTTACTTTATATAACAATGGAAAAACAATTGTCAGTTGGAAAATATTCTTAAGTGTAATCATATCGAACATATAACATCGAGAGCGTGTTGAACACATCTAGACTAAATCAAACAATCAAGATGAAGAAAGCACAAAGAACGATATGGGCCACCAAGGAGGCAAGGAACTATCTAGAAGGCATCGATACTATTAAGAATGTGAATAAACGGTCCCAAGGGCCCGATAAGGAATTGAAAGCTAGGCATGTTTTTCAAATGATGGTAACGTATGATGCATTTTTTATATTTAGGGAATATTAGGCATATAAACTCAAGTTTCCATTTTAAGATGATCATTATTGACTTTAATCATTATATCATGAACCATACGTTCCTCGTTAGAAAAAAAAATCTTGACGACATAACAAGTCCATATAATACAATTCTATGGTTTAAAAAGGTCTTTAGTTTAAAATCTATACATGCATTATAAAACAACATTATCATGGATAAACTAATGTTTTTTTCGTCGTCAAAACATGTCAATGAGATATTGTAAGCACACTACTAAGTAAAGCCCTCAATAAAGCATAAACGCATCAAAGTACCCAAAACAATATTACTTGCATCAAATTCATGTTTTGTTAAGATTTTCCTTTGTTTCCTGCAATTGGATCAAAACCACATAGTTTCCATAGTTCCGATGACCTAAGATTAAAGGAAATTCTATTTTCTTTGATTTGATATTTGTGAAAATAACATGGTTATTACTTGATCAACAAACCTCAAGACAAAAAATAAGTTCGGTTTCAATATTTTCAGTTCAGTAGGTTCAACAAGTTACTAGAGTTGTTGGACAACAAGTTCCAGTTACCTTTTAGTATTTTTGGATAACATGAGATTCATTTTATCAGTTGTTGGATGTTTTTAAACATTGTAACTTATGGAATTCGTTGTTTGGTTCTAAATTTCATTTTAAGATATCTTTTTAGAACTTTTGAAAAGTGGTGTTACAAATAAAAATGATTCAAAAAACACAGGTAAAAGAAAAACAATTTTTCACTAAAACCCAAACAATGTTTACTTGGGTTTACATACCACAAACCTCATATAGGGTCCACTGGTTAAGTACCCATTTGAACATGCCCAAATGATTTGGATCCATGGGAGATGAAGTAGTTGGGTTTGAGATAAGACAACGTTCATAGAAGACGAAGCAGTAAACTTGAGGGTCGTGAGTGAAACGAGGGGTTCTTGAACGAAACAACCATAAAAAAGGAAAGAACAGGTGGTTGGACAAAATAGACACTCGTGTGCAAGTCATGTAGACTAAATTTAACACGCTAAATTTTTGGACATTTACATTAAGGGGCTATATTGAACACAAAATGAGACGTAGACGAAAATAAATGAAACCGAGAGACCAATTTTAAAACCAAAAATACAATTCATATTCCAAATTTAATAATAATAATATTTAAGTGTGAATTACATTCTTTATCATCTGCATGCTATTTCATGATAAAGCATGTTATAAACGGGTATCATAAAGAAAAAATCCATAATCTTAGGGATCTAAAATGTTGTTTCATGTAAAGCATAAAAACAAGAATTCAATTTTACTCTAAAAATTACAAATCAAATCTATAAAAAACAAGAATTCAAAAACCTATAAAAGAAAGCAAGTATAAAGAAATCAAATCTAAATTGAAAAAATCTGTAAAATCACTTTTACCTGATATGTCTTTGAAATGGTAGAATTCGGCAAAATACATGTCAGACATAAGACGTAATCTTGCTTCTTGCTCAAATGGTGGGTTTCATTTGAAATATGTGTTTTATTTTCAAAGTTGTCACAATTGACTTTCCCTAAGGTTAAACTGCAATATGACAGGCTTTTCTCCCGCCTTAAAGGTACACCCATAGAGGCAGGGACGGATTTAGAACTTTTTTCAAACGGTGGCACCATTTAACTATAAAAAATATATAAAAAGAAAGTTTTCACAAAATCTCTATTGGTCTAGTGGTTGGTTCATTGCCTTTCAAAGATGAAGTCTCAAGTTCAATTCTTGGTACAAGCAAATATTTTTTATATAAACGCTAAATTTGGAATTAAAAACAAAAATCTTAAAAAATGTCTTTAACAAGACTTAAATCCATGACCTCATGGTTATAAAGCAAATAACTAACCAACCCAACCAAGGAAAACTTGTGTTTTTATTGTAGTTTCAAAAAATATATGGTGGCACACGACAAATTAATACGGTGGCATCATAATTTTTTACACTACGACGGAGGAATTTGACAGTGGCTCGTGCCACTGTGTGCCCCTCTTTAAATCCGTCCATGCATAGAGGAAAAATCATGGGTACAACACTACATAAATTTAGTCTCAGTAACTTTCTTTTAACACACACTAATGTTAAAAAAATTATATATTTTAATACTAATACTTGATATAGAAAAGATCCAATTAATTGAGTTTTCTACCAAATTGTCATCACTGTAATTACAATTTATTTTCATTTCAATTTCTAGGTTTATAATTTTTTGCTGTTTTGATCCATTAAGTCATCATAAAACAAAAAAACAATTTACAAGGAGTGAATTGATCCAAGAAAGATTGTATTAGATTGTACACTTTTAAGAAACAAAAAGAGAATTTATAGACTACAAAAAGCAAAATAAAAATGATAAACAAAGCATAGAGACAAATCTCAATTAAGTTTATCATAAAACAAAAAGAAACTTTTTGTTTGTGAATAAAGATGGTTAAAAATTGATCTTAAATAAGGTCTGTACCAAATTGGTTTTTGTAACCGGATTTGTTCTCAACCGAAAAAACCAAAGCCTAGTCTTTGTGTTTTGTTACCGGATCTAGTCTCAAACTTTTCCCTTTTTTCTAGAATTCAATTCTTTGTGTTTTAAGAATTTTCTTTGATAAAATCTTATTGAAATACAACTTTAAAATATCTAATTGAGTCATCCAAATACACTTTAATTTTTTACACAACACTTTTTATAATTACGATTTTTAAGATTTAGTATTGGAGTACCTGCAAAATGTCAAATAAACATACAAATAAACTTGAAGATCTCGTAAAATCCTTGAAAACTTTATATATAATGTATAAAAATCTATATTTAAGAAAAGACGACTTACGCCTAATCCGTCCTGATCTTAAACCAAGCCGAACCAAGCCCTGTCAAGGATAGTTATATATTACCGATCCCTAACGACGTGTTTGATAAGTAGATAAAACAGAACAAAACATGATAAAACAGAACGAAACAAAACAATGTTTTTGGAATGGAACATTTGACCGTGTCTATGTGTAATTGGGAACGTGAAATGAAAAAGGTTAGGATAATTTGGTAAGAAAACATGGTAAATGCTACTCACCCACACTGCCTAGTTGTATACCGGAAGTCTCATCCGACATGTGCCACCCTTCTTGTAGATTTCAAACACGTGGACGATGACGATTTCAGACCCATTTCTGATGAGACACATCGTGGGCCATCCCACCTTCATATTTAACCATGGTTTTATTAAACTTAAACCTAACCATGGTTTAGTTTACAGCCACCACCGCTTCCATTCCATCTCTCTTTTCTTTTCACTCCATTCCATTCACACACACACACTTCACACAATACACGCAGTGAATCAAATCAAAATCAAAATCAAACCGCCGTATTCGACTTCTCTTTTTCGTCGTCGTTCTTCGCTCGTCCGCCATTATTGATGAAAGCTTCCAATTAAATTCTAGCAGCTTCCACGTTGCTAGCAAACAGATTAATTGTTCGTTTTGCTTCCTCTTTGCCGGAAAACGAACCGATAGATTAATATTTTGATAACGATATGATACGCTAGATTAATTTGGTGCATAATACAGATCAAATTTCTTCTATTTTACCTTGTGATTATGGTCGGCTTTGAGAATAATCCGTCGGTGATGGCGGTTTCTGAATGTGATTCCGGTGGAAATCGAACTGAACCGCCATTGGAGACGCTAACGACGAAGAAAAAGCGAAATCTTCCTGGAAATCCTGGTATAATTTTGCAGTTATTTTGTTCTTCTTAATCTCAAATTTTACTTGATTTGAACTTTCTATATACATATAATATATATATATATATATGTGACAGTAGAATGATTTGATTTAGCTTCTTCTTCTTCTTAATTCACTCAATTTTTGCTTGATTTGAACTTTCTATATATATATATATATATAGAGGAAAGTTCAAATGTGAACCACATTTTGGTTGTGAACGTGAGGACAGCCGAGAGCACGACACGTGGCGGATGACTAGGCGCCACGTCGGCTTTGAGTGTGGTCCCCCTCTTTAATTCAATGCCCTCCCATGAATCGCGCCTAGTCATCCGCCGTGGATCTGACGTGGCGCCTAGTCATCCGCCACGTGTCGCGCTCTCGGTTGTCCTCATGTTCACAACCAAAAAGTGGTTCACATTTGAACCCACCCCTATATATATATATATGTATATATGACAGTAGAATGATTTGATTTAGCTTCTTCTTCTTCTCAATTTACTGATGGCAGATCGAGATGCTGAGGTGATTGCACTATCACCGAAGAGTCTAGTAGCGACGAACCGGTTCGTTTGCGAGATTTGCAACAAAGGATTTCAACGAGATCAGAATCTCCAGCTTCACCGGCGCGGCCATAACCTGCCGTGGAAACTGAAGCAACGAACCGGAAAGGAAATCCGGAAGCGTGTTTACGTTTGTCCGGAGAAGACATGCGTTCATCATGATCCGTTGCGAGCGCTCGGCGATCTCACGGGAATCAAAAAGCACTTCTCGAGAAAACACGGCGAGAAGAAGTGGAAGTGTGAACGGTGCACGAAGAAGTACGCGGTCCAGTCCGATTGGAAAGCTCATATGAAGATTTGTGGTTCGAAAGAGTACCGATGTGATTGCGGATCCTTGTTTTCTAGGTTAAAATTCTCCATTCACGAAAAGTTATTATATGCACTGGAATTCCATTTTTACGATTTGGCGTATCAAATCTATCAAAGCCTACCATTTAATTTATTTCGTGACAAGTTGGATACAGGGTTTGATAAAACTGGATACATACAATAACCATTTCTTAAACTTTTGATATGCGAAATGATAAATACAATAATTTTTTGTGACAAGTTGGATACAGTTTCATGAATTAAACCTGTCATTCTTAATTTCTGAATTCTGATTGTGTTTTTTTGGTTTAATGATGAATTAGGAGGGATAGCTTCATTACTCATAGAGCTTTTTGCGAAGTGTTAACACATGAGAGCACAAAAACTCAATCTCAAACCCTAGCTGTTAGCAATTCAGATCAAATTCTACAACAATCACCTCCTCCGCCGTTAACGGAGGCGGTTGTTCTTCCCACGACGACGTGTAGTCCGCCACCGCCGCCGCATACTCCGTCCACTGACGGACTCTCTCCGGCCATTTCCTTCCAAACGCCAGGTTATTTACTCAAACTTCAATGGCTGATTTTACATTAACGGCTGAGCACCATTTTCTATAACTTTTTTTTTTAATAGGAATTCCACTATTATTTTCAGAATCGCTTTCCTCGTGTGTTGTAAATTATTTGTCGTCTACTGCATTTGTCTTCTTTCTTTCTTATCCGTAGCGTTTTCTCCTGAGAAAATTTGAGTTTAATTGAACTCCATTATCAATCAACCGGATCTCAAAGAAAGTAGAAAAAGCTGATTAAAAAAGATAGATCTTATTTTCTGTAAAAGGCCGCCATGATTGCCGATTTGCCACCACAAACCTTTTCAAAATCCAATGTAAAAGCCCCACACACACACACACATATATATATATATATATATAACGTATGTAGATATACATACATGTTCTAAAGTTCAAAATTAAACTCATTTTTTATTAGGAAGGTAAGAACAGCCAAGAGTCGCTTAACATATTGAGTCGAGTATTATTCAGGCTAAATAATATAACATTATTATATTTAAACGGAACAATACTAAAAGCCGGTGGATTATTGCGAACGGTAGAACAACGCGCCATGTGACATATTCAATCGAATAATTATCATTATTCGACTGAATATGTCATTAGGCGTGCTCTCGGTTGTCCAGGGAAATTTGAGTTCACAGTGAAACATTATTATATATTCGATTCAATATGTCATGTGTCTAGTGAAATTTGAGTTAGCAGCAGAACATTATTATTCGACTCAATATGTCACGTGTCCAGTGAAATTTGAGTTGGTAGCGGAACTTTCGTATGTGTGTGTGTGTATATATATATTTAAATTTTTGTTAATTTTAACTGATAATTTGGGATTACATTTGCAGAACTGCCGGAAAATTCGATAGTAGCAAAAGGGTCTATGGCAACGACGGCCACCACCACAGCTTCCACCGCTACCACCACCGTAAGCGGTGGCTCCACCTCTAACAGCACCACTGTATTTCCCAGTATTTATACATCATCGGTTCCTTTAGAACCAATGTCTCTTTCGTTATCCTCATCATTCTACCTTCCCAACACCGCCAACCCGTCGTTATTCCCTCTGCCGGATCACAACCTCATCCACAAACTCCACCACCGGTATCCACCATCTTCGCAACCGGCGCTCTCCGCCACCGCCTTGCTCCAAAAAGCAGCTGAAATGGGTGCAAAATCTTCCAACACCTCATTCCTCCATGCACTCGGATTGGCCCCGCCATCGTCAACCGCCAGTAACCACCGGAATGATACCAACAATGGTGAATGGAGCAATGTTCATGTAAAGCAAGAGAGAGACGATAACTTCAGACTTGGACTCGGGATTCCTTTCGCATCTGCCGCCGCCACCGTTACCGCCACCACCAGTCTGACGGACTTGATGATGGGACCGCCGGCGCCCACCACGCTGGATTTTCTTGGGCTGGGGATGGGTGGTGGAGGTGGTGGTTCCTCTGGTGGTTTCTCGGCGTATTTGGCTTCCACCGGAGGTGGGTTTCATGCGGGCAGCGGAGTAGCGTCCGCCGTCCCTTTGTTCAGGGGAATGAACTCCGGTTGGGATGATTCCGATGATAGGAAGCCGGATCTTCTTTAGCTCTTCCCGTCTTTTTTTTTTTTCATTCTTTCCTTTTTTTGAAAATCTATAGGAAAGAGATGGAGATTATTTTAAGGTAATTTAGTTTGTAATATTGTATGTAACTATGTATTCTACAACTTCTCTTTTGTAATCAAGGGTTTTTCAACTCAATGTGAGTCTGCCTATCCTTTTCTTTGTCATACACTATTATGTTATGCGTTACCAACTATCTATTTTGATGATTAAAACTTTTATGGGACAATATAAATAAGTGAGAGTAGTGACTCTAACCAACAAATATTTGCGTGATAAGCGTTTGATGAACTTGCGTGATCTCAAGGTTATGAGCATTGCAAGCTACCAAACTGCTCTACCCTGTCTCGAAGAGAAGAACTGAAAGTTAACAGACAAGCAAGGATTGAATGCGCCACGACTCGCCGGCATGCAAAATTTATAATCAATTCAAATTTGCTTGGCGACATATGGTTTATTTAAAATAGATTGATGAATGACACAAATCGTTCAAATCTAAGAGCATCTTCGATGGTTTTTTAAGAAAATCTTGAAGAAAGTTTAATTAAGACTTGACCACCGAAAATAAATCCTCAAGTATTTAAAGAAATGGATGTATAAAGCAAAGAAAAAGAATGTAGTGGGACCAAGACTTTATATATTATTTTTGATTTTCTTCAAGTCTTTTACATGGATTGACAAGTGTGGATGTCCTATGGTAGAGCATGATTAAAAGATGAGAAGTGAGAATATTGCACGAATAGGGAGTGGTTTGATGCCTCAATCCCTTGGTAGCAAATTGAATCATTTCGGAAAAACGACAAACTGTACATTATGATAACAACACCAAGGGGCACTATCGATCAATCAAAACGTGTTGGATAAAAGAGACCCGACCAAGACCATTTCAAAATCGGTAAAGTGGGTGACACGAATAAGTGGCTAACCAAAATCTAAGTCAAGTCCAATCACTAATTGATGTACAATTGTACGTGGGTTTGTGTAGTACCACGTGAAAACTTCGTTTTTAATATCCTACATGCATAAAAAGAAGTTTAATCATAATAAATTTGTTAATTGATTATTATAAAACAAATTGTATAAATTTTGTGAAATCGACTACTCTTGTAATTTTCTAAATCAAATGTTGGTGAAATTTCATAAAAATCTGGACTTTTTAATTTGAAACTTTCTTTTAAAGCAAATGTAAGATTTGATAAGAATTAAATTGATTTTTGTTTAAGTTTGAAAAAGAATGACCAAAATTTATTTATTCTTTTTGTTTCTATATCGAGGAGCAAAGGTTTTTAGTCTGTATTTTTGTGATCCTATTTATTAAAACATATAATTGGAGGGAGAAAATGAAACATGTTACAACCAAGTGTAAAGGAAAAATAAATTAGAACCTACCCCCCATTATTTTGCCCTTTTGTTTTATATAGCATCCAACGCTCCGATGTTATTTATTTTACACAAAAAGTCAATAACATCTTAAATAGTAAACTACGATTTTTGTCCCTATGGTTTGATGTTGTAAGTTGTAACGGTTTTTGTTTCTTTAGTCTAAAAACTGCTTTTTTCATCCTTGTAATTATTATTTTTTTCCAATTTTTGTCCCTGCATCTAACCAAAACCGAAATAGAACCAATTTCGGTTTTCGGGTTGGTTCAGTTTTTTCTTGTCAAGATGAAAACCATAACCGATATCGAACTGATTTCCGTTTTGACTCGGTTCGGTTTTTTTTCAATTGAGATGGAAACCAAAACTGAAACCGAACCGCTTTCAATGTTGGATTCGTTTTTTTGTTTCGGTTTCGGTTCAATTTTAGTTTTTGCTCACCTTACTTTTTACAATTTAATTCTAATTCCAATCCCATCCAACCAAACACGGCCAAAATGTGTGGTCAAATTCCATCAAATTTCAATTCTCATTCTTTCAAAGTCAAATTCCTTGATGAATTTCAATTCCATCGAATTCCATTCCGCAAACCAAACCATTCCGCAAACCAAACGCTACCTTAGACTATAATTTTTTTAATAATACACTTAGAAAATACGCTCGTGATTTAATATGTAAATCATAACTTTAAACTAGTATTAAGGAAACGCTAAGCAAAGCCCATTGGGCCTACTCTTATTTTATTTGGGCTTTAGGAATGGGTACTTGAAATTGTGGATAGTACTCAAAAAATGATGATCAAATGTGATGCCAAAATTGGAGAAAATGGTTCCGAGTTCAAACTCGACATTCACAAGGAATTTCAAAACCTCTCGGCCGATATAATATCATGCACGGATTTCGGAAGCAATTTCATAGAAGGCAAGTGGATCTTGCAAGCCTTACGGCATGTCTACGTTCCTGGATTCAAGTAGATTTCGAATAATTGCATTTATGTTTGGTATACTTTTCATTATAATATATTGTTTAGTAAGTTTAGATTTCGTTCTTCCAACCAGTGTCAATGAAAAAAGAATATATATATAACTCTACAATCTACTCGGAATTTGTTTGTAGTAATGTTAAAAGTTTTGTGTAGGTATATACTATATACCGACGAAATATAATAGGCTATGATGGAAGCTTGAGAAAGAAACGACTGAATTGATAAGGAAAGTAATCAAGAAAAACAAAAATACGAAACAAAATCCGAAAACTCTCCTCACATTATTGATGTCTCCTTACAAGAAAGACGATAAACTCACTCTCGAGGAGATCATGAGTGAATGCAAGACGTTTTACTTTGTGGGAAAGAAAACAATGACAAATCTTTTGACTTGGGCTTTTCTCCTTTTCTGATTGCATCAAGATTGGCAAAACAAGGCTCAGGAATTAAGGAGTCGTTCGCGTTTGTGGAGACAACAAGTTTCCTTGTGTCAAGATTTGGCAGAATTAAAGATAGTAAGTGTACGAGTCTATAATTTATATTAAATGTTTTTATTTGTGTTTGAACAGTTTAACATGATGCTGAAGAAACGCTTAGGGGGTAGGCTTGATATTCCGGCAAGTACGCAACTTTTCTTGGCCATGATCGTGGTACATCAGTTTTTCTTTTTTCTTTTTGTCCATTTGCATATACATTTTTACCAGTTTAATTATCCTAACTTGGAAGCCTCGACTCTTCCTCGTGAAATCAAGTTGGATGATTCCAATTGATTTTGTATTATTTATGCACATCACTTTATGCTTCACTTCTTGTAGCTTTTCAGCCACCTAAAATAAGATATTACAATAAACATGATGAATATATTTTCAACCAACCATTCTATGTTGGTAATGCTTATAACTAAGATAAACAATAGATTTAGAACCATTGCATAAGCTACACCAACAACATTATCAAATTCATGTCTACATAATTAAGACTTCAACTTTAGCAATCAGATGTGTTACAAGTGACTAGAATCCTTGTTTACTAGTAAAAAATTATAATTCGTAAAAGTATCACTGTATTGATTATATGTGTAACGATTTTGGTAAAACAAAACAAGAGATATATAGAGCATTGGTAAGAGTTTAATAAATTACTTTATAATATGTGATTTTACATGATTGATGAAGCAACGCTCTTTTTAATTGTTATACATCTCATCATCCATTTTTGTGAGAGATAAAAGAAGAAAGCAAAAAAAAAACGTTGGCTAGCTAGCATCTAGAAGGCTTTTTGGCATAAATGCTTTTATAATACCAAAAGAATCACCTTTTTTTGCACCACTTATCAAACTACTTAAAAACATCTTTTGTCCCACACGTAGCAAAACCTACTCATTTTAGAAAAGGACCAAATCTCAAGTGATTCAAGTTTTCATGACACCTTTTAATCTTTTAATCTCAAGTGATTCTAGTGATTCGGCAGTTAAATCGGTTTCCGGTTTATTCTCTTTAGGTTAATTGGTTTTTAACTTTTTACTAACCAATTATCAAGCTAAATAAGATTCACTTTAATCAGTTTCAAGTTTTTCGCAGAGCTAGCCCTTGCCCATGGCCGTTATGGCGGTGGCCATGGGCAGCACAATTCACAGGGCAACAAAAAATGAAATTTCATATTAATAGGTAGTAGACTACCACTCTAAAAGAAAGTGGGGATGATAAATAGTTTTCTTTGTAGAGGGCATTTTTTTTTTTGCTTTCGGCCACAAGTATCCGAAACCTTAGGATCGGCCCTCGTTATTCGGTTTGATAAGCGTATTAATTGTAGCGTATATGTTTTTGGTTTTATATTTATAAAAAGGAAAATATATAAACTATGAATAGAACCTCTGTTATTATGTTAATTCCGTTTAACCAAATTAGAAAAAAGCTAACTGAAATTAAACCAAATAAGAGATCCTTATTCAGTTAACCAAACCATTTAACCCAAATCACACTGGGCTCGGGAATGGGTTTATGTTATTTTAACACTCCTAGTTGATGGGTTATAAAATATTTAAAATATTATTTGATAATATACAAAATGATAAATTAAATTGTTTATTGATTTTTATACATGTATCCATCTTATGTATGCATAGAGTGCAAATGAACTATCAAAGAGTTTCCTAGTTTTTTTATTTATTTATTATTTTGAGGTTTTTTTCTTTCTATATATAGGCCACGGTTATTTTACGACCTATAAAAAGTTTATAGCCCATGCAACCCTTATGTAAAGCATTCATTTAGCTCAAGATTATAATTGATTACATATTTCATCCAATAATTTTAACTATAATGCATAATCTTTGCATTAATTACATAAACTAACATGACATGCATATTTTTTCATGAAAGTATCGCGTTAAGCATAAACTAACACGGGAATGAGACCTACTCCGTTGAAGAGCCCGAGTACCTGCCACGACAAGGCCAAAGTTTCATCCGTAAACGAGGACAAGTAACGTGGTCCCCGTCTTTTCAACACCTATTGAAGGTGAGATTTTTCACACTCTCACACATCCACAACCACAATAATGAGTCTGATATTTCTTCTTCTTCTTCTTCTTCCTCTCTTCTTCATTATATTCAGTATCTATTACAAATTGGTATGGATTCCGCATCGGATCCAGCTCCACTTCCATCAACAAGGCATCCGAGGTCCTCCCTACCGTCCGATCTTCAACAACGCCATCCAGATCCGACGGCGGATGATCATTGAGGCCGAATCGTCATCCCTGAGTTCCTTCAACCATGAGAGAGTCGTTCAGAGGGTGATGCCACACTTTCACAATTGGTCGAAAGTGTACGGAGATCCGTTTCTTTACTGGTTCGGATCAACGCCCCGCCTGGCTGTATCCGACCCGGATATGATCAAGGAGATACTCGTGAATAGCAGCGGGTCATTTGGGACGATTCGGGCCAACCCGGATACAAAGACTTTGTTTGGTGGACTTATGGCGTTTGAAGGGGAGCAATGGAATGTTCATAGGAGGATCACCACACAGGCCTTTAACATGCTCACAATCAAGGTAATTTTGTAACTAATTCTATAATTACAATTTTATTAATAATAAAGTTACATAAATAAGTAAAATCAAACGGTAGTAAAATTTAATTTAACACGCCTAAGAATCATTTTTGTGGTTCTCCTTTTGTTACCAAAACTAGACCTGTCAAACGTGTCGTGTCGTGTCGAGTTCGTGTCGGGTTTAAAGTTAAACGGGTTGAAAATGTTTGACCCTAACCCGACCCGTTTAATAAACGTGTCAGAAATCTCAACCCTAACCCGACCCGTTTAATAAACGGGTTGACCCGTTTAACATTTATAAAATTAAAAATAAAAAAAATCATAAAAGTGTAGGAATCCAAATTTTATAATTCAAACGTATAAAATTGAACCAAATCCATTAACATTATTATATCAAAAATCCAAATAAATCGTAAATTATTTTAAAGGTAAAAGAAAACTCTATATATATATATATATACACACAAACACACACATATATATGTATAAACGGGTTAGTCGGGTCATTTTCGATGACCTTACCCGTTTAATTTTCGTGTCATGTCGTGTCAACCCGTTTACTTAAACGGGTTGGAATCTGTTACCCAAACCTGTTTAATTTATGTCGATTTCGTATCGGGTTAGCGTGTCGTGTCAGTTTTTGCCAGGTCTAACCAAAACCGGTCCCCAGTCATTAATTACGTTAACAATTTCTATCAGAATGACGGATGGTTTAGTCCTTTTACCTATTTTGTTAATTATATATTTCAAAAAATATAATGCATAATTTATACAATTTACATAATTAATTATATAATAAATTGTATATAATATTTTCTAAAAGATATTTAAGAAACATTTAAAAAGAATAAACATTTCTTCACTGTAACAAAGATTGTAAGAGCAAAAGGAGAGCCAAATCACCAAAATTTTAAACTAATTAAAGTTCAGATCTCACTTTCAAAGATTTTTCTAAACCTCATGTATCAAATTAAAGTTTACTCGAAATAAATTTGTATTTTTACCACGGTCAATAGCATAGAGTCATTGTAAATATTTAATAAACGACTCTTGAATAAAGCCATTTTGCTTGTGTTTATGTTATTTGGGCTTTAGGAATGTGTACCAGAAATTATCGATAGTGTTCGTAATATGATGAGCAAATGGGATGTTAAAATTGGAGGAAATGGTTCGGAATTCGAATTTGACGTTCACAAGGAATTTCACGACCTTGCGTCCGATATAATATCGCGCACGGCTTTCGGAAGCAATTTCGAAGAGGACAAGCGAATCTTCGAGTTGCAACAACAACAAGTTATGCTCGTCTTGCAAGGCCTGCGGGATGTCTACTTTCCAGGATTCAAGTAAATTAATGTCCAATAATTGAATTTACGTTTGTTATACTCGGGAATTATTTTCAACATACACTTTTATTTGTTCACCTAAATGCTATAAGTTTTGTGTAGGTATGTACCGACGAAAAAGAATAGGATACGTCGGAAGCTTGAGAAAGAAACAACAGAATTGATAAGGAAACTAATCGAGAAAAACAAAAATACGAAACAAAATCCGAAAAATCTACTCGCGTTGTTGACGTCTCCTTACGAGAAAGACAACATGCTCACTCTCGAGGAGATTATGAACGAATGCAAGACGTTTTACTTCAATGGAAAGGAAGCACCCGCCAATTTCTTGACTTGGGTATTTCTCCTTTTGGGTTTGCATCAAGAATGGCAAGACAAGGCTCGAGAAGAAGTAGTTCGCGTTTGTGGAGACGACAAGTTTCCTAGTGTCGAGAAATTGGCAGAATTGAAGATCGTAAGTCTATAAATTATAATACTTTCTGACTTTTTGTGGTTGTTTGGCAGTTGTTGAATGGTTTGGTACTGGATGATTAAGTGGTCGGAATGATTAAGAGGCTCTTATGATATAGTGTAAAATGGAATATGGTTGTTTGGTAATTGTTGAGGATGTGCGCTTAATGGTGAAGGGAGGACTAGGATACAAAACTGTTCAGAGGGTTTTAGAACCATTAAGAGACAATTTTCTTTTTTGCCAAACAAAATTTACCTCTTAACAATTCAGAGGTTGCCTTTTAATGAAATTGTTAAGAGGTAAACAAACAACCCCTAACTATTTCATTTGTGTTTGTTTGAACAGGTTAGGATGATATTTAACGAAACACTCAGACTCTATCCTCCGGCAGGTTTGATTATGAGAGAAGTCTCGAAAAACGTGAAATTAGGGGGTAGGTTCGATATTCCGGCGGGTACGCAACTTTTCTTGGCGATGACCGCAGTGCATCACGATGCGCTAATATGGGGTGAAGATGCAAATGAGTTTAATCCTATGAGATTTGCGGAGCCAAGGAACCACTTAGCGGCGTTCATCCCTTTTGGGTTGGGACCTAGGGTTTGCGTTGGCCAAAACCTAGTAATGGTCGAGGCCAAAATCGTATTGGCCATGATCATTCGGGAATACTCCTTCACGATTTCTCATTCGTATGTTCATGCTCCGATGCAATCACTTACTCTACAACCTCAATATGGTGCTCAAATAATATTTAGCAGGAGGAGTTGAATACTTATGAAACATTGTTATATTTGAAATGTTGTTGTTTTAAATGTATGTATATATCACTTTTAAATCTGACACTAGTTAGATGTCAAACCTTTTTTTAAATCAAATATATGAAGTTTATGCTAATATAAACTTCAAAATATATAATTTGTTACAGTTGCATTTATGAAGGCAATAGAATTTAAAGCCAACTGTTTTTTCCAAACCATTTTAAACCAACCTAATAAAGGGCATACAAATTGAATTACCATGTCTTCTAGAAAAATGATAGGAAAAAACAAAATTTAATGGTCTATTGCTATAACTATTTACTTTCTTCTAAATTATATATCCTCTTAAGTAACAAAAAAGTTATCTAATTAAGTTGATACTTTATTAGATGGCTAGGTTTTTAATGTCTCTGCACTATGCATGTTGCAAAATCGACTACACCGCACTCAACCGAGTCCAAACCCATAAAAACTGAGTTTAAAACCGAGTAAAAACTTAATCGAGATTAACCCAAGACTCAAAATAAACTAAAACGAGTTCATAATGTGGAAATGATAAACTCTAGCACTCTACGGAAACGATAATCAACCACACAATAAGAATTGTAACTTGATAAACACTTTTATTTATAAAAAAAAAAGTTGTTTTAAATAAGCAATCTCAAACACCTCTTTACCTGACAAACTGTAATGACCAGAGTCTCAAAGTTAGTCCCTCGTTAAAAATGACTCTTTTTGAAAAGATTTTGGGAGTTAGGGGTGAAAAATGTCATTTCTATTTAATGTTTGGAAGTTGGACTTATACCATAAATGGTATGGGTTTAGCCCTTTAGCCCATACTATTTATAGGCTAATCTAGGGTTTTACCATTTTTGGGGAACTTTTAGTGTGTGTGTTTAGTGTGTGTTTCTTGGGGGTCAAGTTAGTGCTACACTCATCTTCAAGGTCGAGATTTCATCACCAAGGTTAGTTTCGATGCCCTTTTAGCTAAGGAAATGTTGATAATTGATGTAGGATTACCTTGGATTGTTTGAGGAAGCGTTTAGATCAAGCTAAAATCGATTTTTGGCTGATTTTAGCCTTTTCCGGAAACTGGTTGCGTTACCCGGATCGGGATTCATAATTCCCGAATCGGGGAGGTGCTTTCCCGCATTGGGAAGTACTTTCCCGGATCGGGCATATGGTGTCCCGAATCGGGAACCCTTCAGAGCACTTAACTTTGCCACTATGCCTTTCCCGGATTGGAAAACTCATGTTTCCGAATTCGGGAATTGGGCTAGCTTGGCCGTCATTTTTTAAACTCAAGGTTCGTCGATTCGGGTTTTGCTGATTCCCGAATCGGGTTAATGAAACCCCCGAATTGGGAATTGGAGCATGATACCCGAATCGGGTTTTTGCGGATTCCCGAATCGGGAAAGTGGCTTCGGGATCGGGATTTGTGAGTCGGGTTTTGTAAGTTGGTTTTTGAGGCCTGCGTCTGTAGAGTTAGTTTTCGGATAGATTTTTCTAAGTGCTGGGTCCGCCTAGGGATATTCTAGTTGTGGGTTTTTCTAAGTGCGAATCACTAATGCCTTAGGAATTTATACAGATACCGGGAGTTAGAGTAAGCAGCGAGTTAAGCTCAGGTGAGTTCCCTTGCCTGAAAATGAATGGATTGCTTTTACTGCTTTTAAACCTATCCATTCGATTTGCAGATGTTTGATGTTGATATTAATGTGAATTTGTAAAATTATAAATGGTTGTGAATGCTATATCGATGATCATCATATACATGCTATTTTAACATTTCGGGATTGCATCGTGAGTAATGAGTACCATGGGACCGTACATCCCTGGGAAGTTTAGTGGTGTGAGGCACGGACTACGTCCGTCACTCCTTAAATGAGAATCGGGGAGATCCGGCCACGTAAGGTTGATTGTGGGATGGTGCGAGGCACGGACTATGTCCGTCACTCCTTAAATTGTGTATCCGGGGGATCCGGCCATCCGGTTTGTTGTATTGTGATTTTATTACTCATGATGCTTTCCTGTTTATTTGAGATATCTGATTCTACGGCCAGCGGGCCGGAACTGTGTTTTAAACTGTTTTTGGAGGGAATTCACTAGACCTTTCGGTCTAACCCTCGTTTTCAAAATCTCAAACCTTTTCAGGGAAAGATCGTGTGGTGAGAGGCAAGGAGAAAGTAGACCTCTAGAGTAGCTCTACCGGTAGAAGTTTAGTAGTTTATCCTAAATTTAGAATCTCAGCTGTGGAGGGATGTTCCGCATGCACTCTTTAACTATTTACTTTTGAACTAAATATTATGAGATTGCGATTTAGATCACTGGGATTTATTTTATTATCGTTATGGGTTTTGGGCCGTTACACAAACGCTTACCAAGTACGAATTCTCACCTTCATTTACCAGATTAGACTCTCGTTATTTTCCATCGTTCTTACCTGATAAGATTCCAGTCTATGTCATTTTCATCCAATAAAGTAAGTGACTCAGTAAGCACTTTGGCAAAAAAATGTCTATCTCATAATGGTTCAAAAACCCTGTTGAGTCTGATACTTTACAACTGCTGCTATTGAAGGATAATGCTGCTGATGATTACCACTGCTGGTTTTGGGAGTGTTACTACTGTTAATTGAAGATTGGAGGTTACCACTGTCAGTATGTGAAGAATCAAGATTAACACTGCTGTATCAGATTAACACTGCCTTTTGAAGATTACCATTGCTAGTTCTGAGATTAACACTGCTAGTGTAAAGTTAACACTGCTTTTGTTTTTACCACTGCTATCAGAAGAAGATAAGGAAAGGATTGCGATGACTTGAAGATATAGACAAGATACGATATGCTTGGAGATATTTTAGAGATTATCTTGTAAATCTAGTTTCCTTATTGTAATCTGTTAAGCCGTATATATAGCTGATAGGTTTTTCATTATTAGACACGAGTTTTTGGTAGCTTTTGTGTTAGAATTAAGAGCCTCAAGATTGTTCTTGAAATCCCTGCAATAGAGAAGTATTGCACGTCTGTTTTGAGCCTGTTCAAACAGATTGGGGCTTGTAGTTGTAATCATTAAGCTATTAAGATCAATATACACAATTTGTTTGAATTCATTGTTCTGTTTTTATAATCAAAGTGTTATTCCGCAAACTTCTTTGATTAAGTATTCTGTTCTTGATATTGAGATTTAGATCCTGTCAAGTGGTATCAGAGCTTGTGTACATGATACTTTTTGATCAATGGATTCCCAGGATTCTGTTCTTGTGTCCAAAGTCCCCATGCTCAAACCCAATGAGTTTGAGATGTGGAAAATCAGAATTAAGCAATACATGCTTCTTACTGATTATGCCTTATGGGAAGTTGTTGAACATGGACCCAGTGTCCCTGAACCTGCTGTTGCTGGAGCACCCCCAAAATCTGATGCAGACAAAAAGAGGAAGCAGACTGAGATGAAAGCCTTAAGCACTCTGCTGTTGGCCATTCCCAATGAATACCAACACCAGTTTTGTACCTGCCCTGATGCAAGATCACTGTGGATTGCACTGGAGAAGAGATTCTCTGGAACCAAAAGTTCCAAGAGAAATCAGAAAGCCCTATTGAAGCAACAATATGAAAACTTCACTTCTACAAAGAATGAGTCCATGACTCAAACTTTTGACAGGTTCAACAAATTAATTGGAGAACTTGCCAATGTAGATGTGAAGATGGAGAAGGATGAAGTCAATAGAAAATTCCTCAGATCTCTGAGTGAGGAATGGACTATGTACACTGTGTCATTCAGACAAGGAGATGACTTGGAGGACAAGGAGCTTGAAGATCTATACAATGATCTCAGGATTTTTGAAGCTGAAGTAGAGGCCAAAAGAAGACCAACTGGATACTCACATACTATTGCTCTCTATTCCTCTGAAAATCCTTCTTCTAATTTTAATACTGCTAGTATTGCTAATATTAACCCTGCTAATAGTAATCATGACAGTACTAATGATAAATCATCTGTGTCACAGGATACTAATGGGGATGCAGTCTTGGAAGCATTCCTTGCCAATCATGTAAGACCTCCTCTGATCAATGATGATCTTGAACAAATCAATGCTGATAATTTGGAGGAGATGGACATCAAGTGGCAGATGGCCATGTTAACTATGAGAATGAAAAGATTTATAAGGAGGACTGGCAGGAACAACTTTGATGCCAAAAGAGGAGACCTTGCTGGATTTGACAAATCAAAGGTGAGATGCTACAAGTGCAATGAGCCTGGCCACTTTGCCAGAGAGTGCAAAGGGAGTGGCACTCATCAACAAGCCAACAATGGAGGACAAGCACATGCTCCAAGACCCAACAGAGGCACAAATTCCAACTCTTCTCAAGCCTTGGTATCACAAGAAGGCATGGGATTTGACTGGAGTGATCAGGCTGAAGAAGCCATCCAGAATCATGCTTTGATGGCCAAAATCACTGAACCTGAACTTCCAGCTGAGGTATCCTCTAAATTATGTTCTGATTCTTGTGTTGAAATTGTTAAGAAGTATAGGGATCACAATCAAACTATGAGTGATACCATCAAGACAATGGAAGTTGATAGAAGAGAGTATAGGATAGTCATTGAGAATCTGGAGGACCAAATCAAATCCTATAAAGAGAATGAACTCCAGTTTGAGTATGACTACAATTACTGGAAGTGGGAGAAAAAGGAGTTTGAGAAGAAGCTAGTAAAGTCTGATGAGGAATTAGAATCTGTCAAGAAGGAACTAGAAAAGGCTAAGGAAGATCTTGATAAATTCTCTAAGTCCTCTAAAGCCTTGGAAGAAATTCTAAAGGCTCAAGTTCATGATGAACTCAAAATAGGGATAGGATATCACAATACTCCTCCACCACGCAATCACACCTATATTCCTCCTACCACAGATATCCTAGATAGACTAAACAGAGAGGAACTAAAAGAAGGAGTGTGTGATATAGATCCCTCAAGTAGTGATGATGAGGAAGAACAAAAGGGAAAGCCTGAAAACAAATCTCAAGAAACTGTCCCTGAGGAAAATCAAATCCTCACAAATGAAAAGGGAGGTATGCCCTTTGTACCCAGTAAGATTGCTACAGTCTCTAGGAAAGGGAAGGAGAAAATAGTTGACCAGGAACCTGTAACTTCACAACCAAGTGCCAAAGGTGGTAAATTCACTCATAAGAATGACAGTGATCCTGGTACTTCTAAACAACCTCAAACAAGTGCCAAACCAAGAGGAAACAAAAGGAATTGGAACAACCAATGGGCTCAAACTCATGGTGTTGACCTGAATAAGATTAACAAACCAAAACCCTGCTTTATATGCTGTAATCTCAATCATCTGGCTAAGGACTGCTATTATAACCCTTTTAATCAAAGAATGACTTTTCATAATCAAAGGGTTAATTTTCAGAATCAAAAGCAGTTTCAAACTAGGAGGACAGAGTATAAAAGCAGAAGGTCTGTTCCAAAACCTGTTGTTGAAAGACAAATGGCTCAGAAAAGAAAAAGTCAACCTAAAAGAAAAGTCAGTGTTCAAAAGAAAAAGGTTGAAAAGAAGACTGTGAAGATAGTTACAAAATGGGTACCAAAAGCTTCACTAAGCAATACTACTGCTTCCACAAGCAGTGGTAATGAAAGTGTTGCTTCTGAAAGCAGTGGTAACAATCAAAAAGACATAAGAGTTAACACTGCTGTCAGCAAAAGCAGCAGTGGAAACTCAAACAATGTTACCACTACAAGTTCTTCACTGAGACAACCCATTGTAACTAAGTACTCAAGTCATGAGATTCCTAACAAGGACTATCTTTTAAAGCTTAACAGATTGACAGAGGTCAATTATGTTAATGAAAAGGGAGAACCCAAGACCATATTGGCTTGGGTTCCCTCAAGACACTAACTTATTTCTTTAATGTGCAGGGCAACCCAGACAGGAATGAGAACTTATGGCATGTGGACAGTGGTTGCTCTAGGCACATGACAGGCAATAGATCCTTTCTTGAAAACTTCACTACATTCAATGGAGGATATGTTGCCTTTGGAGATAATCCAAGAGGAGGTAAGGTTTCAGGGAAAGGTAAGGTTACAGGAGGTAAGTTAACCTTAGAAGATGTATACTATGTGGATCAACTCAGATACAACCTGATGAGTGTGTCTCAGGTGTGTGACAAGAAACTTTTCACTCTGTTCAGTGAAACAGAGTGCATGATTCTTTCTCCTAAGTTTGTAGTTGATGAGAGCTTTATTTTATTGAGAACACCTAGAAAAGATAATGTTTATTGTCTGGACTTAAATGGTATGCCATCAGAAGTTGTGAACTGTCTGTTTTCAAAAGCTTCAATGACTGAATCCTCTCTCTGGCATAGAAGGATGGGTCATATGAACATTAAGACCATGAACTTACTTGTCAAAAATCAATTGGTCAGAGGTCTTCCCCCAAAAGAGTTCACACTTGATGATCACTGTGTAGCCTGCCTCAAAGGCAAGCAACACAAGGCTTCTCACAAATCAAAGACAATAAACACTATCTCTGCTCCTCTTCAATTATTGCACATGGATTTATTTGGACCTACCAATGTAATGAGTATAGGCAAGAAATCATACTGTCTTGTGATAATAGATGATTATTCTAGGTTTACTTGGGTTTTCTTTCTAAGAACAAAGGATGAGACAAGTGGACTGATCAAACCCTTTGTAAAGAGAGTAGAGAATCAGGTGAACCTTAGAGTAAAAGTCATTAGATCAGACAATGGAACTGAGTTCAAAAATGCTGATTTGAATTCCTTTTGTGAGGAAAAAGGTATTGAAAGACAATTCAGTGCTCCTAGAACTCCTCAACAGAATGGCGTTACTGAGAGGAGAAATAGGACACTGATTGAGGCTGCAAGAACCATGTTAGCAGATTCTAAACTACCAATCACTTTTTGGGCAGAAGCAGTTAACACTGCCTGCTATGTGCAAAACAGGGTTCATGTAGTCAAGTCCAAGGGAAAAACACCTTATGAACTTTTCAAAAACAAAAAGCCTTTCATAGGTTTCTTTGTACCTTTTGGGTGTCCTTGTTCTATCCTAAATACCAAAACTCACCTAGGGAAATTTGACAGCAAATCTGATGATGGTTTCTTTGTGGGATACTCAATACAGAGCAAAGCAGTTAGGGTATTTAATACTGTTTCTAGAACAATTGAGGAAAGTGACAATGTCAAATTCAATGAACACACTCCCAATGTGCATGGGACTGGTCCAGACTGGCTATTTGACATTGATTCACTCACTAACTCTTTGAACATGAGCAATGCAGTTGATACAGGTCCTATTATCAAGGAAAAGGAGACAGACACACATTTTGTTCTGTTTCCTCCATCCACCATCAGTTCAGAAGAGAAAGAATCAGAGACTGAAGTACAAGAGGATGCTTCAGAGAATCAAGAAGGAGACAAGGAGACTGAAGAGACTCCACAGCTTGAAAGCAATGTGGAAAATGAGACTGGGGATACAAGTGAAATCATTCAACCAGATCCCTCAGAATCTTGTCCTGATGATTCAAATCTAGGGGAACTCCTATCTGAAGAACCCCTGCACCTGACAAGAACTCAAAAGAATCACCCTGCTTCTCAAGTGATTGGAGATGTGGCATCTCCTATGATTACAAGGAAGCAAAGCAGAAAAGCTGGATATGTGAATACTCACTCTGGGATGTTGTCATGCTTTCTTTCCCAGAATGAACCAAAGAAGGTGTTAGATGCCATGAAGGATCCAAGCTGGATAGAAGCTATGCAAGAGGAGTTACTGCAGTTTGTCCTACAACATGTTTGGGATTTGGTGGATCTCCCAAAAGGACACAGAGTAATTGGCACTAAATGGATATTCAGAAACAAGACAGATGAGAGAGGAATTGTGATCAAGAATAAGGCCAGACTAGTGGCACAGGGGTACACTCAGGAAGAAGGAATAGACTATGATGATGTATTTGCACCTGTAGCTAGAATTGAAGCCATCCGGCTATTCTTGGCTTTTGCATCTTACAAAGGATTCAAAGTCTATCAGATGGATGTGAAAAGTGCATTCTTGTATGGCACTATTGATGAGGAAGTCTATGTCTGTCAACCACCAGGGTTTGAAGACCCTAAATATCCTGACAGAGTTTGTAAGTTGAGGAAGGCACTGTATGGCCTTCATCAAGCACCTAGGGCTTGGTATGATACCTTGTCCTCATATTTGTTGGAAAACAAATTTGAGAGGGGTGTCATTGATAAGACTCTATTCATCAAGAGAACAAAGACTGATATGCTGTTGGTACAGATCTATGTAGATGATATCATCTTTGGTTCAACAAAGGAAGACATGTGCAAGGAGTTTGAAGAACTAATGCACAAGAAGTTTAAAATGAGTTCTATGGGAGAACTAACTTTCTTTCTTGGTTTGCAGGTCAAGCAGAAAAGAGATGGTATTTTCATCAATCAATCCAAATATGTCGCCACAATGCTTCAAAAGTTTGGAATGAATGATGCAAAACCAGCAAGCACACCTATGGAAACTCACAAACACCTCACTGCTGATGTTGAGGGGGAGGAAGTTGATGTTCACCAATACAGATCCATGATTGGATCATTAATGTATCTTACAGCTTCTAGACCTGATATTATGTTTGCTGTTTGTGTGTGTGCTAGGTTTCAGGTTAGGCCAAAGGAATCACATTTACATGCAGTCAAGAGGATATTCAAATATCTCAAGGGTCAACCTAAATTGGGACTTTGGTATCCTTATGACAATTCTTTTGACTTGGTGGCCTACACAGATAGTGATTATGGAGGAGCAAACCTGGATAGGAAGTCAACATCAGGAGGATGTCAGTTCTTAGGAGGAAGATTGGTCTCTTGGCAATGCAAGAAACAGACCACTGTTTCACAATCAACAACTGAGGCTGAATACATAGCTGCTTCTCAATGCTGCTCACAAGTCTTATGGATTCAGAATCAGATGCAGGACTATGGTCTTTCTTTCTTGCAGACACCTATATACATTGACAACAACAGTGCTATTAGCATTGTGAATAATCCTGTCAAGCATTCCAAGACCAAGCATATAGATATTAAGTACCATCTTATCAGAGATTGTAATGAAAAGAAGCTAATTCAAGTTCAAAAAGTCCACACTGATGATCAATATGCAGACCTTTTCACAAAAGCCTTTGATGTAGGCAGGTTCATATTCTTGATCACAAGTGTTGGAATGATGAACTCAGAATAACCCTTCTTCTTGTTACAATTATTCTTGTACTATCTCTGTATACCTTTTCTTTCTTTTTATCTTTTGTAAATATTGATAAGTTCTTTGATGTGGCAGATGGAGTTTTAGAAAGTTCACAAGCAGTAAGATGGAGCTTTCATTATCAATTTCAATGCAGCAGTCCATGGAGTGAAATGCTTGTTTTTACAAAGTTTTTAACACTGCTAGCACATTCGCCCATTACCACTGCTAGTCATTCGCCCATTACCACTGCTAGTCATTCGCCCTTTAACACTGCTAGCACATTCGCCCATTAACACTGCTAGCACAATCGCCCATTACCACCGTTTATGCATTTGTGTTTTACCCCTGCTCACACACACGCTTGTTAACACTGCTAGTTATTCTGAGTAATGCCTAAGGTATTACCACTGCTTTTAACTAAGCTGATGTGTTTACCACTACTTTTAATCTAATGCGTGTCATTACCACTGAGGGTATCTTTTACCACTGCTTTTGAGAGAGTTTGACAAATACCACTGCTAGCGTTAATTACCACTGATTATTTGACCTAGCCCACCTTGTGTTTGTTAACACTGCTAATGGTAGTTACCCCTGCTCTAAAGTGTAGTATATAAGCCCTAACTTGACCGCCTTTTTCATTAACGGCTATTCTACACTTTTGCTCTCAAAAACGTTTGCAATTCTTCGATTGATTCTCTCTCAGCATTTGTGCATTCGAAATTACGATCTGATTTCATCATCTGTTTCGGTTTTCTTCATCGATTGCTAATGGCTTCATTGAATTTTGTCAAGGATCATAACAAGGTTGGATATATTTCCAAGGGTGGGGAGTCTGTAGGATTCGAAGATATAGTCGATTTCTTGGCATCATCTTACATTGCGCACGCCGCGACAATCACTCCTACAGTCTACATTCAACATATGCAAGACTTCTGGATGAATGGAGTTGTTCAGGAAGAAGATGGAGTCAAAAGCATTCAAACCACTATCTGTGGTCTGCCTCTCACACTTACCCCTGCCAAGATCAGACATCATCTGCAACTAAATGATGAAGGAGGTATCTCTATGCTCTCTACTCGCACCATCATGGAAAACCTTTTAAAAATGGGATATACAGGCTCTCAAACATCTTTGAAATATCTTAAGAGTCAATTTTGCCCTCAATGGAGATTCCATGTGCATACCCTGTTGCACTGCTTTTCAAAGAAATCCACTAGTTTTGGTGAGTTTAGCAGCACTATGGCTTCTGCCTTGGTCTGTCTAGCCACAAAACAGGTTTTAATTTTTCACAAATGATTTTTGATAGTCTTGTGTACAATCTTGAGAACATACCAAACTCTAAAGTTAAAACATTTTTCATGTTCCCAAGATTTGTCCAAGAAGTGATAGCAAAAGAATTGACGGATGTACCTACACATGGAAACATCTATAAGAGCTCTGCTCTTGGTCATAAGTTGTTCTCCAATATGAAGAGACCTGCAGAAGGCTCAAATGACCAATTCACTCCATTGTTCTCTACAATGATGAGAGTGAACCACCCACAAGGTGAGGCATCAGGCTTGCAGCCTACACAACCAAGCATTCCCTCTGATGACCTACCCACACCTATCACAGATACAATCCCTCAGTCCTTTGACAAAACCCCTACCCCCACACTTCAAAAATATCAAAGAAAGAACAGAGGAGCTCCTTCCTCCTCTGGTTCTAAACCCCAAAAGCCTATAAGCCAACAGTTGGAGCACTCTCCTTCTGATTCTACCCAAAGGGATACCCCTGGAGTGCAGCCCCACTCAAGTATAAAGAAGGTGCCCTCTAGGGAGAAGGATGGGCATGTGGTTGGTGAGGCTCAAACTACTGATGTTGCACAAGGTGTGCATCAGGTCAGTTTGAACATAAGTAAGACCCCACCACGGCAACTCCTAGTGAGAAATCACATGGAGGACCCAGGTGCCAAGAAACCAAGGGGGCTTCTAGTGCTTCAGCAAGGCTGAAGACTAAAGTCAAAAAGCTCAAAGATCCAGTAATGGAGGTTAACACTTCTAAACCTGGTGAGAGCAGATTTTCACATGAGGAATTGATGGAAAACTTTCGTACCATTGCCACAGACTTGAAGGCGTTTGAGAAGAACTTCTTTGTCCATGATGAGAATCATGGCTCTCATGCAGCCAGACTTGATACATTGGAGGAGTTGGCCACTGCACAGCATGATATGCTCAAGCTGCATGAAGCACAGTTGGTGAAGCAAGCCAGGGTCATTCAAGCTCAGGGAGCTTCCATTGCCTCCATGAAGGGAACTATTAGAGCTCTGAGGAAAAGGTATAAAACTTTGGTTGCATTCACAAAGGGGGAGAGCAGATCTGGATTGAAGGGGGAGACAGTGCTAAATGAAGAAGTTGTGAATGAACCAGGTGTTGAGATGGAGACTGAAGCTAAGGGGGAGGAACAAATAGAGACTGGTACAAAGGTTGAAAGTGTTTTGGTAGAAGAAACTCAGGATGCAGATGAACCTGTAGTTGAACCAGAAATCAATGAAGATGATCTAACCATTGCTGAGCTGTTAGTGAAGATGCCTGAAGTAGTCAAACCTACAAAGGGTATAGTCTTTAAAGAACCAGAGGTTATGAAACAGATTGATCTTTCTGTTGATTCAAAAAGCAAAGGAAAAGAGAAGATGATTGAAGAAACAGGTTCTGATTCTGATTCTGAAATTGATGAGGCAAAGAGGAAGATTAGGGAACATGAGGCTTCAGAGGCACTGGCCAGAAAGTTAAGTCAGGAAGAACAAGAAAGAGTAAACAAGGAAATAGAAGAAAGAAAGAGGAAAGCTGAAAAGAAGAAGCCTGTGAAGAAGACTCAGAAGAAATCAATTTCAAAAGAAGAGACTGAGAAGAGAAGGACAATGGTGAGGTATTTATCAAGTGCTCTTGGAAAGCCATTCCAGTTCTTTTCCAGATGGACTCTTGAAGAGATTGAGAATAAGTACAATGTCACCAGAGAAGCCATGCATTTGGAAGCTATGGAGGAACAACAGGTTGAAATTGAAGAGGTGGCATTAGTTCAAAGGAAAAGGAAGAGGAATCAAGTTGAAGAACAGGTTACCACTGAAGGTAAGCCTGAACAGGATAAGGAACTTGTGGTGATTCCTGAGCAACAAAGTGTTCAAGTTATTGAGAAGAAGGAGGCATCTGTAAAGAAGGATGAGGTAGCTGAGAAAGCTATTGTGAAGGAGGTTGAGGTGCCTAATCAGAAAGAGGCACAATCATCAAAAGCAATAAGGAAGAAATCTGTTGCTAAAAAGCCTAAGATAAGTAAGGAAGTGGAGGAACCTTCAAACATCTCTATGTGGGTATACTTTGATAATAATCAGATAGATTATTTCAAAATATTCAGAAGTGATGGAACAAATGAAGTGTTTGCAAGTGAGATTGGGATCTTCAGAAAGCTGTCCAAAAGTGATCTGAAGAAAATGTATGAGATAGCTTGCACTAAAGAAATTGAAGATTTTGAGGAAGCAAGGATGCTGGTAGAAGACTTGAAGATTATGTTTGCTTTCTCACAGACAAAAGCAGAGCTGAAGAAGAAAGGAAAAAGAGATCAGACTGACAGCATTGGTGAAGGAAAGGTTATTTCCTGGAACACCTATGAAAATAGGGTGTTTTCAGTGACTTTTGAGAAAGGAAGAATGAGTTTCTTTCTAATGGATAAAAGATATGATTTTGAGCCAATCACGATGGGAAGCATGCTGGAAGTAAAGAAGAAGTCAGAGAAACTGTCTGAATTTGATAAGGAGTTGATTGGAAGGTTGAAAGAACAGCTGCTGGAGTTGAATGCTCATTATTTTGATGAAGAAGTGATTGAGCTAAAACAGAAGAAAGTTGTTGGTTGGGGAGTTGATCAAGATCTGAGATATGTTGTCCAGTTTGATGATGGATCAGATTTTTGTGATAATGACTGGGAAAATGTCTTGGATGAGTGCACAAGGGAGAATTTAAAGGAGATGTATGAACAAATATGCATTGTGATCAAAGTGGCTGTGAATGACAGAGACAATCCTGATCAAGCCAAGAAGAGGAAATTTGCACTAGAATGTTTATTTTGGTTATTTGAACCATTCAGACTTCTAGGTGTAAAGAACTCAACATGTGAAGATGTGAAGGTATGGAGATGGTTTGAAAAGTGCAGAGTTTATAGTCTGAGCATCAATGATGAAGAACTAGAGTATTATCTTGAAGAAAGTGAAACTGATGCTCTAGATATTCAAAGGTTGCAAGGTATGATGAAGGTGAATCTGAGTACAAAAGGTGAACCCACAAGAGCTGCAAGATTGTTGAAGAAAAGGGTTGAAACCTATTTGAAGAGAAGACTCAGAAACTTAGCTCCTCATGCTGAGAAGTTAAGTTTAGGGGGAGATTGTTGAGTCTGATACTTTACAACTGCTGCTATTGAAGGATAATGCTGCTGATGATTACCACTGCTGGTTTTGGGAGTGTTACTACTGTTAATTGAAGATTGGAGGTTACCACTGTCAGTATGTGAAGAATCAAGATTAACACTGCTGTATCAGATTAACACTGCCTTTTGAAGATTACCATTGCTAGTTCTGAGATTAACACTGCTAGTGTAAAGTTAACACTGCTTTTGTTTTTACCACTGCTATCAGAAGAAGATAAGGAAAGGATTGCGATGACTTGAAGATATAGACAAGATACGATATGCTTGGAGATATTTTAGAGATTATCTTGTAAATCTAGTTTCCTTATTGTAATCTGTTAAGCCGTATATATAGCTGATAGGTTTTTCATTATTAGACACGAGTTTTTGGTAGCTTTTGTGTTAGAATTAAGAGCCTCAAGATTGTTCTTGAAATCCCTGCAATAGAGAAGTATTGCACGTCTGTTTTGAGCCTGTTCAAACAGATTGGGGCTTGTAGTTGTAATCATTAAGCTATTAAGATCAATATACACAATTTGTTTGAATTCATTGTTCTATTTTTATAATCAAAGTGTTATTCCGCAAACTTCTTTGATTAAGTATTCTGTTCTTGATATTGAGATTTAGATCCTGTCAAACCCTTTCAACTCGTGTAACCATTCAACACTCTAATTTCATTTTAAACAGTTACGGATCCATAATATTTCAGTACTTTACATTATATCATAACAACTTTTTAAATTATCCTGTCCACCAAACCATCCTACAATTGCCAAAAGTCTTCTGCTTGTTTGAAAGAAGAACACAAAACTTTGAATTAATTAATTTTATTGCTTTACCAACTAAATATTTAAAAATGTTCAAAATTGTCAACGCCCATCGAAGGTCTCTTGATCAATTCAAAAGTTCGATTTCACTCTCACAATCACAACAATGACTTTCCTGCTACTTCTTCTTCTTCTTCCACTTTTCTGCATTCTATTCGTTATCTTGTTCAACTTCGTATGGATTCCGCTTCGGATCCAACGCCATTTCCGTCAACAAGGCATCGGCGGTCCTCCCTACCGTCCGATCTTCGGCAACTCCGCCCAGATCAGACGGCGGATGATCGCCGAGGCCGAGTCATCACCCTCAACTGCTTTCAACCATGAGGGAGTAGTTCAGAGGGTGATGCCACACATTTACAATTGGTCAAAGATGTACGGAGATCCGTTCCTGTATTGGTTCGGGTCAACGGCCCGGCTGGCCGTATCCGAACCCGAGCTGATTAAAGAGATACTGGTGAATAAAAGCGGGTCGTTCGGGAAGATCCGGATCAACCCGGTTTCAAAGGTTTTGTTTGGGGAGGGACTTGTGGTTTTGGAAGGGGAGAAGTGGAATGTTCATAGGAGGATTACTACACTGGCTTTTAACATGGAGAGAATTAAGGTAATTTGGAATTACGTGATTAATTTAATTCTATTTGTATACTTTTGAAAAAATAATTAAAGAAAATAAACAGTAATTGGCATTTAAATTTATATGTGAAATAAAATGATGTTTTCTTTGGTCAATTGATCTAAAATGTCACCAAAGATATATTTAAGGTCGTGTTTGGCAAACTAGCTGATAAGTTAGTTGGTAGCTAATAAGATAGCTTTAAAAAAATTGTTTGGTAAAAACTAGCTTATGAGTATGTAAAATGACTAAAATAGTATCTTGGTGAATAACAATAATTAATATTAATAAGTATATAATTAGAGAGGTTACAAAAATCTTATGAAACGCTACTCCAACTAGCATTTCTATAAGCTAGCTTATGATCCATCCAAACATGTACTAGCTTATCAGCTAGCTTATTTTTGCCTAACACAACTTTAGGTTTGGAACAAAAGGGACAACTTAGACACGTAAAAGAACATGATCCTAACCTGATTTTAAACAAATTGTGACCATTATCGATCATACAAATACAAAGCTTTAGGATTTGATCATGTTTGACTAACTATCTAATATGTTGGTTGTTGACTATAAATTAGTTGTTGGTTGAGAAAGTAGCTCAAAACTAAAATATTTAGAGTAGAGCAAAAACTAGAAGTATAATAATAAAAAGAATAAAAGAGCAGCTAAAGTGTATATAGATATATTACTTGAGTTTACTTTTCAAAAGTTAGTATATAAGTATATAACAAAAAAAGTATATAAACCACAAGGATGTGACGTACTGGTTAAGACTTGTAGGGGAAGTGGATAGTTAATCCTTCTACCCCAGGTTCGAATCCAGGCGCTTCCAGATTGTGGCCACTGGGGATTAACTCAGGGCAGCATGCTTTAACTGTCGGTGAACCTTGCCGGGATTAGTCGGGGCAAAGCCTCGGATACCCTTCCAAAAAAAAGGTATATAATATTTTCTTTTCAAAAAAAAAACTACATAACATTTTTTTCAATAAGCTTAAAAAGTAAGTTCGTATTGCAATTTGTAAATTGTAGATCATCATGACTTTTAACTAGAATTAAAGAAACACTAAACAGAGCCCATTGGGCCTACTCATACTATTTGGGCTTTAGGAATGGGTACCCGAAATTGTGGATAGCACTCGAAATATGATGACCAAATGGGATGCCAAAATTGGAGCAAATGGTTCCGATTTCGAACTCGATGTTCACAAGGAATTTCACAACCTCTCGGGCGATATAATATCGCGCACGGCTTTCGGAAGCAACTTCGAAGAGGGCAAGCGAATCTTCGAGTTGCAAGAGCAACAAGTTATGCTCGTCTTGCAAGCCATGAGGCATGTCTACGTTCCGGGATTCAAGTAAACTTCAAATAATTGCATTTATATAAATCTACAATCTACTCGGTATATATCATTATCGATATGCACTTGTATTTGTTTGCATGGATGTTGAATTAAAGATTTTGTAGGTATATACCGACGAAAAAGAATAGGCTATGGTGGAAGCTTGAGAAAGAAACGACGGAATTGATAATGAAACTAATTGATAAAAACAAAAATATAAAACAAAATCCAAAGACTCTCCTCTCGTTATTGATGTCTCCTTACAAGAAAGAGGACGTACTCACTCTCGAGGAGGTGGTGAGTGAATGCAAGACGTTTTACTTTGCCGGGAAGGAAACAACGGCAAATCTTTTGACTTGGGCGTTTCTCCTTCTGGGATTGCATCAAGAATGGCAAAACAAGGCTCGAGAAGAGGTCGTTCGCATTTGTGGAGATAATGTGTTTCCTAGTGTCGAGAATTTGACAGAACTAAAGATCGTAAGTGTACCCGTGTACAATTTATATTATAACTTTACTTTAGCGATTAATTGTTTTTATGTGTGTTTGAATAGGTTAGCATGATATTGAACGAAACGCTCAGACTGTAT
This sequence comes from Centaurea solstitialis, assembly GCA_030169165.1. Taxonomy (NCBI): domain Eukaryota; kingdom Viridiplantae; phylum Streptophyta; class Magnoliopsida; order Asterales; family Asteraceae; genus Centaurea; species Centaurea solstitialis. The sequence continues at coordinate 9,739,455 of CM058041.1, read as the reverse complement.
CCTCCCGCAGCAATGATGATGAGACAAGCCTCGGAAAATGTGAAATTAGGGGGTAGGCTCGACATTCCGATGGGTACGCAACTATTCTTGGCCATGACTGCGGTGCATCACGATGCACGAATATGGGGTGAAGATGCGAATGAATTCAATCCTATGAGATTTGCGGAGCCGAGGAACCACTTAGCGTCGTTTTTCCCGTTTGGGTTGGGGCCTAGGGTTTGCGTTGGCCAAAACCTAGCGATGGTCGAAGCGAAAATTGTTTTGGCTATGATCGTTCGAGAATACTCGTTCGTGATTTCACATTCGTACGTTCATGCTCCGATGCAGTCACTTACAATGCAACCCCAATATGATGCTCAAATAATATTTAGCAAGAGGGCCTGAATACTTGTTGAAACACTAATGTATTTGAATTTTTATGGTTGTTTTTAACGTTTTAAGTGTTTGTATAGCATAAATGCAACACTTACAACTCAAACTATTTGCTTTATGCTATGGAAACATTACAATTGTACGGTTTTGTTTTAATGTGGAGTATTTTTTTTTCGGTATTTGTTGCTTGTTAATGAACATGGATTACATAAAATTAAAAAAAGAAGTCTGATGTGTCTGGTATTATGTTAATTCAAGATTAATACGATCGATTGGTTAACTTTTTGAAAAAAAAAAATCATCTTAAAACGTGTTTATCAAAGAATAACATTTTTTTTTGAACGACGGATTACACACAAACTCAACTATCCTACTCCTAAAACTACACTACTGTTTATGACGGGACTCAACCACAAGGGAGGGGTCAAGAATAAACACTCCGAATGTTGTTGGGCTGCAAGCCCTTTGGCATCAAACGAATAACATTTGTTGTTTTTAGCTTTTCAAAAATCGACTTACATATCAATGGTTTGTACTTTTTTCAACTTATAATTGAAAAATAAAATTCAAAGTTAATGCTGTAACATAAGTTTTTCTCTTTCCCATCTAATTTATTCTAAAGTGGAGTATTACCACCCTAATTAACCCAATCTTTACCCCCACTTAATTAATATATGAGAGAGAGAGAGAGAAGGGAGGAAGGAAATAGAGAGAGAGCTCGAGTGTCGAGACCCGAATACCTTATCCGGTGGTTTCAGTGAAGGGGGGCGCACAAGTGTTTAGTTCCTATCCGTAGAACCTGGCTCCTCGCCCGTTCCTCACCCACCAAGTGGCCTTATAATTAATTTATGGAGAATTATAAATGGACCCTCTTATTAGGAAAATGGGTAGGATTATGTGAGTGTACAGGTGAGACCCATTATAAAGAGGTCTACTTTTATGTAAGTGCATGAAAGACCAAGGGAGTATGTATAACAACACCCTTAATTTATAATTCTATATAGGGATTTTGGCACCCAAGCCCATGAAGGCACCTCACCATTAACCTTATACCCATCTCCTCTTCTTCTTTGACCAACCCCGTTACACCGTTATAATAGACCGTTACACTGTTATAACGGTCCGTTACACCATTTTTTTTTTGTCGTCTATATAAAAGTCCGTTTTAACGGCTCTTATAACGATTTTTTGGGGGTATGGTTTATAAAAAGGGAGAGAAAATAGGTATAAGGTTAATGTTGGGGTGCCTTCATGAGCATAGGTGCCAAAATCCCTTTTATATATGTCCAAAATGAATAAGTGAAGGGCAAACATAGGAATCTACAAATAACCAAAAAGAGCATAGGCATTAATAACCAAAAACAGTCAACACCCATTCTCACACAATAATGAATCCAACATTGCTTCTGCTTCTTCTTCTTCTTCCTCTTTTCTTCATTATATTCTACATCTATTACAAATTCATATGGATTCCAAATCGGATCCAACTCCACTTCCATCAACAAGGCATCCGAGGCCCCCCCTACCGTCCGATCTTCAGCAACTCCATCCAGATCCGACGGCGGATGATCGTCGAGGCCGAATCGTCATCCCTGACTTCTTTCGACCACGAGGGAGTCGTTCAGAGGGTGATGCCACACTTTCACAATTGGTCAAAGGCGTACGGAGATCCGTTCGTGTATTGGTTCGGGTCAACGCCCCGGCTGGCCGTATCCGACCCGGATATGATCAAGGAGATACTGGTGAATAGCAGCGGGTCGTTTGACAAGGTTCAGGCCAACCCGTTTACGACAACTTTGTTTGGTGGACTTATGGGAATGGAAGGGGAGCAGTGGAATGTTCATAGGAGGATCACTACAGTGGCCTTTAACATGGAGAAAGTCAAGGTAATTAATTTGGAATTAATTCTATAATTACAATTTATTTATGTACAAAAACTACTTAAATGAATAAAACCAAACAGTAAAAAGTAACTAAAATTTATGTGAAATGTAAAATATCAGGGTGGATTCAAATAAGAACAATACCTGTTTAAAAGAAGATGACAACGAACAAAATCATACATGATTCGTGGGACTTTGTAATTGCGTAGCCGTTTTAGAAATTTAATACAAAATCAAGTATGATTTTGTTGGTTTTGTGTTTTTTTTTTAAATAGATAGCATTCTAGTATGATCCTCTCTCTATGAATATACAATTACGTATTTCTTAGGTCAATTTGTTGTGTGTCACGGTGTATATTTTGAAACTGAAATGAGGTAATAAGTTTTCCCTTTATAGAGTTGGTTTGCAAGGTTTTTCTTCCACTCTATATAGATTCGAGTTTGAATTTGTTAGTGTCATAAGTCATTTTCTTAGCCTTTATGTTTTAATTTCAGATTTATTATATTAATTTTTGAAAAAAATTACACTAAAAGACTTGAACACATAACCTAACATATGAAAACCAACATATCATAACGTGATTTTGTAAAAAATATGTATATATTTTTTTTACTGTTATAATGGTGCCACTGTTTGAATTCTTTTTGGGTCCATCCCTGAATAGAATAGAAGCCGTTTTTAAAACGCTAACATGTAAGCATTTTGGTAAACGACTCCCAAATAAAGCTTCTTGCCTTAAGCTTATATTATTTGGGCTTTAGGAATGGTTACCCGAAATTGTGGATAGCACCCGTAATATGATGAGCAAATGGGATGCGAAAATTGAAGGAAATGGCTCGGAATTTGAATTCGACGTTTACAAGGAATTTCACGAGCTCGTGGCCGACATAATATCGCGCAGTGCTTTCGGAAGCAGTTTTGAAGAGGGAAAGCGAATCTTCGAGTTGCAACGACAACAAGTTATGCTCGTCTTGCAAGGCTTGCGGGATGTCTACATTCCGGGATTCAAGTAAATCACTGATAATTGCATTTATGTTTGTTATACTCGAATAATTTTCGGTATGCACTTCTATTTTATTTTACTTTTTGCGTAAATGTTAAAAGTTTTGTGCAGGTATGTACCAACGAAAACGAACAGGCTACGATGGAAGCTTGAGAAAGAAAAAACAGAACTGATACAAAAACTAATTGAGAAAAACAAAAACATGAAACAGAAAACAAAACATCTACTCGGGTTAATGATGTCTCCTTACGAGAAAGACAAGATACTCGATCTCAAGGAGATCATGAACGAATGCAAGACGTTTTACTTTAATGGAAAGGAAGCACCTGCCAATTTTTTGACCTGGGCGTTTCTCCTTTTGGGTTTGCATCAAGAATGGCAAAACAAGGCTCGAGAAGAAGTCATTCGCGTTTGTGGAGACAACGCGTTTCCATCTGTCGAGAATTTAGCGGAATTAAAAATTGTAAGTCTACCGATATATAATTTGTAATACAGTTCGACTTTTGTGATTAACTGTTTTATTTGTGTTCGAACAGGTTAAAATGATATTGAACGAAACGCTGAGACTGTATCCTGCGTCAGGTCTAATGATGAGACAAGTCTCGAAAAACGTGAAATTAGGTGGTAGGTTCAATATTCCGGCAGGTACGGAACTTTTCTTGGCTATGACCGCGGTTCATCACGATACACGAATATGGGGTGAAGATGCAAATGAGTTTAATCCTATGAGATTTGCGGAGCCCAGGAACCACTTAGCGTCGTTTTTCCCGTTTGGGTTGGGCGCTAGGGTTTGCGTTGGCCAAAACCTAACAATGGTGGAGGGGAAAGTTGTGTTGGCTATGATCGTTCGAGAATACTCATTCGTGGTATCACATTCATACGTTCATGCTCCGATGCTATCGCTTACTTTGCAACCCCAATATGGTGCTCAAATAATATTTAGCAAGAGGAGTTGAATGCTAATGAAACATTGTTGTATTTGAATTTCTGTAGTTGTTTTTATTGTTTTACATGATGTTTGTATATATAACTTTTAACACTAGTTGGGTATTCATATAATGGGATGTCAAACCTTTTTTTTTTTTTTTTTTTTTTTTTTTTTTTTTTTTTTTTGTAAACAAAGAGAATGAAGTTTATAGACTTCAAAATATATAATTAAAACTGTAATTACATATTTACATTTACAAAAGCCACGGAACCCAATATGAAATGTTATTTCATACGAACTTAAAGTCAAACTTATTTTAAACTAAAGAAAAAAATCTAAGGAAAAAGTTAAATATAAATGTGTAAAAAGATTATACAATTCATATCCATGTAGGTTTTCTCAATTAAAACAAAATGAATCATTTGAATATTAAAATGAGTTGGTAACTTGCATTTGGTGAGGATCTCAAAAAAGACCCGAATCACCAACTTTATCTGACTAAAGTTCGATACACTTGAGGATAGGGCTCAACATTAAGGTTGTACATGGGTCGGGTTGGCTGAGTTGACGGTATTGAGCAACCCAACCCATTGTTCGAGGTTTAGAAATCTCAACCCATCTTAGCTTAATTAAAACTACAACCCAACCTAAGACAAACCATATAGCTTGGCTTGGGTTGAAACTTTCCTATATCGTTTTACAATCTAGCTAAACACTTATATTTAAACAAAGTAAAATGAAAATGTGAACATACCAAATAAAGAACTTAAAAGAAGTTGAAGGTTCATATAAATAAAAATAAAATAAAATTACCATTGAATTGATAACATAATATTGAATATAACTAACTAGGGGTTGATCTAATGTCTATTGTTGACCATTTTAATCAATGGTTAAGATTGACTTTTTAATTTAAAAAAATTAATTAATTCGTAAAATATGCAAGGAGGATCCACATAAATGAAAAAAAAAAGATAAAAGAAATCCTATTGGTCCATTTTTGGTTAACAATTTAACATGATTAATACAAAATGCATGGTTAACAAATGAATGAGTCTCTCTCCATCTCTCTCTCTCTCTCTCTCTATATATATATATATATATATATAGGGGTGGATTCAAATGTGAACCACTTTTTGGTTGTGAACGTGAGGACAACCCATAGTACGACACGTGGCAATCTGACATCCGCGGGTCAAGGCTTATTCAGTCTGAATAAATCCGCGGGTTAGTGTTATTCATACTGAATAAAACGTTATTCAGACTGAATAAGCCTTGACCCGCGGCTGACCCGCCCGGATCCGAGTGCATCAGAGTGCGAGTTAGTGTTATTCATACTGAATAACGCTTTATTCAGTCTGAATGATAGCGTTATTCAGTATGAATAACACTAAGTAGAAATTTTTTTAGATTGTCACGTGGCGCGCTCTGGGCTGTCCTCACGTTCACAACCAAAAAGTGGTTCACATTTGAACTTTGTTCTCTCTTTCTCTATATATATAGAGAGAGAGAGAGAGAGATAAATGTTCAAATGAGAAGTGCTAAAAAATACGAAGTAGAGAAGTGATCTCCACCACTCATCCGGTCAATAAAGGTGGTTTTGATCGGTTACGGTGGACACGATCACAAGGGATTGACGCGATTCATGGGAGGGTAGAGATTATTAAAGGATGGGACCCGGTCAAAGCCGCCTTTATTGACCAGATGAGTGGTGGAGATCACTTCTATACTTCTCAGTTTTTTAGCATTTCTCATTTGAACCTAATATTATATAGAGTCCCCTTCATTTGTTAACCCAACTATTTGTGTTAACTTTGTTAACTTATTTCCACCAATCACATTCTTCCATTTAGTTTGGTTTAGTACAAGCGGTTACCAATTAATCAAGGGTATTTTTGGAACTAACAAAAATACCATTTAAATTTGGAATATGCGATATTTTGGGATGAGATAATTATGGGTTTTTTTTTATCCATTGTTTATTTTATTTTAATTTCAACTGAAATTCAATTTCTTGATGTGGATAATTACGGTAGGCACTAGTTGGTGCACATGTGCAAGCAATTAGCAAATTTAAAAACCAATCAATTCCATGCAAATGTAAACACGTGTGCACACAATTGATTTCATAACATATGTGCACACATTCTAAATACATGTGTGCAGAATTAACTTAGTCTTAATAACACATATGCACACCTTCATCGTAAATTTACTGCACACGTGTTCATCCCTAACACATGTAACTAACACAGATGTACACCTAATACATACATACTACTAACACCTTCATTCATTCCCATCGATGTTTTTTCCTTTTCAATCGTCTTCCGATGTTGGATGTGTTGTTCACCGATGGTGTCTCGCCATCATGGAATTTAATTTCTTTACTCAATTGTGGTGGTTTTCTTGATTTGTCTTCCTTCGTTATAGAATTGAATCGTCTTCTTATGGAATTTATTAATATCTACAATAGATTTCGGTATTTTGGATGTTCTCCAAAGATTTCGCCTTTTGAATTTGGGATTTTTGTGGCGGCTGAATTTGAGATGTGCATATGTGCTTCTTTGATTTTAATTTGGGGATTTCTTCCAAATTTGCCCTTCTGCATATGTGTATTAGCGTCTAATTAATTATGGTAGTTATTTAATTTATTTAAATTAGGAAATATAATCATGGCCCTTGATCGTTTTTTTGAATGGCTGTGATTAGTTAACAAAGTTAACACAAATAGTTGGGTTAACAAATGAAGGAGACTCATACTATATATATATATATATATGTATAAGGTTCAAATGAGAAGTGCTAAAAAATTACGCAGTAGATAAGTGATCTCCACTACTCATCCGGTCAATAAAGGCGACTTTGACCAATCACCCTCTGTGAATCGCATCCACCAACGGTTGAGATCACTTCTCTACTTCGTATTTTTTAGCACTTCTCATTTGAACTTTCTCTCTCTCTCTATATGTATATATATATAGAGAGAGAGATTCATTTATAAACCCAAAAAAGGTTTGAGTTTTTCCGAGTTGGATTGGTCGGAAATTTGAGCACCCCTACTCTTAACAGATGTTTTTTTTTTCGTAAGCATGACAAAGTCAAGAATGTTACTTGATAAGAGGCATCATAAGAACCACAAGATTTAACATGCCAATAAAGATTGCATTAGTGCAATTTACTTCATGCTCTAGGATAATTAGTTAAGCTTAGACCAATCTCCTCTGTATATACTGACACATCTCTTTTGTCTTCAAATATTATCTTGGAAAGTAAATATGGACATTGTACATATTGGAAGAGAAATTGTGTGAGAAAAAAAAAGTAAGATAAAAAAATGTTAAAAGGAATTTAGATTTTTAATCGCTTTTGATTTCATGTCTACGAATTGCATCTAAAAAATAATAATTCGATACCCTTCGGTATATAAAGATTAATGTTAATTTTCAATTAAATGTAACCCAAAGATAAAACATATTTTCATATCTTTCTTTCAAACCTAAACTATACCCTCTCACATAGATAATGGTCAAAAAGGATACAATTTAGGAGTCAAAATATGTCATGTTAGGTTGACTAACCGAAGTAATCATTCTAGTTTTTCTTTTTTGGGGGTTTAACCTTTAGGCCTTAAATATGTCATGGGTTACTTTAACCCCTTCAATCTATTTAATTTTTAAACTATTATTATCTGCTTAAATTTTAGATGTTAACGATAGAATATAAGCCATATAAATAAATAAATAAAACCGATTGATCAAGATTTAAGTATATTATATATCATGAACTCTTCTGAAAAAATGAAATGATAAAACTAGCATCTTACTTGTTTTTTGGTTTTCAACTCTTAATTGTTACTTATATACCTGATTCAATTAGGTATAAGATAATTTAGACTATTTACTTTTTAGAGTCTCTTAATCCTTAACGTCTATTGACAAATTAAATGATAACCCAACCCCTTAATTACCTCTTATATTCGTCCAACAACATCCTTTCGATTTCAACGTCAGTTTTAGGCTAGATGCACCTCGAATTTGCAAAACGAAAAATAGGAAGATTGCGTATTTGTGTGTTGGCTTTCGAGAACATCTTTCTTCAAATCTACAATGATTGAGATATCATTAAAACTCCACACACCTGCAAATCTGTCAGCATCTTTCTTGTGTTTCTTTTTTTAATCGACGTATTTAAGCTCAAATTTTGAGGGATAAAATAGACAATTATAAATATACAAAAATTTGTCATTTTACAAAAACTAACAGTCTTATTAATTCAGATTTCAGACTTCAACATCACCTCTAAAATTCTAGAATTGAAATCAGACTTCAACACCTCTTGAAAAAAGAAAACCACCTGAATACAGTTCGTTTATCCTTCTTATTCCAACTTATCTTAACCACCACGTACCATAGTCTGTATTTGAATCAGCATGACAAAAATTAAAGAGCAACACATCCTGATTACTAATATCATGGTTGCCATGAACCTTAGGCAACAACAAGAATTCATCATGGCACAACGGACAAGTCGTATGTCTACACTCCAACCATCTATCCAAACAAGTCCGATGCAAGACATGATCACACCTCAGTTCTATAATCTCGTCATCATCTTGGATTCTTCTCAAGCACACTGTACATTCAACCTCTTCCAGTGCCCCCATATTGTCGCCACGAAGATGCTCATATGGGTAGACCATGCGATGGTGGAAAAAGACATGGTTAATCATGAAACTGATATTCTGTTTGAAATAAGCGAAAAACGATATGATAGTGTACATAATCATTGACATGGTGGCTAAAATAGATGGTGAAGTTGAACCAAGATAGCAGGAGAGAAAGGGGTGTAGAATATGATATATGTAGTATAAGTAGCTCTTACCGACGGTTTTTATAGATAGTAAACCAAGTCATGGAGTTGCTATATATAGAAATGGAACACGTGATCTCCATGTGAACTCACATGAGCAAAGATTAATTAGAGACACAAAGATTAGTTATGTAAAAGAAATTATTTCCATTATATATTTTTAAAGTAATTTAATGATTATAAAACCGAATGAAATGTTTCTTTTAGCAAAATCTCACAAAAGAAGCTAAATTAACCAACATTTTAGGTGATCAACTCCTTTTAACCTTTTTTTTAATGCCAAGTAATTAAATTTATTAAATGAAGAGATAAACCTTTAAACTTATTAAAATCAAAAAGCGAATACATTCATACAATTTGAACGATTAAATTTTTCTTTATATGTATTTTTTTTTCTTGCTATGTGTCAACAAATCGGTAATAAATTAAAATGATCGTATATCATTTTCATTTTTATATTCATTAGTTATTATTTAAATTTTCATATCTTAGGCTATCAGTAGCGCAACCCTTTAAGCCCTCAATCTCACTCTGTCACATTAGCGCTACATCAGTTTTAGCATAAACCCTACTAAGCCCCCACAAGTCTCGTCTGTCAAGTACCACAACCCACAATATTTTAATTAAAAAAATAGAAAAAAGAGAATGTGTGAGAGGGAGAGAGAGAGCATCTTGGACTAGTTGTGGTTGCCGCCACAGAAGCCACCTCATGAACCAGCCACCCCTCGTAGTGCAGCCCACTGGAGCCCACCCAAACCGCAAGGGAAGCCGCCAAGCACACAAGAGGCATTACGCATAGCCGCCTTATAACAATTATTAATGAAAATTTAAGATCATAACAAACACATATGATTATCATTTGAAAATTAAATGTAGTATGAACCATTCCTTTCATGGTATTGGTTTGTTGCACTTTGATATCGTTTCATTGATATAAAGAGAATAATGGTGGGTTTTTTTCTCATTTTATGTGTTACGATTTGTTTGATTCATTAGGTTTTAGTAACTTCAAGCATTTATGTGTTCGTTTAAATAAGTCTAGGGATTTGTAGCTAGGCTATCAGTAGCACAACTTTATGAGCTCCCAAGTCCACTCTATCACATCAACGCCACATCAGCTTTACTATAAACTAACTATAAGACTCCTGGAGCGCACTTTGTTTAGTACCACAACCCACTAAGCCCACAGCGCAACATCTAGACTATCAGTAGCACAACCCTATAAGCCCACAGCTCCGTGATGACTTCTTGTTGTTGCCTAAGGTTCATGACAAATTGGACTTGCCCTTTATAAGTTAATATTTCTATTTATCAATGACAAATTGGTCTGGCTAGTTATACAAATTTAAAGGTTTTGAATACAAATCCAACAAGTTCTATCAACTCTCCGGTTATTCATTTTTGTTGATAGAAAGACTTAAAGTTTATGTGATGTAATCATCTAATAAAACATATAAACACTTATTTAAAGGTTTCAAATTCGAATCACAAGTGTTTTGAATCCAAGGAAAATCACAAAAAAATGAATTTCCGATGAACACATTAATAATCAATCATTATTTATAGTTTTATACAACATGTACATGTGCATAATTTATCTAGTGCATACATATGTATGATTTGTCTAGTATGCACACATGCATTATGCATGCATGTGTATAGCCACCATAAAACAATTTCAGTTACTTTTATATATTGTGAATGTGAGGACAACTGATAACGTGCCACGTGGAATATTCACTCTGAATGATCATGCATTCATGCATTATTCAGAATAAATAACACACGATTCAGTGTTATTCACTTTGAATAATACATGATCACTCAAAGTGAATATGTCACGTGTCGCGCTCTCGGCTGTCCTCACGTTCGTAATGAAATTTGAGTTCGCAGTTGATCTTTCATCTGTTCAAATAAATGGTTATATATACATTAAGATGTTTATATATCTTCCAATTATTTATGATTTTGGAGCCGTTTACGAAGGTGTCACTTACCTTCAAGATGAACATAACAAGGTCCTAGTCTTAACCCAAATGGGACAGCCTATCGGTTAAGGCTTGGTGCAGGGGTGGCCCTGGGCATAGGCCAAAGGGGCGGTGGCCCAGGGCATCATCTAGCGTAAGGGCATCACTCTTACAAGGCCAAGTATTCATTAGTAGGATCAGTTATATGCTTGGGCTTAATTTTACTATGGTTGTGACTTGTGATGCTTTATATATGGATACCAAATCAATCTCGGCATGCTACAATTTACACTGAAAGAGATTATAGAAGTACAAAATTGAACACTAAAACAATTTTTGTCGCCAATTTCTGCAAATCGCTCGCCAATCGACCTACTTTATATTCAATCTTCTTGTTTTCGAAATCAGAAATCGAAGTAACTGATTTCTTCGCTCTTCTGCTTTCGATTAAATCTCAGTAAGTGTTTTTTGTTTGATTATCAGTTTATCACTTTGCAATCTATCATCTATGTTGCTGTTGTGGTGCATTATCTTCGATTTCAATCCTCAATGGTTAATCCCAACATGATTTATGCATACTAAAGGGGCATGCTTTTAACCTTTCGCCATGGGCATCTAAAATCTCAGGACCGCCCCTGGCTTGGTGTTGGGGAAAAACCCACCCAAGTTCGAATCCGGGGGTGAGCAACTAGGGGCCACTGAGTGTTAATCCCAGGGGAGCATGCTTTAGCTCTCGGTAAAAATAGCCAAGGATGTAGTCTGGCCAAAGTCCAGGTGAACCTTCCCAAAAAAAAAAGGGTTCTAGTCTTCCAGTGTTGTGGCCGATTGGTTATCGCTCAGGAGGTTCATAGCGCCTTAACTGAGTTCGAGCTTTCCCGTGCGCATGCCTGAGGGCATTTAAGTAAGACCATGTTTAGCCCCAAAATCAGGGATTAGTCAGACTTTGGACCAGACACCATTAAAAAAAGAATAACAAGGTCCTGGAAGCTCACCTAATAAAAGGCAAACTCTTATCTGGATGTTCATCAACAATATATATTTATAATAAAAAAACTATTATTCAATAAAATAAGTGAAAATGACACTTTTGCAATAAACCATCACCACATAAGCAGCCTTTGATAAATTGTCACTTACGCTTAATATAATTAACCTAAGTCCACTTGCATAAACCCCATTATTAATAATTTTCTAAATGCATAACTTTCACGGGGAAGAAAAGAATTGATAAATTATTTGGGAACTATATATTGTGAGATAATTGAAATATAGAAATAAATATTTAATACATAATATGACTTAAAGAGTCAAAAACGGACGACACAAGGAGCAGCTGCTATTCAGCCACCAAGAACACAATCAATTAATCGAATTCCTATTTTCGATTTTAAATTAAAAGAAAATTTAAATGAGCATGCTTTTTCAAATCGAGTACCTATTTCCGATTTTAAATTAAAAAAAATTTAAATGAGCATGCTTTTTTAAATCGAATACCTATTTCCGATTTTAAATTAAAAGAAAATTTAAATGAGCAGGCTTTTTTAAATCGAATACCTATTTCCGATTTTGAATCCAGTTACCTCTTAAGCTTTAATAACTGGTAAATCCAATTACATGAGTTAAACGTACGATTTCATAAAAGCATCAACATATTATGTTGTATTCTACATGTTTTAAAGCTTGTGATCATTTGAAGTTGAACATATATTGCAACACACTTCTCATATGGTCTTACTTCACATATGAATTAATCAAATTTTAATATATTCAATACCATTAGTTTAGAAGAAAATATAGTTGTTTGAAAAGTTGTAGTTTGCATCATTTATTCAACTTCTTTATTCAAGCTTCTTAATTGATGAAGAATGAAACCGATGAACCACACTAAGACCAAACCAATGTGGCGATATCTGGTAGGGTTCTCATCCTTAATTCTTATTGGAGACGGTTTTTAGTTTTCGCTTCAAAGCTTTTTTTTTTATAAACATCACCTCTTGTTTGCATTGTCCGGTGTAAAACTGGAGTACTATTGTTAAACTTGAACCAACGTTTTAGATACGTACTTCTTAAATTAAAATAGTTAAGTTTAATCAATGCTGGTGATTTAAATAATTTCTAATGGATTTTGTTGGTTAGTTAACTAATATAAAATGTAATTTTGTGTGCATGTTTTTGTTGAAAACTTTTATTATGACATTTAATTTAATAATAATGTCATTGTTTATAATGATAATGGATGATCTATATCCAATAATTATAATATCCTTTAAAAAGATAGATTCTTCGAAGATCCGATTGTGTCTTGTAGTGTGGTGGAGTTTTCGGCGTCCCAAGTGCATTTTCATTTTCTTTTTGGGATAGTTTTTTTGTTAGAGTATTAGTTTTTAATTCTTATTTTTTTTATTCGTTTAGAGTTGTACCTTATGAAATGTGTCTTTATTGAGCCAATCTATGAATAAATTGGAACAAAAAGAAAGACTAGGTTGCCAAGAAACTTTAGATCTTCAATGTACCGAAGAATGTGGACTAAGTCGTTATAGTGAACTACTCGATGCCCGCTAAGAAAACAATAAAGCGTTTGAGCAACATGATGATATATGATGTTAGTATATAAAAAAAACCAACAAGTTATTATAATAAATTCAATTTTGATAAGATATATATACTGATTCAGTCTAAACAATATTAAAGTACCTTCAATAATTTTGTGTGATAACTTGTTTCACTTTGATGGATAGTAGGAGTTTACGAGCTCATTTAAATGTGATAAGTTGTAGCAATCGAGCCCTTTATAATTGGAAAAAATCAAAAAATCTAAATAAAATTGTGAGCTCTTTATAATTTCTGAGTTTTAGTTTTTTAATAATTTTTACCATGATTGCAAGTTTGATTAAAAATATTGACCTTGTCTACTATTATAGTGCATTTTGAAAATTTAGGATGTTATATATATATCATCAGAACCAATCACTATATTATTGTGAAATGCGTATAAAAGGCTTGTTAAAATGGCTAAAAGTGTCATATAAATTCCATTATAACACTTTTAGATATGATAATTTATAAGTTTATAGTTTGGTCATATAAAGTTAAGTTCTATAAAATATGCAATTAGGGCCCTTTAATATTTTAAATAACATGTAACCACAATTTTGTTGAAGTGAAGCGTCATTCATAGCACACCACCTTAAACATGACGCTTTAAGTTAGTGGGTGATACGAAAAGAGTGGGTTTGGTAAAGAGGCCAGACAGTACGTGTGGAGGGTGACCCAAACTGACCCAATGATCAAACTGTGGATAACATTGATAACGAATGGTCCAAACATAGAGGCTATATGTAGAATAGATGTTGGTGTTGAAGATGGTCATCGATGAGTCTACGTTAAGTAATCATCTTATTGAAAATAAATTAATTTGTTTCTCCTACCATGTCAGTATAGCTTACCAATACCCACGATATGATTCTTTATAAACCTTTAAATGTGTTGTATGAAAGTATGTTTTTCAAATCACGAATTAAAATAAAGTATGTCCTTTTTCATGCAATATTTCTTTCTTTATAAAAATGAACTAGTGTGTGGCACCGCGCTCGCGCGGGTGGCAAGAGTCTTTTATCAGCAATAAAATTAAATAATATGAAATATGTTATCACTCGTTTTAAGTATATAATATCTATTAAATGCAAAAAACTTTCAGGATGCAATGTATATAAGAAATAATGTGAAGAGAAGGAACATTAAAATGCATGTCATGAACCGGGGAAACTCTTATTTACATTTTGGTATATAAAAATGCTACACAAACTATGAACATGCATCGAAAACGTAGAATACACGATTGTAAATTCCAACTTTCCTTTTCAACTGTTACCTTCAACATGCAGTTTTGGTTATGCAAAGATTGATAAAATTGTTTTGGTTAAGCAAAGATTGATAAAATATATATAATTTAAGATATGATGCATACATGATTATTGATTGGTTTACATTCACTAAGATCAACAAATTCAAATTATGTAACCAAAAGGAAAAATAATGATGTTACAAATTCAAAAAACAAAAGAAAAATATGATACTTATCTACCTCGTGAACAATGTCTCTTAAGTTGAGATCTCTTCCTACCTTTCACACCATAAATTTCCTTATAACTGAAAAAATACATACATTGTTAAGACATCCAACAATATACATGCAACAGAAGTAAAATCATGAAGCGCACACATATAGTATAGAAATACTTATTACACAAAGCAAATACAAATGTTCAAAAATATATACAGGTTAAGCAAGTTACCCTAAATTTGTTGACTACATCAAGATAACAGGGATCTATGTACCTGTGTCGTTTTGAACAAAAAATAGAGTTACGTGACTCAGTGGTTGAAGTTAAGAGTCCTCAATTGGCCTCACATTCTAAACCAATAAGGTAACCTCATCTAGCACCTGAAAGAGGCAATATTGGTTCAAATATTAGTTGAACTAAAAATACATAGAAACACACACATCATAAGTGCCTTAACCAATTGCCAATCTAATGACAACCGAAAGATTGATTACAGTTGAGAATCAAAATGAAAAATATGAATAGCATCTCCAAAAACTATGCTAAAATAAAGGAAAAAACTCTAAATTTAGATTAAATATTTTAATAATATAGTAAATATTAGAATTGCTAAAATAGAGTCGTTGTTGGAGATAAATATTAATATTAATTTTTAGAAATTTCATGCTCTATTATAGAAAAATTATAACATAGCTCTTGGAGATGCTCTTAGAAGCTAATGGAACATGGAACTCTTTTTGGCACTCTTGCATATAAGTGTCCCACAAATTCCCAATATGAATTGAAATGGTAAAAAAGTAAACATATGTTAAAACAAACTTGTTTTTCAACCCTAAACTCCTACATGTGGTTATGTTTCTGCAAAATAAACAATGAAATGATTTTAAACTAAGGCATGGAAAAAGAAAGAATAGAGTAAACAAATGCCTTAATTCATGGGCCATATCCTTCCATGCAGAGTGCATAGTCTTTCTCTTATTACTTACCTCCCCATTACTTTAAACAGGGCCATTAAACCATGATGGTTGACACTATTTCATGACAGATCAATACAAAAAAGAGCAATTCAAATACCTTAGATTCAAAATAAACTCGAAATCTGATGATACAGACTAATACAACCACATCTGCTATGGGAAAACAAATTTTAGGCGTTGGATCTATGCACCGATAAAACTAATGTCGTAGGCGCATTAAGATTGATTTATTGCTAATGAATCTAAACAATATAACTAAACTCTTGGTTGCTAGTTTTCTTGTCATTTGTATTAGCTAATTTGAGTCAATTGTGTTTCTTGAGTTACAGAAAATGCGATATGGTGTATATAGCCAGTGCCAAGAGGAACCTTTCAATTTAGTGACCATCTTAAACACGGTTTGTTTATTTAAGCATGAATCTTTAATATAAGTTGATGCTCATTATATATAGATGCACACAATCATGATCTGTAGAGCTTTTTGATCATAGTGTGTTAGAAAAGATCCATTAACTATCAACAATTTTAATCAATTTAATCGTAACAGGTATTTGAACCGGACTAAAAGGTAACAACATGCATGAATCAAATTATCGAATTACCAATGTAAGTGAGGGTTGAAAAATGACCAGTTACATAAACATCATTCAAGTTGATGAACACACAGATTCCCGTAGCCACGAACCAACCTTTTGATGTAAAAAACAAATCTGTTGAAACAAGAAACAAAGAACGAAAACTTTAGCAACTACATGTTCAAAGTAAAGTATAATCAACAACCATTTGGTTCATGTAGAAGAGCACCCATATTTTGAAAGCAATATAAACTTAAACCACAATATGGAATAACAAATAACACCATAACATACCTAAACAATGAATTACAGATTAACAAAAAGAAAAGGCACATAAATTAATCATCTGAATGTGGGTGATGGTAGTGGTGTCAAGGTGTTGAGTACTCGTAGGTGACGGGATCATTTTGTTGTTGATGAATTGTTGGCGGTGGAATAAATATAGGGTTAAAAAATGAATTAATGCTACATTAAAGTTTAAAATAAAAGCTTAAAGGAATGATGAAAATTTAAAAATTTGAAACTTAAAATGGCCAATAGTTACCTCAATGAGCCAATATATTGGTATACCCTCATCCTTTCATTGATATTAGATTGTTGTGTTAACTTATAATTTGGTGAACCATGACATTGCTTTGTGATTCGAAAAACCTTAAACCGAATTAGTATATAAACATTCAATAGTCTTTTTCCTGCAAAGTGTCAATTTTTAACATCAAATTAGTACATAACCATCAAAGTGCAAAGTGTCATATGTGAGTCCCAAATATAATGAGAATGATAGATGGAGAGAAACTAAGGCTAAAGATTAAGCAATGAATAACAATAATGGTGAGAATGTTGGTAAATGTGATGGAGAAGACAAAAGAGAATAAGGAATTTCTAGGGATTGCTTCTCATAAATAAAGTAGGCTACCAACAAGTCTAACAAACCCTAGGCTATAGCTTGGTATATATAGCACTAGGTATCATGAAATTACAAGACAAGCCCTTAGAGTCTATGACTCTTTACAAAAGAGGGCAAACATAAACTAAAGCATAAGTAAGAAGAAGTAAAGTACAAGATAGACCCTTGACTTCTTCACAACCTCAAAGTAGGGTCTAACAATCTCCCCCTTTGGGAAGAAGTCAGAAGGGTGGTGGAAGCTCAAGCGCCGGTTCCCACTTCGACATCTGAAGGAACTCCTCCCATTCACCGATGATCCTAGCACGCATCTGCATAGCCGCTTCCACTCGTCTGTACATCAGTCTCTCCTTGAGCTTTCTCTCGATCAGGTTCATCGCCTCCAAAATCTTTCCCTTTCCGTCCACGAACTTCCGACTCGGTACTTGATCAGCCAGAAGTCTGCTCTGCATCCCGTTGAAGACGTAGAGAAGGGTCCCGTCGCAGAATTTAGCAAGTTCGCTAAATCGCATGAATCTTCGCTCCCTCTTCTTCATCGTCACATAAAGAACCCCGTGCTCCGGTATCCTGGTTGGCATGTATGGAAGATAAGCGTCGATACCAGGTACGAACAGGTTCGGGCGGAGCAGGTTGACCTTCGGCTGGCGGCTCTCGATAGCTAGCTGGTAGTCCGTCACACGCGCGAGGGTGATCGCATGACGAACATACTTCTTCAAGATTTCGGTGCCGTCTCTGTAGTGTTCAGGTCGGAGTATCGGGCCCTGGAGGTACTTGATGAGCGTCAGAAGGTCTTCAAGGTGAATTCGGTCCAGATCTGCTTCCGTGAAGGTCCAGTCTTGCAAAACACCACGAGGAATGCCGGTCCCGTACATACGGACGTCGTACTCAAGGAATAACTGATGGCCATGTCTGTAGGGGCGCATCGCAGTTACCTTGATGAAACGACGTCTGATTCTTTGACGTCCGTGGGTGGCCCAGTTGCACATCCTCTGATGCACGTATGCAGTCCTTCTTCTCTTGTTCTTGATGTGCGAGATCCCGAAATAAACCTTTCTTGACCAGACGTGCAGGTTCTCCTGCTGGAAGATGCGACTGAAGGATTCCTCAAGGAATGGCCTGAATATGACGGAGTGGTTCCAGTTGAGCTGGATGACAACTGGAGCGGAAGTCTCTGGATCTGTCGAGTGAACTGTGCGAGGAGCGTCCGGAGTGGGAAACTCGAACGCTGACATGAAGCTGGTGTAGTCGGTGTTTTGGAGAATGTCGTCCCCCTTCTTGTAAATCCTGAGGCTCTGAGCGAGCGACCGAAGAATCTTCCGGGCTTCCTCCGGGATCTGAAAATCTGAAGGGTCTTTCGGTGCTGCTTCTGGGGGAACGACCTCTAACCCTGCTGTCTCGGTCAGATGAGGAAAGTCAACTACCTCACCTGCCGGAATTGGCTCGTAGCGCCAGCTCCCCATGTCGGGAATCGCCTCCGTGTCTGAGTCTATGAAGGCAGTATCGGCGGCGGCGGATTCGGACGGGGCACTCGAGCTGGCAGGTTGTGATGCTGAAGCTGTAGTAGCAGGCGCGGAACCCGAGGCTTGAGTGAGGCCGATGCGAGGTCGTTTGGCTCCTTGCATCTCCCCCTCATGAGGACCTGCGCCCGGGTCAGTGTCATCATGTCCCCGTTTGGAGGACTGAGCCTGAGGCCGGCACGCTGCCTCGAGTTCGCGGATACGACGGTTGGCGGCCTCCAACTGTGCGTCCCTCTCTCGCAACTGAGCATCCCTGGCGGCTAGACGTTCTTCCGCGCGCTTGAGCATGGCCGAAAGCTTGTCGTTCTGAGTCGTCAGCGCGGAGACCGTCATGTTGAACTCGTCTTCATGAACGTAGCCCGGAATGGCTCCCTGAGGTGCTGGTTGCGGAGGCTGAAGGCGGAGGACAGGCTCGGTACGAGGAGGAGCCACTGACTGATGCATCTGAAGTTCGGTCGACTTGCCCTTTGCTTGGCGTCGTAGCTCGTGCAGTTCTTCCTCCCGTTCGGCATCGCGAGACTTCAGTGTCTCGATCTCTCCCCTTTGCTCGTTGAGAGCACTCTCGAACGCCTTAAGTTTGGCATTGCGAGAGGCCTCGGCGCGGTCGAGCTCCGCGAATCTGGCTTGGACGACTTTAAGGATGTCGCCCGAATCCGTCGGACCCAGTCCCGGTAGTGCAGTACCCAGTGCCACTTGGGCTCCGGTTGACGAAAAGAGTCCTACTGAGGTGCTCTCTCGGCCTGAAGTCATCGCTGGTGTAAGGTTGACGATGTCAGGACTTCCGGTGGATCCTCGAAGGGCGTCATCAGACGCGCCGACTCCCCCCGTTCCGGCCAGGCCACTCGGGCGGGCGGATGGTGCTCCAAGAAGTGTCCTATCCAAGTGAATGATGGTAAACGTCTCGGTAAGTGGATCTAAGACTATTGGTGCACGAAATGGAGTCGAGAGGGGGGGCAGCTCCTCTCTGATATCAACACCGGCAGACTCCGAGTGAGTGGCCGGTGGAAGTTGTGCTAAATCCCCGTGCGAAGATGAAACGACCATCTGTTGAGAGATGGCCGAGTGGGTGGCTTGGGCGTGCAAATGCGCTGGTTGGCTGCCAGCGTCTTGACCCGACGTCACTAGGTGACCGGTCTGAATGTGGGTTGCCTCTGTGGGGGAGTGACTCGGGGTAGATGGGAGACCTAGGGTGTCTAACCTAGTGGGTTCTTCTTCTCCTCCCTGTTCTTCTATCCTAAGCCACTCTTCGTCTAGGTGGACCTCTTCTGCGCCGGTCTCTTTTCCTAGACCCTCACTTACGCCCTCAAGGTCTTCATCACCTTGTCTCTCCGCTGCCGATCCCACTTCTTCTTCATCACCAACACGACCTTCGGTTCGGCCGTCTGAATCTGCATCATCCTGCTTGAGGATGTCCACGGAGTAGTCTCCGTTGAAGGATGACGTCTCCTCATCTTCTTCTCTTAGAGCTTTTCCGCTCTTGAGGTTGTCCACCTCCTCAGACGAATCATCATCGAAGTCCACTTTTTCGGACTCGGTGGCCTCGACGTCAACAACCTCACGGTTGGACGGAGTGTCATCGGAGGAGGACTCGTCACGGCCTTCGTCACGGCCGGATGCACCATCGGAATCGTCTCCGGAGGGTTCACCTTCTGGGTCTCCGTCTGGTCCGGGAGCAGCATCGGTCTGAGGAGGCGAAGGGACGTGTGCTTGTTCTTGTGGGGAAGCTTCCACGTCCCCACCCATCCTCACAGGTGATAGTGCTGGTGCTGGTGACTGCTCCCGTTCTTCATCATCATGGAACGGCGATGGTGGTGCGGTCCGCTGAGTACCCATGTACTGTTTTGTTCTGGCACGGATGTAGTACTCAGGAGAATGCTCTTCGACTGGTTGTCTTTGAGTGCGGCGGGCTCGAACTTGTTGGTAGAGAGCGCTCGGACGGGCCTGAGGCACGTGTGGAACCGCGGAAGTACTGACTACTCTACCCGGCAACCCCCTTACGTCCACTCGAATCACACCCGATCCGGAGGCACCCCCAGTGGTACCCCGGGGCTCGGCACCTAAGGCCCGAGCCGACTGACAGACGGCTTGCACATCCTGGGCAGGGCTCCTCGGCTCTGAGGAGTCCGTGGACGTGTCTCCTAGACCTATGGACGCCCTATATAACCCTACACTCACTGCATCCCTATCCGCGGTGGCCAACACATGGCGAGGTATCGGCATCTCCTCTTGACCGGGTTTGAGTTCCCGAGTCTTGGATCTGGTGATCTGCTTGCTCTTGAAGGTCAGGTGGCGAGATCTGCGGTCGACTTCTGGATGACGGCTCATGTGGTCGCGTATCATCAAGGCAAAGAATCTCATCCACGGAATGGATGAATGCTTGGTGCGCTGGTCGTCGTGGTCGACATCCCGAGTTACGTCAATCCACAGCTGGGCAGCGTAGTCGATCCGTCGCCCGTAGATCACCGAGTGGATGATATGCCACATATTAGTCGAGGCTCTTTCTGAGCCCTTGACTTTGGCGGATAAACATCTGTTCAAGATGTTGAACAGGGTTGCCCAAAGAGGTGGCAGCATGTTGGTCATCACCTGAGATATCCCATTGAGCTTCTGACCAGGATTAGCCATGACGCCGATGGCAAGGATCTCGCTGAACAGGATCGGTGTCTCGACGATGGGCTCAAAAGGAGCCTCAACGGAGTTCGCCAGAAGGTGCAATATACGGCGGAAATCAGCAAGGGTGACGGACATTTCCGTCTGATCCACGCGGCCAACGAGAGTACGGCCTCCAGCATGGTGAACAATTCTGGACGTGTACCAGAATTGTTGAAGATAGATCATCGGTACCTCAGCAGTTGCCTCAAGAGCGTAGGCAATGGGGTGCACCTTCAGAATCTCCAAGATTACCGGTTCTTGGGCCGGGAAGTTGTTCAGATCAACGTACTCATTGTTCTGAGTAATCGGCTTCAGATCGGCATCGGTGATCAACTCACGGTCAGCAGCATTGCGAAGAGCCATTTCTGTCAACAGAGAAAGATTTAACAAGTTAGTACAAGTCTGGACTATCAAGTGTTTGAGAAAAAATTGGAAACCTCAAGTGTACCAAACCCGATTCGGGTTTTGGCAAAACCCGAACCGGGAATGTGTCAAACCCGAATCGGGTAAGACAACACTCGAGTCCAACTAAGTTCAAACACGTGTAAATATTTTGGCATGACCTCGACTCAACGCGAGTCGAGAAACACGAGTACCCGAATCGGGTTACTCAGTTTCCCGAGTCGGGAATTGAGATCACTTGAAAAAGTGTATTTCCTCAAGAAACCCGATCCGGGAATGGTGTATACCCGAATCGGTAAAGAGAGATATCTTAGAAAACAATTTTTGGATTTCCTATAGAAACCCGATTCGGGTTTTGAGTATACCCGAATCGGTAAAGATGATAAAAACACTTAAGAGATTTTGAAAAACAAGTTCAAAAAGTCCACCCTTACACGGATGCGGGAAACTCGGATACCCGAATCGGGTTAACCATGTTTCCCGGATCGGGATTTTGAAAAACAAGAACGAGGGTTCCACGAAGGATCGATGCGGGAAACCCGAATACCCGAATCGGGTTATTAGGTTTCCCGAATCGGGACTTATATCAACACGAACACTCAAGAACCCCGAATCGGGATTTATGAACATTCGAAGGCGTTCAAGATACCCGATTCGGGTATTATGAATACCCGATTCGGGTTTTTCGAACAGGCGCGACGGTTCGTTTTCTAACGACCCAAAACCGCTCAAAAACACGATCAACGAACATGTAAACTAGTACATTATGATCTAAATCAGTTCTAGACTAGTTTCTAAACAACAAACGACCGATTGGACGTCCCGAAAACCCATTCCAAAGAGTTTGGGTTTCGGGTTTATCCAAGAAGCTTTAGGCTTCGATTCGGCTAAGAAAACGTAACAGATAGGTGTTATAATTGGTATCATTGTGTCCGAAATCTTACCGTGATCGTCTGGGAGTAGTCGGATCGAAGAACGGAGGTCGGAAAAAGCCGGAAAGTAGCCGGATACGGGAAAGTGGTGTTGGCGGTTTCGAAGAGAGAGAGAGTTTGAATTTCTTGAAGTCTGATTTGAAAGTATAAAAGGAAAAGGACAAAAACTCCTTTTTATATTAAAGGGGTCAACTTATCAGTTTAAGGATAAGTGAACCCACTTTTCACTCTCAACATTCGGAAATGGCACAAACACCCCCTGGACTACAAGTTTCACCCATTTGGCAAAACGAGTCCCTGAACTTGAGTTTTGAAAGTTTTACAAATTAGCCCCTGAACTTAAGTATCAGGAAATGGCAGGTTTAGTCCCCGAACATGAAAGTTCAGAAACTTGCCACATCCACCCCCTGAACTTGCAAGTTCACAAAAATGCACAAGTTCAGTCCCTAGACCTCAACGTAACGACTAACCTGGATATGTTTTCATCGGGTATTAACGGTGTAACCCCGGTATCGGATTTTGCACGAGTCCTGATCTGATTTAACCAGAAGTCGTGGTGAATGTCCACACCTACAAAACAAAGACCAGGATGGTATCCATTGTAGTGTGGATCCGAGAACGTTAGCACAAACAAACATATGATTATACAGGCACTCCCCCTCGAAAGATGCTATATGTAAATGCAAGCCTCCCCCTACACACATGTATCCTAACAGATCCCCAGCTCCCCCTAGACCTTAGGCGGGAGGTCTAACATTCCTAATTTGCTTAGAAGGAAGTAATGGCGTTTCTCATCAAAGGCCTTAGTGAACAAATCAGCAAGCTGAAGGTCACTTTCCACAAAGTACAGTTCAATGTTACCTTTTTCGACATGATCCTTGATGAAGTGGTATCGGATGTCGATATGCTTTGTTTTGGAGTGCTGTACTGGATTTGCGGTAATCAGAATGGCACTTTGAGAGTCGCAGTAGATTGGGATCCGGTTCATGGTGTATCCGAAGTCCGCCAGTTGGGTTTTCATCCATAGAACTTGTGAGCAACAACACGCGGCCGCAATGTACTCAGCTTCGGCCGTGGAGAGTGACACACAGTTCTGTTTGCGGGACGACCAACTTACCAACTTGTCCCCGAGGAATTGGCATGCTCCGGATGTGCTCTTCCTGTCCAACTTGCAACCTGCATGATCTGAATCTGTGTAGCCAATTAGCTCAAAACTAGAACCCTTTGGGTACCAAAGGCCAAAGTCTGGCGTGCCCTTCAGGTACCTAAGGATTCTCTTCACAGCCTTAAGGTGTGAATCACACGGGTCGCATTGATAACGAGCACAGACACCCGTGGAGAATACAATATCAGGTCTACTGGCCGTGAGATATAGCAAAGAACCAATCATTGCCCGATATTTCTTTAGATCGACCGGCTTGCCAGACAAGTCGGCGTCCATTTGAAATGATCTGGACATTGGTGTAGCAGCAGAGTTTGAGCCAACCACATCAAAACGTTTTAATAAATCGTGAACATATTTTGATTGGTTTATGAAAATGCCTTCAGGGCACTGACGGACTTGAAGTCCCAAAAAGAATGTCAGTTCACCCATCATACTCATCTGAAATTGAGATTTCATAGTGTGCTCAAACTCCGTGCACAACTCAGGCTTTGTAGATGCAAAGATGATGTCATCCACGTATATCTGTACAATTATTAAATCATCACCTGTTTTACGAAGGAATAAGGTGGGGTCGATTGTACCTTTCTTGTAGCCAGCTCCTAGCAGATAGATAGTAAGAGTTTCATACCATGCTCGTGGAGCTTGCTTGAGACCATAAAGTGCCTTGTCTAACGCGTAGACATGGTCTGGAAACCTCGGATCCACAAACCCCTCGGGTTGTTCAACATACACCTCCTCACAAAGGACACCATTCAGGAACGCACACTTGACGTCCATTTGGTAAACCATCATATTCTTGTGGGCGGCGTACGCGAGAAAGATCCGTATGGCTTCTATCCTTGCAACCGGCGCAAACGTCTCGTCGTAATCGATACCCTCTTGTTGGCGAAATCCCTTGGCGACCAAACGAGCCTTGTTGCGAATAACAAGGTTGTTTTCATCCTTTTTGTTCCGGAAAATCCATTTTAAGCCGATGATGGACTTTCCCCATGGTCGTTTTACCAGGCGCCAAACCTTGTTCCTTTCAAACTCTGCCAATTCATCTTGCATGGCTCTTACCCAGTCCGGGTCTGACAGAGCTTGATCGATTTCAGATGGCTCAAATTCGCTTAAGAAACAGGCGAAGAGACTTAAGTTATCAGATTTCTTCGATGATCTAGTTTGGACATTCCGAGATGGACTCCCGATGATCTGGGATGGAGGATGACTTCTTGACCACTTTCTTGAGTGAGGAAGAGTGACATAGGACGCTTGGTTGTTCGTTGCGTCGTTCTCATCTTGCACGACAAAGTTGCTTGACTGGATTCCTCCGGAAGGACCACCTGCATTCCTTCTCAGTGGCTCAATATTCAGAACAACTTCCAGTCTGGGCTCCCGAACCACTTGAGCATACGATCTTTGAGATGTGCTTGGAGATGGTTGCGGAGCGGCTTCAGCGACCGGAGCACGAACAGGTGTGGAATTTTGTGCTACAACGGGTTCTTGTGAAGCCTCGGAAGATTGCTCGTTAGATGAATTCTGAGGTGGTGAGACCACTGGTTCTGTAGTCGTATTCTGAGCGGAAGTAGTAGCCTCAGATGTGCTTTCTGTCACGAAAGCATCGGACGATACAGACGTCGTGGAGTTTCCAGGTGCAGCAGGTACGATGATTGGACCAGTTAAGATCGGCAAATCATAGTCTGAAGGATCTATAAAATCTGAATCAAAGGTGTTAGGTCTAAAATCTGTGCTCGGTGGTGCATTAGGCATGTCAGGTAGAATAGCATCAGGATTACTAGAGTTAGCATCAGAGAGAGTTTCGGTTTCAGAGAAATCTACATTGGTACTTTCCAGGATGGTTTGGGATCGTTTGTTGTAAACCCGATAGGCCTTTGAGTGTGGTGAGTATCCTATGAAGATAGACTCATCAGCCTTGGGATCAAACTTTCCCAAATCGTCCCGGTCATTCAGAATATAACACTTACAACCAAATACCCGTAGATGCTTGATGTCCGGCTTGCGCTTCTCGATCATCTCATAAGCTGTCTTTCCGGTTCGCTTGATGATGAGAGTGCGGTTTTGCGTGTAGCAAGCTGTTGCTACTGCTTCGGCCCAAAATGATTTCGGAACGCCGGAATGAGCCATCATGGATCTTGCTGCCTCGACTAACGTCCGATTTTTCCTTTCCACTACCCCGTTTTGTTGAGGGGTACGCACGGCGGCGAAGTTGTGAGAGATCCCCACATGTTCAAGGAAGGATTGCAACTTCGAGTTGCGAAATTCGGTGCCGTTGTCGTTCCTCAACTTCTTCACCTTTAGATTCAAGGAAACTTGGATCCTTTTGATGAAGGCAATGATCCGATCCGCAGCATCAGATTTGGCACGAAGAAATTCAAGCCAAGTGAACCGAGAGAATTCGTCAACCATGACTAGCATGTATTTCTTTCTTGCTAGACTTTCAATTCTCATCGGCCCACATAGATCCATGTGTATCATGTCGAGTGGACTTCGACAATTAGTTTCCATCTTGGGAGGATGGGAACTTCTCTTCATTTTTCCTAACGCACATGCAGGACAAAGTGTGTCCTTGGAGAGGCGTGTCTCAGGAAGTCCACTGACCAAGCCTTGTGAAACCAGCTTGTTCATGTCTTTGAAGTTCTGATGACATAGCCGTTGATGCCATAACCAACTGTCCGCCTTGGTAGCTTTCGCGAGTAAACAGATTTTGTTGTCCGGTTTTGATAGATCTCCAAACTGAGGATGTGATTGGGGAATGCATCTGAAGATGGTGGTGTACAGATTCCCAGTTCTGCGTGCAACTAGAACGGGATCCTCATCTTCTGTGTTCACAGTAGCTCCGTACATGAATTGCTTGCACCAGTAGCCATTGTCACAGAATTGGCTTGAACTGAACATGTTGTATGCCAAACCCCTCACATACCTCACCTGCTTGATTACATACTTCCCATCTGTGATGCTTCCATACCCCTCTATCCTTTTTGGTCTTGAATCAGCCATCTTGACGTATCCCTCAAACTTTTCAACAAAGTCAAAAAGGAAGGACCGATGACCAGTCATGTGTCGATGGGCTCCTGAATCTATGTACCACACATGACTGACCTGCAAAAGGATTAAGCTTGTTTAGGGACCCATTGCCCAATGGGTTCCTTAGGGTTAGATGAAGCATTTAAAACACTCGGTGCAGTCTCCTTTTCGGATTGCTCCTTAGGCATAGGGGACTGTACTGAGGAGGAGGTTTTAGAATTTCTTCTTCGCCTCCTTCGTCTCTTATGAGACTTGGCATTCAAATCATGAGCATTTAAAGAATTAGCCACACCAAAGCGCAAGAGATTATCAAACATAGTGCACATGTCATTCCTAAAAGTAGCAAAAACATTGTTCAAATTCCCATTACGGGTTACAGACAGGTTTGAATCAAATCCTACACTAGGTGGGGCATGGCCTAGACCCGCATGGTTAGGACCACGCCACTTAGGGAAAGCAGAAAAGGGTTTGTTCCTTCCTTGATCCTTTCTTGGTGGCTTCACATTCTGTCCACCATCTTCTTTCCTCCCAACTGCATTAGAAGCAATGTGTGAGTTAGAGGACGGTTTGTGTGAAATGGATTTGCCACCTTTTCCAGATGACGGTTTTTGAAAATTAGGTTTTGTGGAATTGAAAGGTTGTTTCTGATTAGGTTTGGCCCGAGAGTTCTCACCCACTTCAAAGGAGCTTGAATTGAGCTCAAGACTTTTTATGGGTTTGGCTGAAACACAAGCATCAGTAGACTTGGAATTCTTGTTCTGGAGACCTTTGGGTGCGTGAGGCTTAACTGACTTCCCTTTGTCAGTACCAACACATTTTTCACCCGCGGGTTTGTTTATCTCAGAACTGGATGCAGGTGTCACAGCGGACTCATCGGGTTTGGAAGGAACGCTTACCTTTTTCTTGGGAAAGAACCCGGAAGGATCATCCCCTTCATCTAAGAAGATCTTAACACCATACTCAACATTTGAATCTAAGACAGGTTTGGGCCTAGGATTGGCTAAACTATGGTTAAGTACGGGATAAGTCATATTATCATCTGAATCCAAAGAGTAAAAGTTTTCAAAATTCATGACTTTCTTTTTCAAAAGGGAATTAGACACGAGTTGGTTTGATAAAGAATGGCGATACTTAATCCTCTCTTCATGAAAAAGTTTTTTTGTTAAATCAAGGTGAATGTCTGTGAGGATGTACCGAGTTTGAAGATTTGCAACCTTCGTTTTGAAGATAGTGAAAGAAGAGGTTGCAGTTTCACACTCAGAAGAGAGCCTAATTCTTTCGGCGTTAGCCTCAAGAAGGTCCTTTTCGAGTGTGAGAACCAACGTGTCCTTTTCCGAGACAATTGCTCTTAGATTCAGAATCTGATGTTGACAGGCATCTAAGTCCATGGCCTTCAACCTAAGCTCAAAAATCTCCTTCTCCAGCTTAACTAGGCCCGGACTCTTAGTTGCGGAAACATCCTTTGGGGGGATAACTAAGACATCCTCTAATAATTCCATCTCCCTAGAGTCATAGCTTGAGTTCAGGTTGGAATAATCTATGGGAGGCATCGCCACCTTAGGAGTTCTGGCTTTGATACTTTCCCAGTCTGGTTTGGTATTCCCAGGGTCCTTAGCTGGAGTGAAGATAGGTCCTATGGGAGTGGGACTGGTTGGAGGACTAATGGAGGCATTATCGGATAGACTAGTAGTCCTAGTTATGACTTCTCCATTGATCACTTCACTAAAGGTCACAGATTGTCTAACAAACTCTTCAGTAGTGATTCCTCCTACAAAAGCTGGTTTAGGCTTAGCTGCAGACATGTTCTCAAAGGTGTACAGGTTGGACGGTGCTTTATCTAGGATGTTCTTCTCTGAGTGTCCTAGTCCGGGTTTAGCATGATAGAAAGGATTGTTATTGGCATGAGCAGTGAGAATATGCAGAGTCTGTTCAGATTGACCCCTCTTGAGATTGTTGTCTTCGAGCTCTTTGATTTTTGAAAACAGTTTGGTTCTTTCTTCTGAAAGCATCTTAAATTTGAGCTCGAGTTCTCCATGACTACTTTTCAGTTCGTCGTGAGATGTATTGAGGGACAACATTTTGTTCACAAGATTGGTTTCTCTGATGCTAGACTCGAGAGTTTCACGATTATAACACATTAACAAGTCCTCGTAGGAGCTCTTGTACACGGCACTGTCGGTTCTGAATTTCGTGACGAGAGTTCTCTCCATTTGGAGATCTCTCTCAAGTGCACTAATTTTAGACTCCAACAGCGCTGTGCAGTCAGATATATCGGGAATAGAAGATACCTCGAAAGCGTCGTTGTTGTATTGAAGGCCGGCTTCAGTATCAAAGTCGACCACTTCGGTGTTGCCACTGTCTGGCGCTTCGAAGTCAGCCATCAAACACGGTCCATTGACCATGTGATCTTCTTCATCCGAACTTTCTCCCTCGATCACCCAGTTCTCCTCTTCCGCTAACAGGGCCACTCCTTTCTCCTTCTTCCTCATGAGAGCAGCCTTCCTCTCAAAGTAAGCGGCATCTTTGTACACCGCTTTGCAGTCTTTGGCATAGTGGCCAGGCATCCCGCACTTAAAGCAGGTGGGTCCATGGCCAGTAGCTTTGCCTTGAGATGACTGAGGGGGTTGAGGATTCTGGATTTGAGCACTGTTTGCTCCCGACTGCTGTTCACTGATCTGAACTCCTTTCCCATGTGGAGGTTGCTTGAAGTGACTCCCACTGCTGAAGTTTACTCCATGGTTGTTCTGATCACTTTGCCCGGTCCTTCCTTGATCATAGCTCCCAGAATGCTGATTGTAACCTTGTCCAGAAAGGTTTTGCCCGTATCCACTGTCTTGGTTGTTGTAGCTAGAAACATGCTGATTGTATCCAGTCCCTTGAGAGTTTCCCTGATAGATGCTTCCATTTCCTGAGTTTCCTTGATACTCCAAAAAGGTGTTGTCAGGCCTGAAGTTGTTCCCGAATCTTCCACGACCACTTCTTCCACGATCTAACGACTGAAATCTACCCCCTTGTGGATAGTGACCTCTTCCTTGAGCAAATGAAGGTTGTCCGCCTCTTCCCGAACCAAAACGGTTTCCACCATGAGAGTTTGAACGGTTGAATCCCCGATTAGCTGTTAATCGTTGCATTTTGTGTGAGATCAATGCAAGGGATTCGTTCATGTTGTGCAGTTCCTCATCAGTGACGGTGATGATCGTTGGATCATTGTAGTTATCACTGTGTGGGTAGTAGTCTTGGCTCACATCATAGTGGTAGTCTTGGTAGAGTTCTTCGGGTAGGGATTCACCGGTAAGTTTGATCCTCCATGGTGCACTGCAGCCAATGCAAGAGGGTCAATAGCTTTCCTTGGTTTGTTGCCGGTGATGTATTCCTCATGTTGGACCATCATGCTGAACAGATCATGGAGACCCATTTGTCCAAGGTTCCTGCTAAGTTGGATGTTAATGGCCAGGTTTCGCCATTCTGGATTCAAGTTCTTCAAGAACTTCACGTTCACCTCATAGCGTGATTTCTCAACCTTCAGTCTTCGAAGATCGTTGACTAGGGAGTTCAAACGCTGATATGAGTCGTGCAACAATTCACCTTCTCTCGCATGAAACCCTTCGTAGGCATTCATGGCTGATTCCTTCTGGAATTCTGAAGCAGTGTCTCCCCCTTGCATTTGTTGTTCAATTTCGATCCAGATGTCCCGAGCATTGTCGAAACTGTCGACGCGGGAATACATGTCATTTGGGAGAGACATGATGAGAAGAGACATAGCACGCTTGTCGATTTCGTGACGTTCGCGTTGTTCTTGACTATACAGGTGATAAGGTTTCTCCACCGTGTATGAGGGCAGAAGTGGACAGGTGTCGGTTTCAGGTACTTCGGCGATAGTGACTGTAGGTCTTACTGGACCTTCTCTGATTGATTTCATCAGGTTTCTATCAAGTTGATCGAGAAAATGGATCATCCTAAGCTTCCATTGAGCATATTCTCCCATGACAAGCACTGGGGGACGTGACTCAGACCCCATGCTGACAATTTCTCTCGACATCATATCCTTACAAACAAAGATCCCCTTCGAGTGGATGACTTGGATTTGAAAAAGTTTTCGAAAAGACTGTTCGGGCGAGCACTCGTGACACAATTAGCCTTGAAAAATTTTGCGTTTAGAAAAATGGCTAAGTATCGGATTTGACGCGAAAATTGAAAATTTCCGGGTCAAAGAGTGCGAGACACAATTCGGGATCGTGAGATTCCCGATTTGGATCTGGCCAAGAAACCCGATTCGGGTTTTGGTTAAAACCCGAATTGGTGAACAGTAGTCCCGATTCGGGTAAGTGGAAAACCCGAATTGGACAAGTTTGAGCAAAACCCGGTTCGGGTTACCCGTTACCCGATTCGGGAAACCGAGGTTTTCCTGATTGGGCAACGTGCAATTCCCGGTTCGGGTGTGGGAACTTTACCCGATTCGGGTTTCGAGCTGATTACTCAGTTCAAAATACCCGATTCGGGAAAGCTGACCAGAAGCTCCGAAAAATAGCTGAAAATCATCAAAAACCACTTCTTGAATCAGTGAAAAATGCTCCAATTTGTGCAAAACAAGTGCAAAAACCTTTTGAAAACACTTATCACTTAAAAACAATAAGAATAGAGTGGATTTGAGGCTCAAAGTGAGCAAAAGTTGGTAAAACCAAGTTTTTTCAAAACTTTTCAAACCATTTCAAATAAGCTAAAAACTCCAGGAAATCCACCAAAGGTGTAGCTCTGATACCAAATGTGAGTCCCAAATATAATGAGAATGATAGATGGAGAGAAACTAAGGCTAAAGATTAAGCAATGAATAACAATAATGGTGAGAATGTTGGTAAATGTGATGGAGAAGACAAAAGAGAATAAGGAATTTCTAGGGATTGCTTCTCATAAATAAAGTAGGCTACCAACAAGTCTAACAAACCCTAGGCTATAGCTTGGTATATATAGCACTAGGTATCATGAAATTACAAGACAAGCCCTTAGAGTCTATGACTCTTTACAAAAGAGGGCAAACATAAACTAAAGCATAAGTAAGAATAAGTAAAGTACAAGATAGACCCTTGACTTCTTCACAACCTCAAAGTAGGGTCTAACATCATATGTGGGTGTCATTATTAAAACCAAAATGGATGCTTACCTCCATACTTGTGTAACTGCATATCTTCAATAACAAAATGTAGGTTATTGATTTGGCTTAAAAACATTGTGATTTTAATGGGTTCTATCGGAGATAATGGAAGTTAATTACCATATGAGCAAGGGTTTAATTAGCATACCTAGTGTCAATCTTCAAGTTGTTTATTAATTTCCGTTTTTGTGCGCTCTACCAAACCCTTAAATCGCAAGGCTTACTGTAATTATAGATAAAAACAACAAATCCACAACACAAATTTAGGGACAGAAAGAGATATATACCTGAATACCACCATGCTTGAGGGGTTAGCTTGGCCGGTGACCAAATCAACTCCGTCTGCGCCTACTACAGACGGACACGGAGGCGTTTTTATTGATAAATTTGAAAAATGGAAAAATGAGACGAAGCAGATGATGCATTTAAGAGATGGTAACCGTAGTTGCTGGAAGACGAATGGAAGGAAACTGAAAAGAGAAGAGGAGAGGTCATTGGTTTTGGAGGAGGAGAGGTGGAATTAAAGAGTCTTAAACATTAGTAATTAATATCAAAAATAAAAAAGCAAATATTAACCAAAAAATGAGATAAAAGATAAACCAATTTGCAGCCATGAGAGGAAGCCACGTCATTGCATGTGGTTTTTATTTTAATATATATAAATGATTACTATGCAATAGTCTTATGATCATGTTAAAACTTATAATAATGTCATTACCAATCACTACACACCAACAACGTTCTAATGGAATGTTAAATATGATTTTTAAAATTATAGGACAACAACATATACCTAATACATCTTATGCAAAGAATTAAGCTTTAATAATTTGTAGTTAGAACAAAATTAAGTACCCTAACAATTTCTCCTAATGTGAATAAAATTTCTAAATTTCTATTAAATTAGTATAAAATGTGATCCAAGAAATAATTTATTATTACTTTTTAAAAAGTATCATACAAGAACACCATAGAACTAGTTTTTCTAATAATGGATATTTGAGCAAATAATTAATTATATTCATAACGTTCATTTGATTAATTTAGAAAAGTTCGAATATTTATATAATGACCATGTCTTTGTTGATGGCATTAAAACAAGATGGACTAAACGAAATTCAATTATTTAAAATATATTTATTGGATATGTACTATGAGACCTATGAGTCTATAGTCGTTTTTTATTTTTCAAAATTTATGAGAAACTTAACATATTTTCCAAATAAACAAAAAGAAAATGGTTAAATAGCAGATATAAACACACTAGCTAGATAATGGTATTAGCAGGGGTTTGAAAATAAGATATAATAGTTTTTATTGTATTTGTATTGATAAAAATCAAAGAATTATGTATTGTTTACATAATAAGTAAATATATAAAACATATGGTTGGATTCTAGTGAGAAGTTGAGGTTAGCATGAAAAGCATAAGAAGTGATTACCAACCGTTGATCTCTTTTAATCTCATCAACTTCTTGGGTTTCATGCGAAAAAAAGTGGACGTGGGGACTCGGTCGGATTGGGGCGCAACATAACTAAGGGATTTTATTTAGAGTGAGATTGGTGTCCGAGCCGATTGGTCAAACGACAACCATTTCACTTATTAGATTTGATTAGCCATATGTCCTGGAATGGGATGAGATGGGATAGAAAAAATGGAGTCAGGTTCGAGAACCTTAACAAAATGCAGAAGTGTACTACCTAAGGCTCTCCTCTCCTTCTTTATTAACCAACGCCATCAACCCCATTTTTCACCTTCTGTTTGTCGAGAGTAGGATGAGATCGGTATTGGACTGAGATTGAACCGGTTGGTACCGATTTTGTTTGCGAATAAAAACTAGGAATGAGAGTCGCACCATGTGTACAAGTTTGGTACAACCCAATGAAATGTTACAACCGTGCAACCTCATATAAACCATTTATTTAGCTCATTCATATAGATTCCAATCGGTTCTCTAAATGCATTCACTTGATTTCATCGAATTTTTGGAGTACATGTCGATGCATATAACGATTTATGTGATAATTCCATGCACATCTATATGCATTGGCAATGATAAGTACATGCATTGTAAAGACCCTATCATTCATGATTAAAATCCCACATTTCATATAGGATAAAATCGGTCGTAGGCCAACAATACATCAATTTAAAATAAACTGAACAGGTCTTTAATGTTCAAAATCTCATTTAACTACACAGCTGAGAGTAATTTTATGGATAAAAGATAAATACCATCTAAAGGAAAAATCTCAAGCTCTATCCTTAACTCTATACTTCCTCAAGCTACTTCAAGCATGACATTTACCCTTACCAGTCACATCATGTACCTGTCTGGTTGAAAAGTTTTGAGTTTATAAAAAACAAGGGTTAGACCGAAAGTCTAGTGAGGTCCCTCAAATAGTTTACAAAATAATTAAACAATTCTATTAACTTTTTATAATAAATCATATGAAAAATACTTGTATGAATGCACATAACATGGCATATGGTGGCTTCCACTTTCTATCGCTTATACCTCGATAACTGATAATTGAGCACTTACCTCCCAAGGCTAGAGGGAGGGACTCAAAACAAATTCGAGTTCCTCGGTGGGACATTCTTCCTACTTACTACTTCCAGGAGCTCTCAACTTGAAATGCACAATTAAACAACTTTGACTTAACATCATGCTAGTCAATGCATATACTAAACATGGCTTAATCATTGAAATGTCATGAATGCACGAGACTCGTGTTCAAAATGTTTGCAACCCTTTTTAAATAACTATTTTGGATTAGAAAACTCACCTGATTACCAAGCTTAAACCACGCACCTTAAAATGATTCCACACCCGGAGGAAATAGTCTATTGATTAAACTCCATAACTTTCTACCTCTATATACCGATTTCAAAGCTATTACATCTAAATCTTGATAATCAAAACTGAATAAATTCCCATAATCATACTAGGCTCACTAGGAAGAAGATGACTAAAGTAAGATAGATTTTATACTTGATGATAAGAGCTCTTCACCAAATAACTTGATCTTCTTTGCCAAACTCTTCTTCCTTAGTCCCTCCTCTTCTCTTTCTCGATCGTTCCCAATTCAGACACACATACATACATTCTCTAACCATTGATTCCCTTTTTAGTGAAATGAGGCTTCCAATTCCTACCTCTAATCCCTAATTAATTGAGACTAAGGCCAAAAAGCCCACAATTGGAAACCCAAATTTTAAATACTAAGTCTTGGGATTAAAGACCCAAAATAAAAAGTCACTAAAAATAAAACTTTCAATTAAATAAACTTAATTAGTAAAACACGGTTATTACATATATCTATGTGCATTTAATAAAAATAGAGTAAATTACGGATTTGGTCCTTAAGGTATGACGAAAATTACAGATTTGGTCCTTTAACTTCAAAAATTACATCGATGGTCCTTAACGTATGCATTTTATTATGGATTTGGTCCTTCCGTCAAACCGCCGTCCAATTCCTCCGTTAAGTATGAGGGTAGATTAGTCTTTTCAATTAATTAATTAATTTTGTCATTTTTATTAAAACACAAAGACCAAAATTGAAATTCCAAACTCATCATCAACAAACCAAAGTATCAAACTAAGAAGTCAATAAAATAAAACCCAGATCTATGGTAAATTGGATGAGATCTGGACGGCGGTGAGCCACGACCACCGTCTTCGGCACAGCCGCCGCGCAACCTTCACCACCATCGTCTTCGGGCATACATGTTTGCTTTTACATTCCTCCACCACTCCTCCGCCGCCGCCGTCCACCGGTGATATCCTCGGCTTCTCCACCACCCCCGCCGTCGTACCACCTCTTGTTTCCGGTGAGGATTTCCAGTTGCTTTCCGATCTCAAAGTCGTCGTAGCCAGAAAAAAGTAAGTATAACACAAAAATCTCAACGAAAATCTCAAAGTTGTCGTTTCCGGTGAGGATTTCATGTTTTTGTTGAAATCTCAACGAAAATCCACCAATTTCTAGCTGATTTTAGGGGATTTCGTTTTTTTAGGTTTCATCTGAAACATTAGGTCAAAAGCGTATCGAAATTCAACCAGATTTTTGATGTAATCTCGAAGAAAATCCACCAATTTCCAGCAGATTTTTGGGGGATTTCAATTTTTTTAGGTTTCAATTGAAACATTAGGTCAAACTCGTATCAAAATTCAACCAGATTTTGGTTGATTTCGTGTTCCAAAAGTGATTATACGACAAAAATCCATATCCGATCTTCATGAACTTTCTCCCAAAGTGTTCCAAAAGTGATTAAATGTTCTTAGGATTTGAAATAGATTTGAAATTGGGTTTGGAATTTCTTAAATGTTCTTAGGATTTGAAATAAATTTGTATTTAGGTTTAGGTTTGGAATTTGTTAAATGTTTTTGGTGTGGTTTCGTATTGGATCTAAGATCAAATTGAAGGTTTGATTTAGTAGGGGTGAGCACGGTCCGGTTCGGTTCGGTTTTTGGCCGGAACCGAACCGAAAACCGCTCCCATTCGGTTCTCGGTTTTTTTCGGTTCGGTTCTCGGTTTTTCGGTTTTTTCGGTTTTTTTTTCGGTTTTTTCGGTTTTTTTTTCGGTTTTCGGTTTTTTTCGGATTTTTTTGTTTTTTTTTCGTTTTTCGGTTTTTTCGTCCGGTTTTCGGTCTATAACTCTGTATTTCCTTTATTCCATGTTTCAACTTTATAATTTGCATTTAATTTGTTGAAAAATTATGTTTAGTTGTTTACAACTTTACATATAAGATTTGAATATAAATAGAAACTCCTTTAGTTAAAAATTATGTTTACATAAGACATAAGTCTATGTTTACAACTTTAGTTATTGAGTATAAATAAAATTTAGAATTTTAGAAGCCAAACAAAGAATGTTTTGAGGAAAAAAGTAGCAACATGTTAAAAGATAAGGGGTTAATTTATTAATTATTATATATAATTATATATAATTTAAAAAAACATAGTATATATATCGGTTCGGTTCTCGGTTCTCGGTTCGGTTTTTAATTCGGTTCCAAGTTCGGTTCGGTTCGGTTTTTTCGGTTCGGTTTTGGAGCCAAAACCGAAACCGGACCATTTGGTTTTTCGGTTTTCGGTTTCGGTTCGGTTTTTCGGTTTTTTTCGGTTTTCGGTTTTTTCGGTTTCGGTTTCGGTTTTTCGGTTTTTTTTCGGTTTTTCGGTTTTCGGTCCGGTTTTTGCTCACCCCTATGATTTAGTCATGATTTAGGGTTCTTGAATGTTCTTGATGATTATAATGGAGGAGATGAAGATTCAAGAAAAGAAAAAAGAAAATCAATTAAAATGGTAGAAAAAGTAAAAAGACAAAAATGCCCTTTATTTAACGGAGGAATTGGACGGCGGTTTGACGGAAGGACCAAATCCATAATAAAATGCATACGTTAAGGACCATCGATGTAATTTTTGAAGTTAAAGGACCAAATTCGTAATTTTCGTCATACCTTAAGGACCAAATCCGTAATCTACTCATAAAAATATTATACATTTACATGTAAGGTTATTGCATGAAATCGATAAGAATTAATGAATCGAGTAATCAATCATAATAAGAGCATCCACAATGTTGTGGTTTTTCACCAAATTTTTTCACAACTTTTTTCTTACGTATTTTTGCCAACTAATGTATCTAAAAACCTATACATATAAGTAAAAAACCCCAACCAAGTTTTTTCAAACTTTTTAGAATCCCACCATTTTAACTTTATATAATTTGTATTTTTATTTATAAAATTAAATATATTAAAATTAAGATAAATACATATTTATTTATATCGATAAAATATAATTGCATTAATATATAAAATATATAATTAATTTAATAGTTTTATTAATTTACATAATAAAATTTTTAATATGAAAATTGTACGTATTTAAAAAAATAAAACTAGTTAATAAAAAAACCTGACTTATACGAGACTTTTATAAAATTTTATAATGTTAAAACCGATTAAATACGGAAAACCTATGAAAAAGCAGGTCGTGCGGTTACGAGCTATGACGCGATCTCACCAAAAACCTCTTGCGAAAAACCTTCACATTATGTGAAAAATCTCAAAGAGAGTTTTTTGCTTTTGAAAACCTCCTGAAAAGCTCTCAAAAACCTCTAAAAAACCACATTGTGGATGCCCTAAATGAGTTAAAATGAATGGTTTTAGATGGGTTATACAGTTTCAACTTTCATAAAGTTGTAAAAGAAAGTCTCTCTCTATATATACTCTCTCTCTCTCTCTCCCTCTCTCTATCTCTCTCTCTATATATATATAGGAGAGAGATAGATAGAAATGAGCTGAAATGAATAGTTTTAGATGAGGTTATACAGTTTCAACTTTCATAAAGTTGTAAAAAAAAGTCTCTCTCTATATATACTCTCTCTCCCTCTCTCTCTCTCTATATATAGGAGAGAGATAGATAGAAAGAAAGAAGGTCTCTCTGTTTATATATACATATTTTTTTGTAAACTTTATAAACCAAACCTAAGCCATGGCCCAAAATAGATAGGGGACGCGATGAAATATATTTAGTACATGTTGTACGACTCCAAATAAATTAATAGAGAAAACCACACCAAACATTTGTTTTAGTAGATGACAATATCTCAAAACAAAATAGTTGAAAGAAATGACCAAAAAAATTTACTACATAACAGGACTCCAAAAAATGTATTAATGGTTGTTATGGGAAGAAATTAAGGTCCCAATATTAATTTTAAAGTGAGAATCGACTAAGAGCTCAATTTTTTTGTTGAAGGAATGTTATATGTGGATATTAAATTATTAATTTTGTATATATACATTTTGTTGATTAATGTTATTGGAGACATCAATGTGGGCCGTTGTAATACAATTGATTGCTATGATGTGGAATAGTGGAAGGTGGGTAAGTTTTGTGATAACGATGATATCGATACAATAAATGGTAGAAGAAAATTTGAGGAGTTGTTGTTTATTTGGTGTTGATCGGTTAGTAATGTTGACTCTATCAGTAGTTAGATTGTTTACCAAATTTGAGATCTGACTGAAATCTGATTGAGATCTGGCCAAGATCTGACTGAGCCAGAACCTAATTTTTTTGAACGGCATGAGTCAAAACCTAAATGTTGGTTACGTGGGTCAGATTTGTTTATTTCATGTTTGTCATTTTTTTCCTCTCTTTTTCTTTTAACATCCAACTACAAAAAAAAAGTTAAAACAAACTTTTTTTCTTTTAGTTTGTTGGTAAGCACTTACCAAACACATGAGGTAGACACCCTTACCCGCACAACACTTATTCAGGATAACACTTATTTGAGTCAACACTTTTACCCGGATCAACAGTTACCCGATAAAAGTTAGTAAACAGTCCCTGAAGACTAAAAACAAAAACATTTTCATATGTAAACTTCAAAATTGAATTAGTGGACTAATGAACTTGTAGAACTTTCTTACCATTTTCAGAAGATAACTAAATAAGAATTTCAAACTACATTTTTATTTTCTAAAATGACCAGCGTTTCATTATTCAATGTTTTAAAAAGAGGTCAAAAAATGGAATTGAAAGAAAAACAATATAACCACAAGTTTAGGACAAAATGATTTGCTTGTGTTTATTTGATATTATCTTATATAGGAATACTAAAATGAGAATATTTGTTTAGAATCATGTTTAAAATTGTTTTGTTTTATTTTAATTTTATTCATGTAATATGTTTTAACTTCAGTTTGGTGGGTAGGAGTTTGGCATGGAGGAGAGTTGGTGGTTTGTTCATGGTTGGCATGAACTTGGTTATTTATTTGTTAGATGAGATTTTGATCTTAGATATTATTATGATGATTTTGTGTTATGAATATTATATGAACCATTAGAATTTGTTCTACTTCATTGTATTTTTTTTATTATAAAAAGCTTCCCTTTAAGAACATTCCATACTAATTCAGGGCTCCGTTTTATAAACGTTCCGGGTCCAAAAATTGTCAGAAACGCATGTCTATATGTGCTTTTGCGTTTCTCTTTAATGCAGAGTTAAAGATCAAAATATAAACATTGTAAATGTTACAAAACATACAAACTAATCTCAACCGTTCATCTACTTTATCAAATATTTGATTTTATAAATATATCAATTATTTTCAAATATAAAACATTTATCATAATTAATAAACTCTAATCATTTTCCATAAATATTCAACTTATTAATAAATAAAATTTTATTATTTTCATAAATATTTGTTTGTAGGTTTGTAACATTTCTAAGGATTACATTTTATTATCTCTCTCTATATATATATACTATGATTTATTATATATTATATTTAATACATATCCATATATGATATATATTATATTTAATACATATATATACTAAATATGTATATATATTATATTTAATACATATATGGATAATATTATATAGAGTATATAAATTATATATCTATAATAAAAAATAGATATAAAAAAATATAATATACGTATAATATATATAAAAATGATATATCTATAATATATATAAAGGGGTGGGTTCAAATGTGAACCACTTTTTGGTTGTGAACGTGAAGACAGCCCAGAGCGTGACACGTGACAATCTGACATCCGCGGGTCAAAGCTTATTCAGTTTGAATAAATTCGCGGGTTAGTGTTATTCATACTGAATAAAGCATTATTCATACTGAATAAGCCTTGACCCGCGGATGACCCGCCCGGGTCCAAGTGCATCAGAGTGCGAGTTAGTGTTATTCATACTGAATAACGTTTTATTCAGTCTGAATGATAGCGTTATTCAGTATGAATAACACTAAGTCGAAAATTTTTCAGATTGCCAGGTGACACGCTCTGGGCTGTTCTCACGTTCACAACCAAAAAGTGGTCCACATTTGAACTTTTCTCCATATATAAATACATATAATGTATGTATTTATATTCCCTCGTTTAAGGAAACTTTTCTCTCCTAAACATTCAATTGCCTTTAAAACCAACGAAACACTAAAATTTTTAAACCTTGTACTTTGAAAAGTCTTCACTAGCTTTTCTATATATACTATGTATACATAGAAAGGGATCAACCTCAAAGCAATTGCATGCAATATTTGATTTCTAATCTAATAATCTCTCTTCAATTCAACTCTAGCCAAACGTCTTAATTTCCACACAGTCAAATGAATCTGCTCCTTTCAGCCGCCTTATTTCTACCCATATTCACCATTTGCTACAGCCTCTACCACAAGTTCATCAAGGTCCCATGGAAGATCCAACGCCATTTCCGTCAACAAGGTGTTCGAGGGCCAGCCTACAACCCCATCTTCGGCAACTCCAACGAGCTCCGACGGCTGATGATGATGGCTGAACACAGTTCGTCTGAATCCGATGATGCTGAATCGTTCAGCAACGATCATGTGGTTCGACAGGTGATGCCACACTACTACTTTTGGTCCAAGGTTTATGGCGATCAGTTTTTGTTTTGGTTCGGGACCAGACCCGGTTAGCTGTTGTTGATCCGGATATGATCAAGGAGGTGTTGCTGAATACGAACGGCTTATTTCGAAAAGCTCGAGTTAATCCGTTGGTTAAGGCTTTGTTTGGGGAAGGAATTGTGT
This sequence comes from Centaurea solstitialis, assembly GCA_030169165.1. Taxonomy (NCBI): domain Eukaryota; kingdom Viridiplantae; phylum Streptophyta; class Magnoliopsida; order Asterales; family Asteraceae; genus Centaurea; species Centaurea solstitialis. Next base: position 9,697,479 of record CM058041.1, on the reverse strand, counting down.
ATTTGGAGGGGGAGCAGTGGGCTGTTCATAGAAAGATTACTAGCCAGGCTTTTAATATGGAAAGGGGTAAGGTTAAATATCAATATATAATTAAGGCTCAATATAGTACACTGATCCGGGACCCAACCGACCGCCGACCACACTATCCCCATCTCTGAACCCACGACCCATAACCCCTTCCCCTCGCTTTGACCCGCCATCATGACCCGCGCCGCTCCTCTCATATCCCCTTTCTTTTTGGCCCGCGCGCTTTCCTTTGTCATTTTCCATTTCAATTTTCATTTTCCCTGATAACATATAGCGTTATTAGCTATGAATACGTTTAAACGTTTTAATATTTCAATTTACGTTTAAGTCATATACGTGATGACAAATCGTAAAATAATACGTTTTTTAAATTACAAGTAGATCGAAATGATTATATTGAATTTTGACGTAGTTATTTTATTATATACTATATATACGCCACAACCAATCCGAAATTTATACCATTTTAAAGTTTACATAATAGCCCCTAAACTTAAAACTTATAAGGTTTATTCACTTTATACCTTTTACTTCTCAATATTTCATTTTACGTTTTAGTCACATATCGTGTATTGGCAAAAAGACGTTAAAAAAATACGTTTTAATTTTAACAAGTTACGCCATTATATTCGTATCGTCGATACGATCAAAATGAGCATAATATTGAATATTTTTTGATGTAGTTATTTTATTATATACTATATATACGCTCTAACCGACTTGAATCCTATACCCATTTTCAAATCTACATATTCGCCTCCTAAATTTATAATCTTTATTCACTTTATACCTTACTTTTCTATATTTCATTTTACAAATACTCATATATCGTGTATTGGTTGGAATATGTTAAAAAAATACGTTTTAATTTTAACAAATTACGCTATTATAATCGTATCGTCGATACGATCTAAAATATGTTAAAAAAACGTGTTTTAATATTAACAAAGTACGCATTATAATCTTATGGTCGATAAGATCGAAATGAGCCTAACATTGAATATTTTTTTCATGTATTTATTTTATTATATACTATATATACGCTCTCACCGACCCGAATCCTATACCCACTTTTAAACTTACATATCAGCCCCATAAAGTTATAATATTTATTCACGTTATATCTTTTAGTTTTTTATATTTCATTTTACGTTTTAGCTATATATAACATATTAACTGAAATATGTTAAAGTGTCGTTATCTACTCTTCATGAACCCGGTGCAAAGCCCGGGCTTATCAACTAGTTAACCACAATCTATACTAAAAATTTGAGATTGGTTATCAAAAATGTTTATTACAAGTTTTTAATATTTAGATGGATAAAAGAAGTACTTATACTGGTTTGTCATTGTTTTTCTGTAGTAAATTTAACATATACATTTACTTATTCAAGTGTTTTATATAATTATTATAGGAAGAGATCAAATATAAACTATTTAGTTTATATAAAAATCATGTAAGCCATCAATTTGTTGGTTAATTTGATGAAATTATTTTATATGATCTTTTTTATGAAAGTGTATCATATTTTGTGTTTTAATCTAAAAATTAAATTATTCCATGTTTTTCTCATTTTGTTAAAAAAAATAATGTATTTTCTCATTCTGATTTCATTTTTCTTTAAAAACAAATTTACATGGAAAAGTTCTATCATGAAAAGAATTATATGAAACAAATATCATCAAATTAAATAGTTTTATTATTTTAACCAATAAAATCGATGGTTTATACAGTTTACATAAATTATGATGGTTTGATTGAAAGTGTGTCTAATATGTTTATATGTATACTAAATAAAAGAGGACTTGGGCTTTATTATCATTCTCAGGATTTGGTCCCAGAAATTGTGGCTAGTACCAAAAGCTTACTAGATAAAATAGAAGGGAAGATAGGAGGTGAAAACCGACTCGAGTTGGATGTATACAAAGAATTTAACAATCTCTCGGCAGATGTTATATCAAGAACCGCTTTCGGGAGCAATTTTGAGGAAGGAAAACGCATCTTTGAGATTCAAGATCAACTCGCAAAGATTGCATCCGAGGCTATGCGAAGTGTTTACTTCCCCGGATTTAAGTACATTTTCGAAAACCATTATTCGTTTCACATGTTTTTGTAATTACAGAATTTGGTTCTTCTTTGAGACAGATGACAGATTTACATATATCTCATCTCAAAACTCAACTTTTCTAGTGGGGATATATTGTGCTTGTTTGATTTGGCTTGGTTTACTACAGGTACTTGCCAACCAAGAAAAACAGGTTAAGCTGGAAACTTCAGCGGGGATCGAAAGAGATGATAACAAAGATTATTGAGAAGAACGAGAAAATGAGAGAAAACCCGAAAGCTCTACTTTCTTTGCTAATGTCTCCCTACAAGACCAAGGGAAATGTAGAGAAGAGACTAAGTCAAGATGATATCATAGATGAATGCAAAACGTTTTATTTTGCAGGCAAGGAATCGACGGCCAACCTTCTTACATGGGTTTTTCTTCTTCTTGCGTCGCATCAAGAATGGCAAAACAGAGCTCGGGAAGAAGTTCTTCGAGTTTGTGGCCGTGACGAGCTACCTTCGGCCGAGCATCTAGCCGATTTCAAGATGGTTAGTTCATATTCTTACAACCTAAAGGCTAAAGGCAATATAACGACAAATTTATGATATTTAATAATATAAGATTAAATCCAAAGATATTTAAATATTGGAATCATTGGGCACATAGTAACAAGGCAGTTATAATGTGTAATAGAAAAACGTATTGTTTTTATATATTTTAGTTTGTACATGATTATGAGTTAATATATATAATAAAAGTGTGAAATAAAAGTTGAAAAAAACAAGAGATATAAATTAAATTAAATACCTAATTATAACAATGCAAAATGTAAACTTTTTTTCTATAACCTTACACGAATCTTTAAGGTGCAACAGTCCTCTGTAAATCTTGGCTATTTTTAAAAGAGATTTTGAAAAGGGGTAAAAAGTTGTTTTGGTTGATGTAATTGGCTATTTTAGTAATTTTTCCCGTAAAAAGCTCTATTCTATTGTAGTATTGCCATAATTGAAAAAAGAAGGTAGAATTGACTGGTTTTCATTGTCTTTATGTTGATCTTAGATTACCATGATATTGAACGAAGCATTAAGGCTCTACCCTGCGGCACCAGTTTCTGTGAGAGAAGCGCGTAAGAACGTGAAGCTTGGTAGCCTCGAGATTCCGGCCAACACCGAGCTTTTCTTGGCCATGGCTGCCGTCCATCATGACCCTAAGATCTGGGGAGAAGATGCAAGCAAGTTCAACCCCTTGCGATTTATAGAGCCTAAGAAACACTTAGCCTCGTACTTCCCATTTGGTATTGGTCCCCGAATTTGCGTTGGCCAAAACCTCGCCATCGTGGAGGCCAAAATCGTAGTGGCTATGATCGTTCGCAGATATTGTTTTGTGGTCTCACCATCATACGTTCATTCCCCATTCCAGTCTTTAACGGTCGGACCCCAATATGGTGCTCAGATGATCTTTAGTAAAATACAAATTTGATATAAGATTATATAGAGAGAGAGGTTTAAACGAAAACAATAACAAAATAAAAGAACACGAGGAGGACCAAGTGACATGTGATTTTACACTAACCGTGTGTAAATTGCATATAATTTAGTCGTTCTAATTAATATTCTATTATTTTGACCATGTTCTGATTTAATCCTTAAACCCTCTCTCTATATATACATATATTATCGAGTATATTGATTATGTATTTCTTGATACAACTTAAACAACTATGCATTTGTTTTTGTGTACAACATGATGTAGTAACATGATTTCCATATTAAAGTTGTATGTGGTCATTATGTTAGATTACATGCTAATCAACTATGGTATGTGTAGATTTTAAGAAATATTTCGAGATATACGGAAAATTAATAAATCAATTTTAAATTGAGATTTAGTTTTATGCAAATTCTATTAAATGGGGAGTAACTTTTGTTCACATTTTGATAACTGACTTTTAAAATTTTCTTTTAAGGTAATTAACTTATATAGTTTTTTTATTTTGTGGAATCAACTTTCAAAATTGTCATTTGAGAAATCAAAATAAAAGCAATAAAGTTTTTGTTCTTTTGCCTTCATATAGAAAGGGAAGTTTGGAAATTTATGTTTAATGTTGCTTCAAGTATCATAAATATGTTTCTTGTTACCCACTTTTGGAGAACATGCTTCAAAATCATGTTTATCCTTAAATACTCTCCTCTAGAAAAGGAGTCCCTCATTTGAAAAATATGCTTCAACCTCACTTTCTCTCAAATAGAAAAGTCATTTTACCCCAGCATATCAACACCCAAAGAACTCTAGCAACATCCTCCGATATCTGATTGATGCCAAAAAATAGAGACCGGTTATATTTATTTTTTGCGAATGATAGTTAGGGGGTGTTTGAGATTGCTTATTTAAAACAATTTATGCTAACAAAGGAGTGTTAGCTGTTTGTGTAAAAATTTACTTAAATTATTATCGTAAGATGTCGTGAGGCAAAATCGTCAAAAGAAAGAACTCTCGTTCGATAAAACGTGTGATAAATGAAAGTAAGTTGACAGAAAGATTGATGACGCAGGAAAAACCTCTGAATCGAGGAAAAAACCTGCGGCCGACTAAATAGGATAGTCGACGTTGCACTATTGATCACCAATAAGGGGTGATATCCTCGATGTTACAGTTGTATCGTACGATTACAATAAGGAAATGAATACTAACGAACGTAAATACAGAGAATAATATTGGTATTGCTATTTCTCTCTTGAAAATCCGTCCTCCCGAGTGTAGGATCTTGAATCTCTTTTATAGCTGCTTGGATCGTAACTGTCATCCCATATTTAAGCTATAAATGCAACGGTCATAACTGAAGCTGATTTCTCGATCGTAACGTCTGAGTTTTTAATGAGAAGCGTATCTTGCTTAAACGGTCGGATTTAAGCTCGATGGACGATGGCTGTGCTTCGTGGTTATCTTGGATAAACTTTCCTGCAATAAGAATAAACTTATACATGTATATTGTTAGTTTAATCGTACGATCATATAATGATATCGCACGATTATCTTCGATGACTACTTATCTTTGTTTAATGGTAATTATATCTTTACTTCAGGACCTTATCTTAATACAGGAATATTATCCTGGAATATATCTTACGATTCTAATCGTTCGATCGTTCGATGATAAAATTTCACCCAAACAGTTTGCCCCCAAGATTTAGAAAATAAGTTATAGATTTTCTGAATCTTATACCTGTAAAATCAAATCGTTAGTACATTAATTTTATCGTGATTAATCTATCGAATATGAACCGGTTTTCACGTTAACGGCGTTACAACCTGGTTATTTTGCTAGCTGTTAATGCAACGGTTATATGGGACAGGTGTCGATGCTCGATTCGACCTCGATTTCTTGGGAAGGAGTTTAATTTCATATAAAGATAAGATTTCATCCATAATTATCTCAAAATCTTTTCCAATTTCGAATTCAAATTCTACTCCAACCGAATCCTTCTAATCTTTAAGGAGATTTAGATCCAATTCGCCTATAAGGTATCTCTCTTTTCCTTGTTTCAATTCAGTTCATGCGTTTGAAAGTTAGAGCTGAGAAAAATCGTAGGAATTTCGACTTGCTGCGTTTCGACAGATTACATAGGAGTTTAGATCGTCTTAGTTTTAGAGAAATCATGGAGGTTAGGAGTACAATCCAGGGAGAAATCGACCTAGTTCACCTTAGGAAACTTGCTAGGATGCCTAAAGATGCTGTAATCAAATCACCCGGCGAGGTTAGACCTGCCGATGCTCCGGCAGGCTTCTTTGCCTTGTTCGAGTACCCCTTTAAGATTGGGTTTATCTGGCCTTACAGTCCTCTATCTCGTGCCTTCATGACACGATTTAGTTTATCTCCTGGACAGCTCATGCCCCAATTCTGGAGGGTCGTGAGCGTTATCGAACGTGTAACCGAAAACTGGGGTAGAGCCCCTTTCACCATCGATGACCTTCTCACGGCGTATACCGTGAAGGTCTCTGATTATGATAGGTATGGGATTTATCCCAAGGGTAGGGGTGATGCCATGTTAGTACATGGTACTCAAGCGTTTGATCGAGGATGGAAGGCTCGATATGCATTCGTGCGATCCTCGTCCGTTTTGGAGGAAGGTGGATGGGTGGCTCCAGAATGGAACCCACTAGGTATAGGTCGTTTTTCGTATTCTGTTTTGTTCGATTTTATCGTATAATTTCTTATCGTGTGTTTCTTTTTGCAGAGATCGAGTTTTCTTTCGAGGAATCCACCGAGGCTGTTAATCGCTTCTTAGAGTACGGTGTTCAAGAAAGATCGTACGCCAGATCGAAGGGAAAAAGCCCAAGGGAGGATAGCGACGAAGAGCTTGAAGTTCAAGTGTTGAGTGAAGAAGAAGAAGAAGAAGAAGAGATGGAAGGTAAATCGCACGATGATTTTCATCTTCTTACGTTTTCTTAACTTTATCGTACGATATTAATGTGTGTTTTTTGCTTTATTTCAGGTCAAAAGAAGCCTTCGAAGAAGTTGGCAAACATGGCGGCGGCCAAGAGAGCTTTGGAGAAGAAGAAGGGAGTTAGTGGCATGGAGCCACAACTCAAGAAGACGAGGTCTTCTTCGGGTGCGTCGATCTCATCGAAGGATGCCACACGACAGGCGGACGATGTGGTTGATGCAACCCCAATCCACAGCGTTCCTCCTCCCACGATGTCTCCCTCGATGCCAAAGGAGAAGAGAGCTTCAGTCAAACCTTCGAAGGGGAAGGAGGGTGAGACATCGATCAACATATCCTTGCCTTCGAACTTCCTCGATGGTGATGTCATCAACCAAGATGACCTCTTCCCTGCCATCGAACAATATTTGCTTCCATCGCAGAAGGCTCATATGGATACGCGCCGGATCAGCGAGCTTGATGCTGGTGCAGTTGGATACTCCTTCATGGTAAGTTTCTTTTTATCTTACGATGTTTTATCTTACGATGTTTTAATTGTGCTGTTCTAACCATCTTATGTTTATGCAGGCCTTCCAGGCGTGTCTCGGTCTTCATCAAAGATTGGAGACTGTTCAAAGGGACATGAAGATGAAGATGTCCAGTGAAAGGGCTGCGGTGAACGAGGCGAAGAAGGCTAAGGAGAAGGCATCAAAGATGGCTGCTGATCTGGAGGCCAAACGGGTTGAGGCGGATGATCTGATGGCTAAGCTGGATGAAGCTGAGCACGTTCGATCGGATCAACGTGCAAGGCTCACAGCGGCCAACAATCGTATTGCTAAGTTGGAGGAGGAACTTGCTGCGATGCGCACGGAGATGGCAGATCGAGAGAAGGCCTCATCATCTGAGATCCAGGATCTCAAAGATGAGATGGTGCTATCCAGGATGGTGGCCCGTGCAGCCGTAATACGCCAATTCATTGGTGGCACGTACACCATCGAAGCTGCTAAAGGTGAGCTGGGGCCTTCCGTGATGCGATGGGATCTGATGAGCTCCTGGATGCTGATGATGCGAAGGATGCCGACGAGGAGGAGAAGGATGCTGAAAAGAGCAAAGAGGCTGAAGTCACGATGATCGAGGAGGAGGATAAAAATGAAGATGCCTCTGGATCCGGCATCGTGGACAAGGCTGCTGAAGTCACTCCTCCTATCGTAGAAGTTATTGTAGAAGAGGGTGCTGGCGTAGAGGCCACCCCTGAAGTTTAAATTATTAATCGATGTAATAGTACTTTAAGTACTTTTTAATGAAATTATCTATTTTTTGCAATCGTGCGATGTCTCAGTACTTGTTATTTTTGTTCTAAGCACTTTTAGTAAATAGATAATCGTGCGTTTTAGCTGATTCAGTGTTTAAGGCCTTAATTAATCGTGTGTTTTGACTTGCGATGTTTATCATGAGTCTAAGGCACTTGAAAAAAATTTTAGAAACGTTTCTGTTAATCGTGCGTCTGGCGTTTTGACTTGCGCTCCTGCGATTTGAAATTGATGCATCTTTTAAGTTCTATGCGTTTTGAGCATGTTGTTTTATCGGACGATTTTTGCCATAGATCGTGCGATGTCTTGCGAGAATCGTGCGTTACCTGCGAATAAAATTGGCTAAGGGGTGGCCGTTGGATTGACCAACGGCGCTCCGATGCCTAAGTCAGTAATCGTTTGATAAAATAATTAAGAAAATGAAAAGGGTTTTTAGAAGTAATACCTCTTTAGATGAGTTGCATTCCAACTACGTGGGATTTCATTACCTTCGATGGTTGAAATCTTATAAGCACCTTTTCCAATAATCTTAGTAATGATGTAAGGTCCTTCCCATTTGATGGAAAGTTTTCCAGCGTTCGATTCCTGCGTATTTGGGAAGACACGTCGTAGGACATGATCTCCAACTTGAAATACCTTGATCTTCACCTTTTTATTGAAGTAACGTTCGACCATGGCTTTCTGCGATGCCATTTTTTGAAAGGCTTTCTCTCTTAGTTCTTCCAAAGCATCGATATCGTAACACAAGTCTATCGAGTTTTGTTCAATCGTACGATGTCGAGCGACAGGAACTTGTGATTCGATTGGAAGGACTGCTTCACATCCATATACTAGGGAAAAGGGAGTTTGTCCAGTTGAGGTTCTTGGTGTTGTGCGATTCGCCCACAAAACAGATGGTAACTCTTCGACCCATCGACCCTTTGCAGCTTTCAATCTCTTTCGAATGGAATTAATAATGGTCTTATTGCTAGATTCAGCCAAGCCATTGGATTGTGGATATCTTGGGGTCGATGTAATGAGTTTTATCCCACGTTCATCGCAGAACTTTCGAGTTCTCTCACTTATAAATTGGGACCCATTATCGCACGTTATTTCTGATGGTATTCCAAACCTGTAAATAATGTTAGTTTGGATAAAGGAGATAACTTCTTTATCCCTAACCTGTGAGAAAGCTGCGGCTTCAATCCATTTAGAGAAATAATCAGTAAGAACAAGTAAAAACACTTTTTGACTTGGAGCAGGTGGTAATTTTCCTACGATGTCCATCCCCCATCGCATGAATGGCCATGGGATTAAGACAGAGTGTAGGGGTTCAGAAGGTAGATGTGACGTACCTGAGTGTCTTTGACAAGCATCGCACCTTTGAACATACCTTATCGAGTCCTCTCGAAGAGTAGGCCAATAATACCCTTGCCTCGAGATTCTGTTAGCAAGGCTTCTGCCCCCAGAATGGTTTCCACATTCTCCATCGTGCATCTCTTGAAGGATTTGATCGACTTGTTGCTTATTTACCACGCATCGTAAGATTAGACCCGTTGTGGATCTTCGATATAGTTGATCATCGAAAATCGTGTATCGAGAGCTTTTAAGTCTGATTTTCCGGGCCTCTAACTTGTCTTCAGGGAGTTGGTCATTCTTGAGGTAGTTCCATATATCACTCGACCAATCATGGTTTTCTTCGATCATTTGAACTTCTTCGATTGTTGGTGACATAAGATGTATTATCGGAACACTTTCTAGAGTTGGTTCGTTGAATGCGGATCCCAAGTTAGCCAAGGCATCGGCTTGCATGTTCAGATCTCTAGGGATTTGTTCTATCGAGAACTTGTCGAATCGTGCGATCTTATCTTTTGCAATCTTGAGGTACAATATCATCTTTGAATCTTTTGCCTGGAATTCGCCATTGATTTGGTTCACAACTAGTAGCGAATCACTTCGTACATGTAGCCATCGTACTCCTAAGTTATATGCCATATCCAATCAAGCGATCAAGGCTTCATATTCTGCTTCGTTGTTGGTGGTTTTGAACTCACATCGTACCGAATACACCATATTGCCCCCATGTGATGATTTCAGGACTACTCCCAATCCTGATCCTCGTGCGTTAGAAGCTCCGTCAACATGCATGGTCCATGGTTCATTGTCGTGAATCATCACATTACTGATTTCATCGTACGATGGTTCTTCGATCCCAGGACTGAATTCAGCTACGAAATCTGCTAATGCTTGAGACTTTATCGCTGTTCTTGGTTGATACGTTAGATCGAAGCTACTAAGATAAATGCTCCATTTTGCTAATCGTCCTGTAAGTTCAGGCTTACGAAGTACGATCTTAAGAGGATAGTTAGTAACAACGATTATATGATGTGATTCGAAATAATGTCTTAACTTTTTAGCTGCAGTTACGAGGCCAAGTAAGAGCTTTTCCATAGACATGTACCTTGTTTCAGCATCGAGGAAAGACTTACTTATATAATAGATAGGTTGCTGATGTTGGTCACCTTCTCGTACGAGCACTGCGCTAACAGCGTTGTTGCTTACAGCGAGGTACAATTGTAAGCTCTCTCCTTCAATCGGTTTCGTCAACAGTGGAGGATTGGACATGTACTTCTTTAAGCTTTGTAGTGCTTCCTCGTGTGCCTCTGTCCAATCGAAGCCTTTGTTCTTTCGAAGCACGTTGTAGAACAAGTGACACTTATCGGATGATCGTGAGATGAACCTGTTCAGGGCCGCTACTCGCCCAGTCAGCTTTTGTACCTCTTTTACATTCCTTGGTGACTGGATTTCTAGGATTGCTTTGATCTGCTCTGGACTCGCCTCGATCCCTCGTCGCGTAACCATGTATCCAAGAAACTTACCCGCACGCACTCCGAAAGAGCATTTGGTTGGGTTGAGTTTCATCTTGTATTCTCGTAATATATCGAACGATTGTTTCAGATGCTGGATGTGATCTTGTGATCGTTCCGATTTTACGAGCATATCGTCGATATATACTTCCATCGTACGTCCGAGGTGATCTTTGAACATCCTGTTTACGAGCCTTTGGTACGTTGATCCAGCATTCTTGAGACCAAATGGCATTACTTTGTAACAGTATATACCCTTATCGGTCATAAATGCAGTCTTCTCTTGATCGTCTTTATGCATTAGAATCTGGTTATATCCGGAATAAGCGTCCATGAACGTTAGTAACTCATGCCCCGCTGTTGCATCGACCATCGCATCGATGTGTGGCAAAGGAAAGGGATCCTTTGGACAAGCTTTGTTTAGGTCCGTGAAGTCGATGCATACTCGCCACTTTCCATTCTTCTTTTGTACTACCACCACGTTGGCGAGCCAATCTGGATACTTTACTTCTCGAATTTTTCCCGTTTTGAGTAGATTTTCCACTTCCTCGTTGATCACCTTGTTGCGTTCTGGTGCAAACTTGCGTCTTTTTTGCTTAACGGGTTTAAACGTAGGATCCACGTTCAACTTGTGCGATATGATGTTAGGATGTATCCCCACCATATCCTCGTGTGACCACGCAAAACAATCCGAGTGTTCCTGCAAAAAAGAAATCATACTATTTTTTATATCGGGGGTTAGAGTTGCACCTACGAAGACCTTACGATCAGGATGTTTGTGATCCAACACGACTTCTTCCAATTGAAGATCATCGTACGATCGTACTCCATCCTGGCTCTGTAATTGCTAGATATCGTGCGGTTTGGCTTTCATCGTAATCTTGTAGCACTCCCTTGCGATTTTCTTTTCACTGACTATCTCTTGCACGCCCCATGGAGACGGGAATTTGATCTTCTGATGATACGTTGATGGTACGGCCTTCATATCATGGATCCAAGGTCTTCCAAGTATAGCGTTATAAGCGGAAGAACAATCAATGACGTTGAACTTTGTTTGCTTATTTATGCCTTTAGCGAAGACTGGTAGTATGATCTCTCCAAGAGTACTAGTTGCATCTCCGTTGAATCCAATTAGTGTTGTTGTTCGTCGTACTATGTTGGACCGATCAATACCCATGATCTTGAGTGTTTCTGCGAATATTACGTTGGCTGAGCTGCCTCCGTCGATTAGTACTCTCTTGGTTAGACAGTTACCAATTGTCAACTGAATAACCAGTGCATCATGGTGTTTCTGATGAGCGTCTGACATATCTTCGATATCGAACGATATCTTCGTAGCATCGAGCTCCTTTTCTTCCGCAGTCCTGGATTCATTTGGGATGGGATGTCCTTCAGGCCCTTCCCGTGCGTGCCTTTTTGCCGCAGAATAGGTGAGGCCACACACTTCTGATCCACCTGTAATGCAGTTTACAACCTTCGTTGGAACGGGTGACGTTGGTCTTTTCGAATCATCGCCTAGAAGGTTTTTAAGATGTCCGTTCGATTTGAGGTACGCGATCTCCTTCTTCAAGCTAATACAATCATCTGTATTGTGTCCGTAGTCGCTATGGAAGTTGTTTGTGTAAAAATTTACTTAAATCGTTATCGTAAGATGTCGTGAGGCAAAATCGTCAAAAGAAAGAATTCTCGTTCGATAAAACGTGCGATAAATAAAAGTAAATTGACAAGAAGATTGATGACGCAGGAAAAACCTCTGAATCGAGGAAAAAACCTGCGGCCGACTAAATAGGATAGTCGACGTTGCACTATAGATCACCAACAAGGGGTGATATCCTCGATGTTACAGTTGTATCGTACGATTACAATAAAGAAAATGAATGCTATCGAACGTAAATACAGAGAATAATATTCGTATTGCTATTTTTCTCTCAGAATCCGTTGTCTCGAGTGTAGGTTCTTGAATCTCTTTTATAGCTGTTGAGTTTGTAACCGTTCGTTCATTATTGAGCCATAAATGCAACGGCTATAACTGAAGCTGATTTCACGATCGTAACGTCTGAGTTATTGATGAGGGACGTATCTTGCTCAAACGGTCATATCAGGCTTGATAGGTGTTGACTATGCTTCGAGCTTATCTTAGATGTGTATGCCTGCAATAAGAATAAACCCAAACGTGTATATCGTTAGGTTAATCGTAAGATCATACGACGATATCGTACGATTATCTTCGATGACCACTTATCTTTGTTTGATGGTAGTTATATCTTCATTTCAGGACCTTATCTTAATACAGGAATATCATCCTGAAAGATATCTTACAATTTTAATCGTTCGATCGTTCGATGATAAAATTTCACCCAAACAGTTTGCCCCCAAGATTTAGAAAATAAATTATATGTTTTCTGAATCTTATATCTGCAAAATCAAATCGTTAGTACATCGATTTTATCATGTTTAATCTATCGAATCTGAACCGTTACGTTAACGGCGTTATAACCTGGTTAAGTGCAAGCTGTTAATGCAACGGTTATAAGGGACAGGTGTCGATGCTCGATTCGACCTCAATTTCTTGGGAAGGAGTTTAATTTCATATATAGATAAGATTTCTTCCATAATTATCTCTAAATCTCTTCCAATTTTCGAATTCAAATTCAACTCAAACCGAATCCCTCTAATTTTTAAGAAGATTTGAATCTAGGCCGCCTATAAGGTATCTTTCTGCCCTTGTTTCAATTCAGTTCATGCGTTTGAAAGTTAGAGCTGAGAAAAATCCTAGGAACTTCGATTTATTGCGTTTCGATAGGTTGCGTAGAAGTCTAGATCGAGTCTGTTTTAGAGAAATCATGGAGGTTAAAAGTACAATTCAAGCAGAAATCGACTTAGTTCACCTCAAAAAACTTGCTAGGATGCCCAAGGATACCGTGATCAAAGCACCTGGTGAGGTTAGGCCTGCCGATGCTCCGGCAGGTTTCTTCGCGTTGTTCGAATACCCCTTTAAGATAGGATTCACTTGGCCTTATAGTCCTTTGTCTCGTGCCTTTATGACACGATTTAGTTTATCTCCTGGACAGCTCATGCCCCAATTTTGGAGGGTTGTGAGCGTTATCGAACGTGTCACTGAGAATTGGGGTAGAGACCCTTTCACCGTCGATGATCTTTTGTCGGCGTACACCGTTAAACCCTCCGATTACGATAGGTATGGGATTTATCCCAAGGGTAGGGGTGATGCCATGTTAGTACATGGTACTCAAGCGTTCGATCGAGGGTGGAAGGCTCGATATGCATTCGTACGATCCTCATCAGTCTTGGAGGACGGTGGATGGGTAGCTCCAGAATGGAACCCACTAGGTATAGGTTGTTTTATGTATTTTTGCTTCACATAATTTTTATAATTTTCTTATCGTGTGTTATTCTTGCAGAGATCGAGTTTACTTTCGAGGAATCCACTGAAGCTGTTAATCGTTTCCTGGAATACGGCGTTCAGGAAAGATCGTACGGGAAATCAAAGGGAAAAAGCCAAAAGGAAGATAGCGACGAGGAATTCGAAGTGCAGGTGCTAAGTGAAGAAGAAAAAGAAGAAGAAGAAGAGATGGAAGGTAAATCGCGCGATGATATTCTATCTTACGTTTTTCTTGCGCCGTACGATATTAACGTACGTTTTCTTGTTTATTTCAGGCCAAAAGAAACCTGCGAAGAAGCTGGCCAATATAGCGGCGGCCAAGAGAGCCTTGGAGAAGAAGAAGGGAGTAAGTGGCGTGGAGCCACAACTCAAGAAGACGAGGTCTTCTTCGGGTGCTTCGATTGCATCGAAGGAAGCCGTACGACAGGCGGACGATGTGGTCGATGCGACCCCGATCCACAGTGTTCCTCCTCCTGCGATGTCTCCTACGATGTCAAAGGAGAAAAGAACTTCGGTCAAGCCTCCAAAAGGGAAGGAGGGTGAAACGTCGATTCATATATCCCTTCCATCGAGCTTTCTTGAGGGCGATGTCATCAACCAGGATGACCTCTTCCCAGCCATCGAACAATATCTGCTTCCATCGCAGAAGGCTCATATGGACATGCGCCGGATCAGTGAGCTCGACGCTGGTGCCGTTGGATACTCCTTCATGGTAAGTTTATCGTTCGATGCTTATATCTTACGATTATATCCAATGTGCTATTTTAACTTTTTATATTTGCGCAGGCTTTCCAGGCATGTCTCGGCCTTCATCAAAGGTTGGAGACTGTTCAAAGGGACATGAAGGCGAAGATGTCCAGCGAAAGGGCAGCAGTGAACGAGGCTAAGAAGGCTCAGGATAAGGCATCGAAGATGGCTGCTGCTCTGGAAGCCAAGCGAGTTGAAGTAGACGACTTGGTGGCTAAGCTGGATGAGGCTGAGCACGTTCGATCAGAACAACGTGCGAGGTTGACAGCGGCCAATAATCGTGCTGCCAAGTTGGAAGAGGAGCTTGCTGCGATGCGCGCAGAGATGGCAGATCGAGAGAAGGCTTCATCTTCTGAGATCCAGGATCTCAAGGATGAGATGGTGTTATCCAGGATGGTGGCCCGTGCAGCCGTAATACGCCAATTCATTGGTGGCACGTACACCATCGAAGCTGCTAAAGGTGAGTTGGGAGCCTTCCGTGACGCGATGGGATCCGATGAGCTCTTGGATGCTGACGACGCCAAGGATGCTGATGAAGAGGAGGATGGTGCTGAAAAGAGCAAAGATGCTGAGGTCACGATGATCGAGGAGGAGGATAAGAATGAAGATGCCTCTGGATCCGGCATCGTGGACAAGGCTGCTGAAGACGTTCCTCCCCCCATCGTAGAAGTTAGTGTAGGAGAGGATATGGGCGTAGAAGCCAATCCTGAAAATTAAATTTCTTTTGATGTAATCGTAGTACTTT
The DNA here is from genome assembly GCA_030169165.1 of Centaurea solstitialis. Classification (NCBI taxonomy): domain Eukaryota; kingdom Viridiplantae; phylum Streptophyta; class Magnoliopsida; order Asterales; family Asteraceae; genus Centaurea; species Centaurea solstitialis. Next base: position 9,681,932 of record CM058041.1, on the reverse strand, counting down.
TAAGTACTTTTTTAATGAAATCAGCTATTTTTGCAATCGTGCGATGTTTCAGTACTTGTTATTTTTGTTCTAAGTACTTTTAGTAAATAGATAATCGTGCGTTTTTAGCTGATTTAATGTTTAAGGCCTTAATTAATCGTGCGTTTTGACTTGCGATGTGAGTTTAAGGCACTTAGAAAATTTTTTAGAAACGTTTCTGTTAATCGTGCGTCTGGCGTGTTGACTTGCGCTCTTGCGATTTGAAATTGATGCATCTTTTAATTTCTATGCGATTTTGAGCATATTGTTTTATCGGGCGATGTTTGCCATAGATCGTGCGATGTCTGCGATAGTCGTGCGATATCATGCGATAATCGTGCGATGTCTTGCGATAATCGTGCGTTACCTGCGAGTAAAATTGGCTAAGGGGTGGCCGTTGGATTGACCAACGGCGCTCCGATGCCTAAGTCAGTAATCGTTCGATGAAATAATAGTAAAAAATAAAAAGGGTTTTAGAAGTAGTACCTTTTTAGATGAGTTGCATTCCAACTACGTGGGATTTCAATACCTTCAATGGTTGAAATTCTATAGGCTCCTTTTCCCACGATTTTGGTAATGATGTAAGGTCCTTCCCATTTGATGGAAAGTTTTCCAGCGTTCGATTCTTGTGTATTCGGGAAGACACGTCGTAGGACATAATCTCCAAGTTGAAATACCTTGATTTTTACCTTCTTATTGAAGTAGCGTTCAACCATAGCTTTCTGCGATGCCATCTTCTGAAAGGCTTTCTCTCTTAGTTCTTCCAAAGCATCAACATCGTAACACAAGTCTATCGAGTTTTGTTCAATCGTACGATGTCGAGCAACAGGAACTTGTGATTCGATTGGAAGGACTGCTTCGCATCCATATACCAAGGAAAAAGGAGTTTGCCCAGTTGCAGTTCTAGGTGTCGTGCGATTTGCCCATAAAACAGATGGTAACTCTTCGACCCATCGACCCTTTGCAGCTTTCAACCTCTTTCGAATAGAATTAATAATGGTCTTGTTGCTGGATTCGGCCAAGCCGTTGGATTGTGGATATCTCGGAGTCGATGTAATGAGTTTTATTCCACGTTCATCGCAGAACTTTCGAGTTCTTTCACTTATAAATTGGGATCCATTATCGCACGTTATTTCTGATGGTATTCCAAACCTGTAAATGATGTTAGTTTGGATAAAGGAGATAACTTCCTTATCCCTAACCTGTGAGAAGGCTGCGGCTTCGATCCATTTAGAGAAATAATCAGTAAGAACAAGTAAAAATACTTTTTGACCTGGAGCAGGTGGTAATTTTCCTACGATGTCCATCCCCCATCGCATGAATGGCCATGGGATTAAGACAGAGTGTAGGGGTTCAGAAGGTAGATGTGACGTACCTGAGTGTCTTTGACAAGCATCGCACCTTTGAACGTATCTTATCGAGTCTTCTCGAAGAGTAGGCCAGTAATACCCTTGTCTCGAGATTCTGTTAGCAAGGCTTCTGCCCCCAGAATGATTTCCACATTCTCCATCGTGCATCTCCTGAAGGATTCGATCGATTTGTTGCTTACTCACCACACATCGCAAGATTAGACCCGTTGTAGACCTTCGATATAGTTGATCATCGAAGATCGTATATCGAGAGCTTTTAATTCTGATTTTCCGGGCTTCTAATTTGTCTTCAGGGAGCTGGTCGTTTTTGAGATAGTTCCATATATCATTCGACCAATCGTGGTTTTCTTCGATCAAATGAGCTTCTTCGATTGTGGGCGACATAAGATGTATTATCGGAACACTTTCTAAGGCTGGTTCGTTGAATGCGGATCCCAAGTTAGCCAAGGCATCGGCTTGCATATTCAGGTCTCTTGGGATTTGCTCTATCGAGAATTTATCAAATCGTGCGATTTTATCTTTTGCAATCTTGAGGTACGATATCATCTTTGAATCTTTTGCTTGAAATTCGCCATTGATTTGGTTCACTACTAGTAGTGAATCGCTTCGTACGTGTAGCCATCGTGCCCCCAAGTCATATGCCATATCCAATCCAGCAATCAAGGCTTCGTACTCTGCTTCATTGTTAGTGGTTTTGAACTCACATCGTATTGAATACACCATATTGCCCCCATGTGATGATTTCAGGACAACTCCCAATCCTGATCCTCGTGCGTTGGAAGCTCCGTCAACATGCATGGTCCATGGCTCGTTGTTCTGGATCATCACATTACTGATTTCATCATACGATGGTTCTTCGATTCCAGGACTAAATTCAGCTATGAAATCTGCTAACGCTTGAGATTTTATCGCCGTTCTTGGTTGATACGTTAGATCAAAGCTGCTAAGATAAATACTCCACTTTGCTAATCGTCCTGTAAGTTCAGGCTTACGAAGTACGATCTTAAGAGGATAATTAGTAACAACGATTATATGATGCGATTCGAAATAATGCCTTAACTTTTTTGCTGCAGTTACGAGACCAAGTAAAAGCTTTTCCATAGATGTATACCTTGTTTCAGCATCGAGAAAAGACTTACTTATGTAATAGATAGGTTGCTGATGTTGGTCACCTTCTCGTACGAGCACTGCACTAACGGCGTTGTTACTTACAGCGAGGTACAACTGCAAGCTTTCACCTTCGATTGGTTTCGTCAACAGTGGAGGATTGGACATATATTTCTTTAAGCTTTGTAGTGCTTCCTCGTGTGCTTCTGTCCAATCGAAACCTTTGTTCTTTCGAAGCACGTTGTAGAACAAATGACACTTATCGGATGATCGTGAGATGAACCTGTTCAGGGCCGCTACTCGTCCGGTCAACTTTTGTACCTCTTTTACAGTCCTTGGTGATTGAATTTCCAGGATTGCTTTGATCTGTTCTGGACTTGCTTCGATCCCTCGTCGTGTAACCATGTATCCAAGAAACTTTCCCGCACGTACCCCGAAGGAGCACTTGGTTGGGTTGAGTTTCATCTTGTATTCTCGTAATATATCGAACGATTGCTTCAGGTGCTGGATATGATCTTGTGATCGTTCCGACTTTACGAGCATATCATCGATGTATACTTCCATCGTACGTCCGAGATGATCTTTGAACATCCTGTTTACAAGCCTTTGGTACGTTGATCCAGCATTCTTGAGCCCAAATGGCATTACTTTATAACAATATATGCCCTTATCGGTCATAAACGCGGTCTTCTCTTGATCATCTTTGTGCATTAGGATCTGATTATATCCGGAATAAGCATCCATGAACGTTAGTAGCTCGTGCCCCGCAGTTGCATCGACCATCGCATCAATATGTGGCAAAGGAAAGGGATCCTTTGGACATGCTTTGTTTAAGTCTGTAAAGTCGATGCATACTCGCCACTTTCCATTCTTCTTTTGTACTACCACCACGTTAGCGAGCCAATCTGGATACTTCACTTCTCGAATTTTTCCCGTTTTGAGTAGGTTTTCTACCTCCTCGTTGATGACCTTGTTGCGTTCTGGTGCAAACTTGCGTCTTTTTTGCTTAACGGGTTTAAACGTAGGATCCACGTTCAACTTGTGCGATATGATGTTAGGATCTATCCCTACCATATCCTCGTGTGACCACGCAAAACAATCCGAGTGTTCCTGTAAAAAAGAAATTATACTATTTTTTATATCAGGGGTTAGAGTTGCTCCTACGAAGACCTTGCGATCAGGATGTTTTGGATCTAGCACGACTTCTTCAAGTTGAAGGTCATCGTACGATCGTACTCCATCCTGGCTCTGTAATTGCTAGATATCGTGCGGCTTGGCTTTCATTGTAATCTTGTAGCACTCCCGTGCGATCTTCTTTTCACTGATTATCTCTTGCACACCCCACGGAGATGGGAATTTGATCTTCTGATGATACGTTGATGGTACGGCCTTCATATCGTGGATCCAAGGTCTTCCAAGTATGGCATTGTAAGCGGAAGGACAATCGATAACGTTGAACTTTGTTTGCTTGTTTATGCCTTTAGCAAAGACTGGCAGTATAATTTCTCCAAGAGTACTAGTGGCATCTCCATTGAATCCAATTAACGTTGTTGTTCGTCGTACGATGTTGGACCGATCAATACCCATGATCTTGAGTGTTTCTGCGAATATCACGTTGGCTGAGCTGCCTCCGTCGATTAATACTCTCTTGGTGAGACAATTACCAATTGTCAACTGAATAACCAGTGCATCATGGTGTTTCTGATGAGTGTCTGTCATATCTTCGATATCGAACGATATCTTCGTAGCATCGAGCTCCTTGTCTTCTGCAGTTCTGGATTCATTAGGGATGGGATGTCCTTCAGGTCCTTCTCGTGCATGCCTTTTTGCTGCAGAATAGGTAAGGCCACACACTTCTGATCCTCCTGTAATGCAGTTTACAACCTTCGTTGGAACGGGTGATGTTGGTCTTTTCGAATCATCGCCTAGAAGGTTTTTAAGATGTCCGTTCGTTTTGAGGTATGCGATCTCCTTCTTCAAGCTGATACAATCATCTGTACTGTGTCCGTGGTCATTGTGGAAATCGCACCATTTTGATTGATCTTTGTCCTTGCTGGGATTCTCTGGTTTTTTGGGCCATCGTACGTTAACTTCCAAGTTCCGTAGAGAATCCACCAAGTCTTTTGCTGTACCTGCAAAATGGTAAGTTGACAAATCTGGATATCTTACTTTACCTTTACCTTGGTTCGAACGTTTGTTCTGATCGCGTCGAGAATTGTCAATCTTGTTCACTCGTTTAGGTTTGAAATCATGTTTCTGTGCTCCAAGATTTTTCTTATCGTTCGAGTGTTTACGCCGGAAAAGGGCATCATCTTCGATTCTCATGTGTGCCAACGTACGAGCTCGTACATCATCGAAGTTTTCTGGTGGATACTTCGTTAAATCTGTGTATAACTCCGAAGATGTATCTAACCCACGTTTGTATGCTTCGATCGCCGTCCGCACATCGCAGTTCTTGACTTCGATCATCTCTGCATTGAACCTGTTAAAATATTCACGAATGGTTTCACCTGTTTTTTGTACGACATAATAGAGATCACTCGTTTGTTTCTCCATCTTGCGACTGCTTGCAAACTGCCGGGTAAACTGGTTTACCAACTCGGACCATGACGCGATGCTCTTGGGTTTCAAATTGATTAACCATTGCAACGCAGCTCCGGTAAGTGTTGATCCAAAGCCCTTGCACATACATATTTCTTGAAACTGGGTTGGAATAGGAACTGTCCATACTAGCTGCTTATATTGTGCGATGTGTTCCACAGGATCAGAGATTCCAGAGTATTTTGGTGTAAAAGCTGGAATGTTATATTTTTTGGGGATATCAACAAGAGCAATCTCATCGATATAGGGTGAGGCTTGGAATCCGGTTTTAGGTTCAACTTCGATGGGTACAGCAGCTCCAGGAAGTTTGGTTAACAATGCGAGCATTGCTTTATTTTGTTCTTCTAGCATTTTTAATCGAATATCCACGATATCATTGGGTGGTGGATTACTAGAGGTTCCCGAAACGTTTGATAAGTTTGGAATATGAGTTATGGGGGTAGCTGCGGTGGGAACGTGCGATATAGGTTCTGGAATAGGTATAAAGGGACGAGGCCCTGTTTGAGGTTGGTTGTAAGTAAACGTGGTTGCTCCTGGGTAAGGACCTGATGGTAACGGAGGGAAGATAGGACGTGAATTGTTGACTGGAGGTGGCGGTGGTAAGCTAACTTGCGATATTTGCGGTGGTGGTGGCAAGTTAACTTGCGATACTTGAGGTGGAATGAAAGATTGTGACATTTGTGGTTGGACAAATGGAGGTTGAGAAACAGGGGGTGGATTTTGAGGAAAAAATGGCCTTTGCTGATGAATGGAAACTGGGATGTGAGAAGTTTGCGGATTCGATGCTCTCAATCTAGACAGTTCACCATTCATTTGTAAGTTCTGCTCATTCAACCATTGGATTTGTTCTTGTGCTGCTGCCAATTGTTGCTGCAAAGTTGTTTGAGAACTGCTTGCCATGTTCCTGTACTCAATTCACAAAGAAGCTCGAAGAAATAGGTTAGTAAGCTGACGCCTTATCGAACAAGATTTTCTCAAAACGGGCCCCACGGTGGGCGCCAAACTGTTTGTGTAAAAATTTACTTAAATCGTTATCGTAAGATGTCGTGAGGCAAAATCGTCAAAAGAAAGAATTCTCGTTCGATAAAACGTGCGATAAATAAAAGTAAATTGACAAGAAGATTGATGACGCAGGAAAAACCTCTGAATCGAGGAAAAAACCTGCGGCCGACTAAATAGGATAGTCGACGTTGCACTATAGATCACCAACAAGGGGTGATATCCTCGATGTTACAGTTGTATCGTACGATTACAATAAAGAAAATGAATGCTATCGAACGTAAATACAGAGAATAATATTCGTATTGCTATTTTTCTCTCAGAATCCGTTGTCTCGAGTGTAGGTTCTTGAATCTCTTTTATAGCTGTTGAGTTTGTAACCGTTCGTTCATTATTGAGCCATAAATGCAACGGCTATAACTGAAGCTGATTTCACGATCGTAACGTCTGAGTTATTGATGAGGGACGTATCTTGCTCAAACGGTCATATCAGGCTTGATAGGTGTTGACTATGCTTCGAGCTTATCTTAGATGTGTATGCCTGCAATAAGAATAAACCCAAACGTGTATATCGTTAGGTTAATCGTAAGATCATACGACGATATCGTACGATTATCTTCGATGACCACTTATCTTTGTTTGATGGTAGTTATATCTTCATTTCAGGACCTTATCTTAATACAGGAATATCATCCTGAAAGATATCTTACAATTTTAATCGTTCGATCGTTCGATGATAAAATTTCACCCAAACAGAAGTCACACCATTTTGTTTGGTCTTTGTCCTTGCTAGGATTCTCTGGTTTTTTGGGCCATCGTACGTTAACTTCCAAGTTCCGTAGAGAATCCACCAAGTCTTTCGTTGTACCTGCAAAATGGTAAGTTGACAAATCTGGATATCTTACTTTACCTTTACCTTGATTCGAACGTTTATTCTGATCGCGTCGGGAATTATCAATCTTGTTTACTCGTTTAGGTTTGAAATCATGTTTCTGCGCTCCAAGATTTTTCTTATCGTTCGAGTGTTTACGCCGGAAAATGGCGTCATCTTCGATCCTCATGTGTGCCAACGTACGAGCTCGTACATCATCGAAGTTTTCTGGTGGATATTTCGTTAGATCTGTGTATAACTCCGAGGATGTATCTAACCCACGTTTGTATGCTTCGATCGCCGTCCGCACGTCGCAGTTTTTAACTTCGATCATCTCTGCATTGAACCTGTTAAAATATTCACGGATGGTTTCACCTGTTTTTTGCATGACATAGTAGAGATAGCTTGTTTGTTTCTCCATCTTGCGACTGCTTGCAAACTGTCGAGTAAACTGGTTTACTAACTCAGACCACGATGCGATGCTCTTGGGTTTCAAATTGATTAACCATTGCAACGCAGCTCCGGTAAGTGTTGATCCAAAGCCTTTGCACATGCATATTTCTTGAAACTGGGTTGGAGTAGGAACTGTCCACACTAGTTGCTTGTATTGTGCGATGTGTTCCACAGGATCAGAGATTCCAGAGTATTTTGGTGTGAAGGCTGGGATGTTATATTTTTTGGGAATATCAACGAGAGTAATCTCATCGATATAGGGTGAGGCTTGGAATCCAGTTTTAGGTTCAACTTCGATGGGTACGGCAGCTCCAGGAAGTTTGGTTAACAATGCGAGCATTGCTTTGTTTTGTTCTTCTAGCATTTTCAGTCGAATATCCACGATGTCATTGTGCGGTGGATTACTGGAGGTTCCTGAAACGTTCGATAAGTTTGGAATATGAGTTATGGGGGTAGCTGCGGTGGGAACGTGCGATATAGGTTCTGGAATAGGTATAAAGGGACGAGGCCCTGTTTGAGGTTGGTTGTAAGTGAACGTGGTTGCTCCTGGGTAAGGACCTGATGGTAACGGAGGGAAGATGGGACGTGAGTTGTTGACTGGAGGTGGCGGTGGTAAGCTAACTTGTGACACTTGCGGTTGGATGAAAGGTTGCGATACTTGTGGCTAGACAAATGGTTGTGATATTTGTGGCTGGACAAATGGTTGTTGGGAAACATAGGGTTGATTTTGAGGGAAGAATGGCCTCGGTTGATGAGTGGAAACTGGGATGTGAGAAGTTTGCGGATTCGATGCTCTCAATCTAGACAGTTCGCCATTCATTTGTAAATTCTGCTCATTCAACCATTGAATTTGTTCTTGTGCTGCTGCCAATTGTTGTTGCAAGGTTGGTTGAGAACTGCTTGCCATGTTCCTGCACTTAATTCACAAAGAAGCTCGAAGAAATAGGTTAGTAAGCTGACGCTTTATCGAACAAGATTTTCTCAAAACGGGCCCCACGGTGGGCGCCAAACTGTTTGTGTAAAAATTTACTTAAATTATTATCGTAAGATGTCGTGAGGCAAAATCGTCAAAAGAAAGAACTCTCGTTCGATAAAACGTGTGATAAATGAAAGTAAGTTGACAGAAAGATTGATGACGCAGGAAAAACCTCTGAATCGAGGAAAAAACCTGCGGCCGACTAAATAGGATAGTCGACGTTGCACTATTGATCACCAATAAGGGGTGATATCCTCGATGTTACAGTTGTATCGTACGATTACAATAAGGAAATGAATACTAACGAACGTAAATACAGAGAATAATATTGGTATTGCTATTTCTCTCTTGAAAATCCGTCCTCCCGAGTGTAGGATCTTGAATCTCTTTTATAGCTGCTTGGATCGTAACTGTCATCCCATAATTAAGCTATAAATGCAACGGTCATAACTGAAGCTGATTTCTCGATCGTAACGTCTGAGTTTTTAATGAGAAGCGTATCTTGCTTAAACGGTCGGATTTAAGCTCGATGGACGATGGCTGTGCTTCGTGGTTATCTTGGATAAACTTTCCTGCAATAAGAATAAACTTATACATGTATATTGTTAGTTTAATCGTACGATCATATAATGATATCGCACGATTATCTTCGATGACTACTTATCTTTGTTTAATGGTAATTATATCTTTACTTCAGGACCTTATCTTAATACAGGAATATTATCCTGGAATATATCTTACGATTCTAATCGTTCGATCGTTCGATGATAAAATTTCACCCAAACATTAGCCTAGTGGTAAGGCTTGGGCACTACATAGTGGTGAACCCGAGTTGGAGCTCTGGGGGACGCATTCTGGAGGTTCGACCCCGGGCTGCATGCTTTAGCAGTCGGGCTTCGGCCCAAAATTGTCGAGGATTAGTCTGGGCCCAATGTGGTCTGGGATACCTCTTCCAAAAAAAAAAAACAATTTATGCTTACCTACTCATTTGATTATTGTTGGTTGAAAAAGTTAAATGATTTTGACTTCTTAAAAAACTTCTTATTTGCTGGTTGATTCCATTTTAAGTCTTTTATCCAAACATCCAAAACTTCTTATTTGTTGGTTGGTTCCATTATAAGCAATTAAGGAGTTTTAATAAGTAATCCCAAACATCCCCTTAAATTCTTTTTATGAATGGCAACAAGCAAGGCAATAACTTTTAAGATTGGGTTAAACATACACCCCATCCATTTAAGCCATCAAAATCCTTCAAAACTCGTTAAGGCGCCATCAAAAAGGCTACCCCCTCTCCCTATCCCTCTCTTGTTGTGGTTACTCTCTTAGGTTTGTTGGGATTGTTCTTTTTGTAAGCAAGGACTTGAAATTTATTGTTAAAAGATGAACTTAAGTTCAAGGATGACAAGTAGCATAAATCTTTAAAGAAGAGAAGAAATAGAGGAGGTAAAAGAAGAGAAAGAGAGAAGATGGAAACAAAAAGGGGAGGAAAAAGACTAAGAAGCATATTTAAGGCCTTCGGTAACGCAACTCACAAATCCTCAATGCCCTTTTAGCTAAAGGTGGCTTCACGCCTTCTCACACAATGGATACGATAAATAATTTTAAGATGTACTCAATAACAACTCGATGGTGAGCTTGATTGTCAACTCAATAGATGATCCATGGTGTGCTTAATGGTTAATAGGCGCTCAAGATTAGTAGTAAACTAAATTTGATTGAAAACAATGCTCAATAGTTTTTTTATTTTAATAAGGTTCATCTGGGTTTGCACGGACTAAATCCTTGGTAATTAATAACACCCAATGGTGCATAATAGGTATCGAAAGATATAAGAAAATGTGTAAATAAATCACAAAACTTTGGAAGGCCAATTTTTAACCGAGATCTCTGGTCGAGTTTATTTTTTTTAGTTCATGTATTGTTTTCCGGGATCTATGTGATCGGAGGTCCAAGTCAAAATATATGACATTTCAAAGTTTTGTAATTAATTCTATTGAGCACTTCCCTCGAGCACCATCAAGCCAATCCTCAACTTAAGTTTAGTGCATACATCAAGCTCCTATCGAAAAGAAAGCATATCTCAAAAAACCCAACAAATATATAGAAAAGTGCATAACCAATAAAATCAAATGGAAAATCAAGATAATGCACACAGACAGCCACATGGTTTGCTATGACTCCAGGCTATTTTAGGTCACCCGAAGATTAGTCGGTGCGCATAAGTTTACCAGGATACCCGCATTTACGAATATAAAGTCGTGTATAAAAAGAAGGGGATAGTACTCCGAAATGTATTGAACTATCCCCAAAAATGTATTTTGTGTATCCAACTACCAAAAATGATATTGTGTGTATCAAAGTTTATTTTTTTGCTATTGTGTGTATCAAACTTTTTTTTTAATGTATCAAACTTTATTTTTTCTTCTATTGTGTGTATCAGTTTACCAAAATTACAAGTCATTTGTAACACAATAGCAAAAAAAAAAATTTGATACACACAATAGCATTTTTTGTAGTTGGATACACACAATAGATTTTTGGGGATAGTTCAATACATTTCGGAGAACTATCCCCTAAAAAGAAACCCATGTGATATTTTAATGATTATGATATTATATTATCTATCGGGTAGTGTTTCGTTTTCAATTAGCATATCAAGATAAAGAGTATGGAAAGTAATTGAGATGGAGGAAAGACTTTGAAACATACCTTTCCAAAAGTTGAAATATCAAGAGGGGCAATTTTATGATAAAAATAATATAAACATGTTTTTTCAATGATTAAAGTTTGAGTGTGTTCTTTTTCACAACCTTAATTTGTTTTCCGTGTTTGTTTCATAGTCTTGTTATTAACTTTTTGGGTTTAAAGACATATCATACTTTTTCTTCTTAATAGCTTAATACTTGATTATACATATAAAATACCTAAAATGCTCTTTATTACGAAAAGGTTAAAAAGAACCTAGAATTATAAATTACAATTAATTTCATTAATAGTTAAAATAATATGTTATAAAAAAACAGTTCGGTTAGGATAAAGTGTATATATATATATAGTTTTTTTAACGACGTATATTTATAGTTTCTTAAATATAATAAAATGCAAAATGTTTTTCTATCATATGCTACCTTTAGTGTTTCAAAGTCTAATAAACAAAATCATTATTCAAATACTAACAACGTATATAATTACGCAGGGGTCATCACCTCCCGTTCTCGATGATGCCCGCTCCCTTCATCTCTTCTTCCCTTACAATCAAAACAAGAATAATATAAAATCATGAGGTCTAGGTTTAATTTGATTAGTTTAAATGAAGATTTTAGTCCTTTTAATCTTTCTCTACATAAACCTCAAGTCTTTCTCGAATTAAGAACAAAACCATACAATGTCTTGAATTCCAAACATATCCAAGTGGGCAGATATAGAGGAACATGGTGCAAGAGGCAGGAACAACACATATGTTATTAGTATTCAATGGTGATGATGGTTGTCTGGTTTCTTAAAAGAACACAAGGAGATTAGCCATGTAGGAGAAAGACTATTAGTATTCAATGGAAAGCTTATGTGGCGCTGATGTGACAGCTGGTACCATTGGCAAGAGGCAAGACCACTGTGGATGGTGTAATAAACATAGGGATATTGCTTGCTTTCCGTCTTGAGATTAGGAAGGAAAAGACGTGATGTGTTTCTAATATACATATAAATTTTAACCGTAAATATAAAATAATACTAGTATAATAACATCTTGCTTTTAAAAAATATAAAAATAGAAAATAAGGCCAAATTAACCCTGATTTAACGATTTCATCTAACATATATAGTTGCAATGGGAGTTTAAGAGCATCCCAACAACTTCTTTAAAATGGGGATTTTGAGGGTTTTTTTTGCTCTAACAGCTTTCATAAACCTTCTCTCCAATATAGGAAAAGCATGAGAAAAAGGATGAAAATCTCCGAATTTGAAGATATCTCCAAAAATGATTGCATATAAGAGAGAAATGACTTTTTATGCATCCAACCAATGAAAATGCTAGAATTTAAATATTTAAAAGTTAGAAATAATATTATATTAGTAGTATTGAACATTTTTAAAGTATTATGAATTGATCAAAAACATTAGTAGCCTAGTAAGCGGTAACATCCTTGGGAGGGACAGTGGATGACATCCCTGTCTACCCGGCCAATTCGATTCATGGGGTGAGCATGTGGTGATACCCTGACCATGGATCAGATTTAAGGTCGGTTTATGGTAGCCGAAGATTACTCAAGTGCCCGTATGAATCCTGGATACCTTGTCCATATTTTTACTTTTTACTTCTCTAAGTTTGGAGATACCCTAATTTTAATATACCATGCTCATTGAGCATAGAAAAGCAAAATTTCCAAAATAAATAAAGTATTATGTGTTTGTATTTATGGTTACAATTTGGTTGATAAGAAGGCGTTAGGGTGTTTATTTATCGTTCATTATACATACATTACATACTACCACTCTCTTCTTCTTCTCTCTCTTCTCTTCTCTTCTCTTTCTCACACACACTTGTGCGTGTTGTGTGTGTTTTGATTGCCTCAAAAACCTCCTTCGAGTTTCTCAATTCTCAATCCAAATTTCGATTATCTTCTTCCACCTCACAAATCTCGATACAAATTTGTTTCTTCTGTCTGTCTGTTGTTGATGAATCCAGTTGTTACTTTGCATTTTCCAATGGCGAATTCTTCTTCTTATTCTTCTTCTACTACTCTGTAAGTTTTAGTTTCTGTCTCTATTTCTCAATTTATATGAATTTTGCCTTCTTAATTGCTGAAATTGATGTTTAACTGCTTGTTTTAGATGAGGTTTTTCTGTTACGTTACGATTTGGTTTTAATCGTTTCGAGTTTTGTTGTTAATTGTAGCGAAATCTATCTGTTTTTGTAGGTTTGGCATAAGATCTGACGTAATTTGATCAAATTAATCTGAATGCAGCAAATTTAGTGATGAATTTGTTCTAATTGTAGACAATATAAGCCTAAAAAAGTCTGTAATTTGGTAGTAAAGTTGTTAAAAGCGAAAGAGTATGGGATAATATCTGACATAATTTGATAGGATTTTGACATTTTGTATATCTAAATGAAATTAAACTGAATGCAGCAAATTTAGTTTTTCTAGGTGATGAATTTGTTCTAATTGTAGATAATATGAGTCTAAAAGTGTGTAATTTGGTAGTGAATTTGTTAGAGTGAAAGAGGTGTTTGCTTTCATGTTGATGAAATGAATCTGTACACTTGTGTGTTTTTGGGTAAAACTTGGCATGTGCATTTTGTTTTCCCTTTTCGACAGTCACAGGCACCGCGTGTGTTCGTCTTGTTTACTTTTGTGATTGTTTTTTGGGGGCAAGGGAGGACACTTGTGAGTACTGTGATAAGATTTGTTGATTTTACTTTGTCTTCGTTTTTCACTATCGTTCGTGTGTTTTTTGCCGTTTTCGGAAGCTTGTAGTTGAGGAAGTTTTGATGATTATGTGAAGGAGTCTGGGAAATGTTAGAATTTGGATTTTGGGAGCTGAGTTGCATGGGCTTATATTGTTAATTGCAATCTTGAAAAAAAAAACTGTGAAAATGAAGGAAACATTGCTGCACATTTCTGATAGAAAGATAGAAAAGAAAATTATTGAACTGCAATTTTTGTGTGGTGCCCTCAGCCCTCTATTATGGTACAGCCTTTTTAAACAGTTTTTGGTACTATAATACATTTGCATTGATTCATTTTTTTTACCATCAACACAGAATCCATTTAACTTCTTTGCTGCCTTATATCAGTCAATAAATACTCATATCCCCAGAGTTAAAACAAGTAAAATTCAGATATCAACAAAAACTTAATTCAAGGTGTTAATGCTTTCATGTACTTGTATGTTATGGCCTTTAATGCTCATGGGGTTTTAATAACATGTGCCAGCTAACTATGTTTGAATATGTTGAAATCTTAAGGATAAAAAACCAAACTAAAGAACAAGATTTTCTTTATTTATGGGAATTTAAAAGCTACATGTGGCTTATGAGATATATTTTTGAAAGTGCAATCCCACAAAAGATTCTATTAAGTTCATCAACATATACAGTTCTAGGATAACTGAGTCTCCTCTCATTGCCAATTTGTTACGAGACGGAAGCTGAATGGATTCTTTACAAGACTAAAAAGCAGCAAATGAGAATGATGGAAGATAACATAGAATTGTAAATAGAGTTCAAAAAATGTCTTGAAAGTTGTTTGAAATAGAAGGTTAACTTACAAGTTACAGCTGTACTTGTTTTAACTGGAGGAGTTTAATATATAGTTGGTTAAGTCAGTCATATAATTGATTCTATTCATGGGATCCCACTCATGCCCTTTGACCTGTAGTGGAAGATGGTTTCTTTGAGGTAAACTATCACATTGCAGATCTATTTTATTGCTTGTGTTGGTGAAAGTTCATGATCTGTATTTTAATATATCATCAACAGCCTGTGTGGTTAGTGTGTGTGTATCCCAACAAGATGTTAAAGTCAACTCAAGGAATTTATGAATAAATTATGTTTCCAGCAAATAAATGGAACAGAATTGGATGTGCAATAAATATAAGTAGCTGGCTTGTCATATATTGTTTGTTTGTCACATTGTCAACTGATCCAAGGTGGTTGGTGGAAATTAAAAAAATGGGAACTCTTGGCATTTGATATAGTTTCTAAATTTGGATGTCCATTTATGGCTGTTTTACATGACTAGAACTGATTCCTTTTGTATGAATAAATTTTATATATATACATATATATAATTTTCTTGTTTGTTTGGCAAAAAATTATAATTTTATTGATGGGGATTTAGAAGAGATCTGTAACTGAAGATACAATGGCCGCCTAAAAAGGCTTGTGGCAAATGCACGCTGTCTTCCAAATCGAAATTAAATCGGCTGCCACTTCTTGCTAAACTGATTAAGAACAGTCAACCCAGTAGACCATAAAACTCTGCCGTAAGATAATATCTTGGAATCTAGCAGTAGCTATTCATCAAGAAAAGATAAGATTGTTAATTCTACTGATGTTAAATCAAGTGTGAGTAGAGTAAGGAGCTGTTTGGTTGGTTTTCCATTAAATTAATTCCTGTATGGATAAAGTTGTCTATTAATCTGTCTGTATAGATTAGGAATGTTTTTGTTTGAGAGGATCTTTTCATAGATGGAAGGAACATGTTTTTAATTTCGAGGGACGGGTTTGGAAAAAAAAAAAAAAAACTTCGCTTTCTACATAAAGCTCCTCCCATAAGCTTACTGAATAAGCCACTTTCTATGTCATTAAGCCACTGTCAAACAGTCATGTATAGCTGACTCATTAAGCTATAAGTCCCGTTAAGCTCAATAAGCTGCTAACAAACAGATTGTGGGATATAAAATCACAAACTTCTAGCATAAGTAATGTTGTGTTGAAGTGTTCTTTGTAACAAAAAGTTAATTATTTTAGCGCAAAAGACGTAAGTTTCTTTAAAAAGTGAGTTGTTGATGTCCCTCTTTATGGGCGTTGTTTTTTTCTTGACATGGAAGACTTGAAGTGCTGAAATTGTCTGTATACGTAGGTTGGTATTTAGGTGCTGACTGACTTCTGGCTGAACCGCTAGAAGCACCATGAAATTTGTGACGAAGAAAGGACTGAAGTCTATAGTGCCACTCCATTTGAAAGGAAAATCAACGGGTCGTTTTTGTTTTTTCCCGAAAATAAAAGCTGAGTATGGACCAGGAAACACACCGGTTTTTCTCAACGTGTATGACTTGACACCTATGAATGGCTATGCTTATTGGGCTGGGTTCGGCATCTTTCACTCCGGTGTGGAAGGTATGTTGCTCCATTTTGTTTGTTTAAATCAACATTTTTTAGTCTTGATATGATGTTCCCAAGGATGCTTTTAAATTTTGTAGCTTATAAGCTAGCTTTTTTTAAATCTATTCTTTAAGTAGCTTGTTAATAAGCTCTAAGGTCTTTTTTCCAATTATGCCCCTTATATTGCTCTTACTGACTTTTCAACTTGTCTTTTTTGGTCATTTTACATTGTTGTTATAACAACTAGTTTTTGCCAAACATGACTAGTTTATGAGTTAGCTTATCAACTAACAACTAGCTTATTACCCAACGGCCTGCTTTTCAGCTAACAAACTAGATTATCAGTCAACAAGTAGCTTATCAGCTAGTATTCCAAACATAGCCTTGATCTTTAATACCATGTGCATTGCAAAAGCATTCAGACAATGAAAATATCTATTTCCCTTGGCGTTACTTTTTGCTATTTGACACAAAACAACTCCCGTAAAAGTTAACAATTTTCTCGACAGTTCATGGCGTAGAATATGCGTTTGGAGCTCATGACTACCCAACTAGCGGTGTCTTCGAGGTCGAACCTCGGCAATGCCCGGGCTTCAAGTTTCGGAAGTCGGTCTTAATTGGGACAACATGTCTGAACCCAGCTCAGGTCCGAGAGTTCATGGAGCATCACACTGCAAACTACAACGGTGACACATATCATCTAATCGTCAAGAACTGCAACCATTTCTGCAACGACATCTGCTACAAATTGACCGGAAAGCAAATCCCCAAATGGGTTAATAGATTGGCTAAACTGGGTAAATATTTCCTAATTACTTGCCACTTTATTAAATCTTGTTAGTTGCCACAGTTAGTCATCGGGTTAGCCGTTAGTCACGGTCACTAAAGTTAGTTTGGCTTTCTGTTTTAACTTGTTTGACTTTCTGTTTTAACTTGTTTGACTTTCTGTTTTAACTTGTGTATAAATAGTGTTGTAGCTGGTGTAATTACAGAAAGAGTAAACTACAGTTTTGGTCCCTGTGGTTTACATGAATCTCTACAAGTGGTCCCTAGACCTCAATAACTACGGTTGTCGTACCTACTGTTTACATTTTGCTTTAAAAATGGTCTCTGGTCACTAATTTGGTTAAATATTTGTTAAGCAAGGGGCATTTATATCTTTTTATCATTTTTTTTGTCTTCATTCAAAGGACCAAAATTGTAGTTTACTCGATTTCTTTACTCAAAAGACCAAAACAGTGACCAGCGACCATTTTCAAAGCAAAATGTAAACAGTAGGAAGGATAATTGAAGTCTATGGACCACTTTCAAAGATTCATGTAAACCACAGCGACCAAAAGTTTACTCTTACAAAAATAACCTCTTTTAACAACTTTGGATGTACGGTGCTGGTGAGTAAGTTGTTGATCGATGTGGGAAATTGCAGGTTCGGCTTTTAGCTGCGTTTTGCCGGAAGCCCTTAGAGTGTCGGGGTGCAACACAATCCCGGTTGCATATCGTACGAGAGTGGGAACGGTAATGGGAATGAGAACGAGAAGCGAAGGCTAAGAAGCACTAGTTTTAGTAGTAGCCTAGCGTCGGTTTCGTCAAGGCAGAGACATTTATCGACGTCTTCATTGATTTTGCAATCGCCTCTCAAGGGGTGCTTACCGCCATGGGAGTTGAGACGATCTTGCGCCCAATGACTGAGTCGATTAAATCTCCTAACGATGGGTTTCATGGTTAATTAGTTGTGTATTATGTTGTAATCAAATTACCGGAAAATCGTTAGGAGAATGAATGTGTCTAGTAACGTAGAGAAGTTGATTATATATCACATTCTTGATCTGTCAGGGTTCTCTTGCATCGGAAGCACCTCGAGTTTTACGTTAAAATGCAAAAATCAAGTGAAAGCCATGTCATCAAGATGCTATCAAATCCAAAATCTAGAGATGCACAAGGTCCAGAATTTTTTGGGCCAGGGCTTTGGGTGTTTAAATGGAGTCGATCGGGGTTTTAGGCTTGGGGCTTTTTGTGCATCACGCTACCAATTCCGATATTAACTCTTACTGTAGAACGTATGTCAATAGAGTTTGTATTTATAGAAAATTTTAGTTTTATACGAAAGTAATAGTTTTAATTGTTACAAGTTACTTTAGCAAGTTCACAGGAGTTGATCGATGTACGACTGATGGTGAATCTCCGACCAAGGTTTTGATAGCCTGTCTTCGGTTGGGTAAATGAAGACACCATCGTCATACACAATTGTTTGTTTCTTCATTCATTCCACAAGAATACCCACCTCCTTATTTGTTATGACATAGGCACAAAGGACGATAAAGTTGAACTGTATTATATTTATGGCCCTTTGTCGATTTTTCACATGATAATCGCACACAAAGCAAGTTCACCCGCTTGGTTTTCCGCAGAAACACCCATATACATTGCTAGGTGCATCCCCCATTCCCTACCAAGTGATTTTCTCCTCACACACATTAACATCAAAACCTGTTCTTACATTCTCAATGCATAAATTGATCTAATTTTGACATTAAGAGGGGTACCAATTACATTCCCCTCTACAAATCAGCACAAAGGGACCCACGTATCCTTAACCACCATGAATCCAATTACCAGCAACAACCACAACCACGTAAATAGAATCCGATCGTCAACAAATACACATATTTGTTGAAGTCCCACATCAGCTAAACTTGGACCATTTCTCAATGGGTCTTTCACAGAGTAAATTATGGGTTCCGCATATTTGCCCTTGATGCCATGTCCACTCCAAACTCCACAATTATACATTTCCCAAATAATTAGACTATTGAGTTTCACTAGTTTTTTCCTTTGTTTTCTTCTTATAAATAAATAAATAATGTACAGGTGACTGTATCTGAATCTATCGTTGACACAACAAACCTGCAGGAACACAAAAGAGATGGTTCAGGAGACTTTAAATCAGCTTCTATTTAGGCCACTCTAAATGAAAGAACCTCTGTATGTATGGTTTAACAACACATTTTTATTCATTTCAATTCCTAAATTAAGTAAACGTTACATGCAGCAGCAGAAAACATCTGCAACTCGACTAAAACGGAAACTAACATCATAGAGTCTGCCCCATCAATCAATCATCAATCGTCTTTCTCATGATGCAAAACATTAGGCCTACCATTGAGGGCTGCATGATATACTCGTTTCTCCGCTAAACCAATGTCTGACTTTATTAAGTTACCCTGCACACATATAACCAATACCAACAATAACCAAACACCCAATTACATATATGTGATTCAAGATACTGAAAATGAATGTATACAAAATGTACCTCACGAGCCATCAATCTGCGAACATTTTCGGCATATAGTTTTGGATTATCTTTTTCTTCTTGTGAGGGGTAATAAATTGGCAACCTTGTTACCGTCATATTATTTACAAATTGACACAGCAGCAAGATCACGTGACGCACCTGACAAACAAATGGAAAAATGGATATAAGAACCCGATGCAAAAGAACATAACAAGAAAGAAAGGGAACTTGAAAACAAGAAAGGTGGTGTTAAACTTTGAAAAAGAACGAGTTAGAAAGTAAGCAAACAAAATTCAATCAGACAAACACACAAATGGATTTGGGAGGTCCTAACTATCGGCTCACTAACCCTACCCCCATCCTCTATCTCTCCCGATCTCTTCCTTCGGTCAAATGGCTACCCTTCAAATTTTGTAATCTTAGTTTCAGCGGGGCCTTATTTTTGTCACAGTAGCCACCCCATCCTTATAGATGCATGAAATTATCCTTTTGGAGCACCCTTTGCACTCCAATGTTAACTTCCACCACCTTGTCGATGCTCTCCCCACTAAGATTGCACCATAACACACCCCTCACCACTCCAACCTCTTGTTCAACTCCACCTTGACACGCTACCAACAAAATGTAGTTCACAAATAGCATACACCATGGCATACTCCCCTAGATCCCAAACTTGTCCACAATCACAGTAAATATGATACGATTTGGAATTGTTTTCTCACGAGTCATTTTTGTATGGAAGATACAACAAACATGAGAAAACATTTATATATATAAATATAGATATACATAGAGAGAGAGAGAGAGAGAGGGGGGGGAGGTTCAGAGGAAACCCTCAAAAATATGAAAAAACTGTGGAACACCCTGGTGGCCTCTTCATCTGGATGGTGTGCACTTGTGCATACCGCATACAAGTAAATTAAGTTGTTTTTTGGGTTTTTATGCACATGTGCATGTTACAAATTACTTGTATACGCAAGTGCATACCCTCTAGGTGAAGGGCAACCAAGGTGTGCCTCAGTTTTCCACTTTTCTGATATATACATATAATATATATATATATATATATATGTGTGTGTGTGTGTGTGTGTGCGTGTAATACTTGCACTCTAAGTAATAAAACTATAATCTATTAACGGGTATTTTTTCCAATTATTCCTTTCTTTTAGAGGCATGAAGGTAGTAGGTGAAGAGGCTACCACAGCCACTTCTAGCACAAGTTAGTTCAAGCTTTACACATGGGTCCTTCACACAGTTATCTAAACAGCCTTTGCATTGAGCTTTCAAAGTGGTTCCAAGGGCACGAACTCAAAACTTGTTGCCAAGGGATAATAATGCCAAGGTCTAACTTAGCAAAGGGATTCATGTAATTGGTTGGTTAGTGGTGCATAAAACAGTGTATTGTCTGTGAGGCCAATTCTGCTTACATCTTAACCCCCCCCCCCCCCCCCCCCCACCCCACAGGGCCCACCTCATCTTCAGGTGGGAGATATTGGGCTCATTTGGTCTGTTTTTAAAGGAGTGTACTGTACATGAGCCATCTATTGAACAAAATCTCCAACAATTTTATATTATCTTTTGGATGTGGACAAATTATCCACAAATCACGATAATTACTGCAGCCAAATATATTTTCTTCTAGATCCCCCAGGGCCAAAACAGCTATTCAGGATCAGCTCCCAAGTACAGTTTTCCCTTTCTGTAACACTTAAAAGATGGAAAACACTTACCCCAGTTATGGAATCCCATGCGGGGCTAAATCTCTCATAAGGATATCTCAAAATGACAGGAAGAACAGGAGCCTTCGCCAAGAATGCACCAGTTTTAAATGGAAGTATATAATCCCCATTTGTAGTTGTCCCTTCTGCCAAAAAAAAGAAAGAAAATTAAGCAACTGCAAACAGCAAATTTGGATGAGTGGGTGAGTATCAAAGATAAATTATTTTCCAGCTAACAGATGAACAAAAATTCTTTAAGAGTTGCAGAAGAGAAAGACAATCAATGAGGAAATGTATATATATATATATATATATAGAGAGAGAGAGAGACAGAGAGTTTTTAAATGAACTTGACTATATATATATATATATATATATATATCAAACTCCTCCAACAGTTCACCGAAACCTAATCTCAATTTCTTTCTTGCTCGTACATTCATCCAGCACCAAATAGGGTGACACATAACTTTGTTAAAACCAATGAGATTTACATAATTATAATGTCCAAACTTATTTATATTATATATGCATAAAACAAATGAACCGAAAAGAAGTGACAAAGGAAGTTGAAAATCAAAAACATTTTCCAATATGTAAGCTGCATATACCAAGTGTCCAAGTTGATGCAAATCCTATAAATATAGGTATATATGGGCCTAATCAAATGAGAACTCAGTAGTTTGTGTTAACTATGAGATCCGATGTGAACCAATCATTTTATTAAATTAATTATACCTATTTAATAGGGCCTATAACCTATAAAATATTGGCGGGTTTTTTATGATAATATCAATATTTCTTTTCTTGTTTTTATAACCATTGATTAGTAAAATGTACGGACGAGATTGGATTTCACAGTTATCACAAACTAACCAGTTCTCCCTTGAATGGCCCCCTATACAGAGCTAGATCATCAAGTAGTAGCAGTGATAATAGGGAACAAGACATTAACTAGTGTAAATCCCTTTAATAAGCAAATCTAATGTGCATAATCCTCTTTATACGGGGATAATATACATAAAAGCCACTTAGCAGTTTTTAAGTGTAGCGGCAAGACGTCAAAGAGCTTAAGTATACAAGAAATGAGAAACCAAAATGGCCACTGCAAATAGACGTGGGGGATGGTAACCTGGAAAAAGCATCATCATGGGTGCAGACTTATCTCGGTAAGCTTCCTGAATTCTCTCATTCACGACAGCTGCAGTAACAAAGTAAAAGATCCAACAGGGATTACGTTAAAGAAAGCCACTTGTTCAGAATCATGAACGACAAAGAAAGGTAGCTTCTAGATAGGCAAAGATTCTCCGTTAACAGTCAAGCAAGATTTAAGACATTTTTGCTGAGAATATGCAATGATTGTCGACCATTTACTTCCATAGGTTAGTATTTAGGATGATTGTTGGTACTAAGGGGTTGTTTGGTTGGTATTTTATCGAGTGTTGTATAGATAAAGTTGTTTGTGTGGATTAATCTGTTTGTATACATTAGGTATGTTTTTGTTTGGGGTAGTGTTTTTAGATGGACGGAGCGTGTTTTTTAATGGGAGGGTCGGGTTTCGTAATACTTGGCTTTCTGCATAAAGCTATCCCTAAAAGCTTACTGAATAAGCCACTTTCTATATCATTAAGCCACTACCAAACAGTCATGTATAGCTGACCGAATAAGTTGCGAGTCCTATTAAGCTCATTAACTTGCTAGACATTTATCATTGTTATCATCAACTGATACTATTTATTATATAAGGGGTGTGTTTAGATATCGTAGAGCATATGGAAATATATTCAGTGTGTTTAAGTTCTTTGAGACAGCTTCCGCTTCTCTTTGATTCTCCATTCAGCTCCACAAACAAGCAAAAAATCTTGATTATTGATACAATCCCGAAGGGCATACAATACGGTTAGTGAAGCAACATCGGACATTAAAATACCTGAGACACCCTTTGTATCTGATGATTTTGACTCCCGCTGGACATATACACAACCAAGGCACTTGCTGAAAAACCAAAAGCTTAATCATAATGCAATTGCTCAACAAAGCATTGCTCTTAAAAATATAAAACATCCCTTATAGATCATTATGACAAACACCCATATTTGTTGGTGATTATAAACAATGAAAAAGAACTGGAAAACTACTTGTAGTTTTGACATATAAAAAAACAGCATGGACTTGCTCCAGATATATATCCAATGTATAATTTTAAATATACCACCTATTGCACCAACTGCATGCAACAATGTCTCTATATGATGAAAATAATCCATTTGTTTCCGAAGCCACAATCACTCCTCACTTGTGGTCCAACATTTCACTCCCCATCAAACAATATACATATGTATCTTGTTTTTGTTATTTAAATTACCATATTTCAACTTGCAGATGCAAAAACAATTGGACCACAGCCGGTTTAAGAAATGCAGCATAAATGAAGTTACTTTACGGATAAACAGAGAGAAATGTTTTAGTTTGATATCTCCTGCATGTCTAACCAAATTACCAAACAGTGAACTATAATTGAAGCCTTCCAACGGGTCAAAAGGCACTCTTACATACATAAAGCCTTGTTCATCACTACAGGACGATTTCAAATCATACGCTCTATTAATTTGTGTCATTTTTGTTCCCTTTTTGATTAATCTTCACTTTCAGACTAAAATGAGAATCCGGATCTGTTAAATCTGAAAAAGTAATGCGCTGGTTCACTTCATACAAGAAGCAAAAGAAACGATAATATGAAAAATGGAATGCTATGCACCATTAAATGTGATGCAAACCAACCTTATAAGGCCAACCAGAGGAAGCTTGCCCACTGATCTCTTCAGAAATGATAAGAAACACAGGAACAAGTCAGTTATATTAGCAAACGGTAAAACTTCGGAGATTGTGAAGCAAGCCAAGGACTAGTGCTACATGTGCGTTTGTGGGTGAGAGAGAATGAACTAAGGAGATTTGCCGATCTTAAATAGACATAACTTTGGCTAGACCAGTAGACAAACCTTCGCAACGAAACTCGGAAATGATGAAGACATATGGTACAGGATATCCATATGTGACACATGGTTTGATATGATTACTCCAGGTCTTTCATTTTCCTCAGATTGGCCATTGCTATCCGCCTGACCATAAAAGGGAACCGAGATAATTAGATGCCAGTAACAACTATGTAAAGTTCGAATATATTAACCATAGTATGGTACTATGGTGCTAAGTGTTTCAGACAAACAAAAAATACTGGTTCTACAAACGTAATAAACCAACATGGTAACATATCTTTTTAATGAACTAAGAATGTTATATGCAACATATTGTTTAAAGAAACTACAACCCAATTTGGGTTTTTCTGATAAACGACAAGAACTCGTGAACAATGTTTTACACTAGTTTCATACAAGAATTTCATACTAGATGCAATACCCTTGCAAAGCAGAAGATACTGTTAGTGGACACACACAATCAAAGAATCTGGGCACATAAAATGCCCCAGCAAACTATATCACTATGTTGGTTGAGGTGTCAAAGAATCATATCAGAGTGATCCTTATGCAATCAGGATGATGAAGCAAACCTCAATAACGAGAATACGTCTCTAGAGGGTGTTCGTAACATCTAAGGTGAATCTCACATAGCCAATGTCATGTATTTTAAAACCGTTTTTAGGGTTGTGACTTGCGGACAACGCAGATTGTACACTGTTGGTTGGGTGTCACGAACGGCATCAATGTGTAGGGCAGTAACACCTCAATCAGCCAAGCCAACAAATGTTTTTTTTGAAGGGTATCCGAGGCTTTTCCCGAACTAATCCCGGCAAGGTTCATCGACAGCTAAAGCATGCTGCCCTGAGTTAATCCCCAGTGGCCACAATCTGGAAGCGCCTGGATTCCAACCTGGGGTAAAAGGGTTAACTAGCCACTTCCCCCACAGGCCTTAACCAGTACGCCACAGCCTTGTGGTTAAGCCAACAAATGTTATTGGATCTACATAGAGTTTTCCACCACTTTTACTGAAAAATACTACACTTCTTGGTTTTGTTATAATGTCTCCTTAATGTTATTATAAAACTTTTCACCAATATGTAATTTATTGATGGAAATAAGTAAAAAATGCATCTCTAAATATATGTATGCATATTATGGAAGTCTACAGAAAAGATAAAATGGTGAGGATTGTTATTTCCTTGTACTAATCTTTCTTTGCTCCTTTTGTGTAGGGTGTCAGGAAACAACCTACAGAAAACCATGCTCCCCAACAATACTTATGCATGTCTATCAAGCAGCCAACCAAGGCATTTGTTAGATCTAGCTCTGAAGTGCCTTAAAGGACACTTTGAATTAAGAAAAAAAAGCCCTTGTTTTTGGTTGCTTATTCCACAGAACCAAATTCTTGGACCATGAATTCTGCAGTTTATTGATGTCAAGAATTGCCTGATATCCAACTTACCTCATCCTAGCATACTGAGCTACTCTATAATACTACAACATTGTGCCATGGTAAGGTAGATTATAGCATGATCCACAAAGAGAGACTCTTGAGTAGTGCCATGTAATATCAAGAGTTAAGCTGAATTCTTGAAGATGATTATAGATCACCTTATGTTTTACAGAATATAAAAGGTGTTACTGCTAAAGTAAGTAGTTTAAAAGGCATAACTCGATAGTTAGAAGTTTTAAAAGGCATGGAATGCATGAAGGCATATGCAACCACCAATCACTTTCTTACACTTCACATACTCCTTTAGATTCAAATAACATGATAGGGTATCAATAACATGATAGAGGCGAAACTAGGTATTCTGTAAATATGAATAGCTTAACATTTAAGCAGAAAACAACCAATATGAGTTAGCCAAAATGCTCTATTCTTTTAAGAGAAATTATTCAAAATTGTTTAATGACCTCATTTTACCATATTTCATATAACCACAAGGTTCAGAAGACTGATCTATCTATCTAGGGATTAACCATATGCCATTGATATGCTGGTCTGACTTCTTAATGAAACATGAAAATTATGAAGAAACTGGCAAAATTTAAACACTTAAGAAACTCTAAACAGAGATAAACACAGCAAACTCATCACATAATACATATTTATAACAGAAAGCTACCTTATTGTTGATACTTCCATCGATTTCCGGATTCCTGATAGACTCGTGAATCCAATAAAATCCAAATGCAAAGAGCATAATCCTAGAAAGCACTCTTCCAGACCAATAGAGAACCGTCCTCCTCCATCCACCCATGTGAGCGTAATCCTCCTGTCCGTCCTCCCGATTTGGCGCCATGAAGAGAGTACAAACCCTACAAATCAAGTAGTAGAGCACAACAACCGTGGTCGCAAGCACCACACGGAGCGGGAGGAGCGTGACGAGCGCAATCCCTAGCAACGCCTTCTCGGTCCACGGCAGCTCTCCGCGTCCCATGGCGCCGTACACATCGTGTCTCACGTACGCAGCGTATTTCTTCTCCAGCTCTTCAATGGATGATGATGAAGAAGTGGTGGTGGATGTGGTGGTTTTAGAGGTAGTGGATGTGGTGGTGGTGGTGGTGGTGGTGGTGGAGCTGAGGAGGGGGATATTATCATCGTGATCGGAAGATTGTTGAGGTTTTGAAGATAAATCTTGTAGTTCTTCTGAGGAATCCATTACTAATTTAACCTAGATTGATGTTTAAACCTAAATTGGATTTTGATTTTGGTATTGATGTTGATTTTGATTGTGATAGGAGACCATGTGATGTGGTGGATGGAAATTGGGGAGAGTGATAGTAGAGATTGATTATTTAGGTAATTAGGTGGTGGTGGTGGCGGTAGGTGGTGGTGGAGTGGTGGTAGACGGCGGTGGTAGGTGGTAGCTGCAATCGGAGGAATCCCCCACCGTGAACCTGATGACAACGAAAACACGAGCTTTGCGTTTGCATCTCAATCTCTATTATTTATCTTCTTGCTGGAGACGTGACGATGAATTTTTTTTATTTTTTATTTTCTTATTATTATTTTATTAATGTTATTTTATTTTTGAGTGGGTTACTTGTTTTTTTTTTTTTTTTTTTTTTTTTCACATGGCTCTAACGCTATAAAGGGTTTTTGGCTTTAAAGTCGAATAAATTTTCTTTTTCGTGATTTGTATTTTATTGCGACCCTTTTCCTAATAACGTTAATTTCTAGTCTATTAGCTTAGAATTTAATCTTTATATAATTTTTATTAAAATTTGAAAAAAACAGTATTATATAATATATAAAAAAGCAGGTTAATTAATTTACGATAAAGCAAGAAGAAATGTGGACAACATAATTATTTAATAAAATATAACCATAAGCAAAACAAAAAAGGTAATTTTATAAATTAGGATAATTATCATTTTAAAATTAGGTAAATCTTTAAAGATAATTATTATTGATATGTCTTTTATAATGATATAAATATTATCATATGTGATAATACAGAATACACCATTAATATTCAATTGTATATCATCATATTATATTTGTTACGTAAAAAAAAAGAGTGAATTGTGGATTTGGTCTTGTATTTTATTTTTTTATTTTTTTTATCATAATCCTTCTTGTATGTTCATCTATGTGGTTTTTACTTCTTTTAGCCATGGTCCTTTTGACTAACTCCTTCGTTAACTTAAAAACTATTTACTAATTTTCTATTCTTTTACACTTTTATTGTAAAAAATAAAAACAATATTATTAAACACAAAAATTCATATATATATATATATATAATGGTATCAAAATATATAAAATAATAGCTTATTTTACAAATTTATTTTTAATTAAAAAGTTAATTATATCACATATAACTTAATTAATTTTAATAAACTAAGTTATAAAAATAAATCTTATTCATTCGCACTAAATAAAATAAAAAGTAATTTTACGATTTGGTTTGTTTAAATTAAAATTTTAGTTACTTGAAAACGATAAAATCATATCATTTCCACCATTTGAATAAAATGATAAAATTTAATCAATTTAATTCGTTCAAAATTTTAAATAATCAATTTAGTTATATTACGTATAGAAACATGTATAATTGTATATATACACACATACTCACTTTAGTGACATCAACTCTTAAAATAAAATTTTGCTCTATATTTGATAAGTTGAAGTTTTTAAAACATTATTTATATTAAACACAATGAATTTTATTATTTTATTTGAATGGTAGAAGATGATATGGTTTTATTGTTTTAATGTAGCTAAAATTTTAATTTAAATAAATCAAATCATAATACTTTATTTTGCCAATAAAAAATCATAATACTTTATCTTATATTGTTTAGAGGGAATAAAATTATATATGGTTTTATGATTTAATTTATTTAAATTAAAAAAATTGTATATGATATAATTAGTTGTTTAATTTAAAAAAATTATAAAATAATCTCTTATTTGATTTATTTTGAAATCATTATATATAAATTTGTGGGTTTAAAAATATTGGTTTTACTTTTTTACAAGAAAAATATAAAAGAATAAAAAATTACTAAATTACTAAATTAATTATTGATTTAACAAAGTTAACTAATGAGTTAGAGGAACCATGGTCATATCCTAGATAAACATATAATAGGGATTATGCTCAAAAATATTATTAAACTACAAGGACCAAATTCACAATTCGCTCTAAAAAAAATTAGCATAGTTAATCATATGTGATATATAATAAACTATATTCACTTTTAAACTTGATCTAAAACTTTAGAAAATAAAAATGATGAAAAATGTGATGAAATAACTAAGGATTATCAAAGCTTTGATGAAAATAGTGAATTTACTTTATCAACGAGCTACTAGAAAAAGAATTATAGAAACTTTTGAAAAACATTATGAATTAATTAATATTTATAAAAACTAAAAGTTAATGAAATTTAATCCAATTCAAAGTGATAACTATTTTTAAAACTATTTAATTTTTTTCTATGGTTTTTTAAGATATTTAACAGAAAATTATATTAAAAATTTAAGAGGTAAATGTGTAATTTGGAACAATAAGAAGAAAAGTTAAAATGGTTTAACTTTTCATATGCTCTTTAGGCCATGCAGTGTGGGGACGGGTTGTGACATCGGGTAGCCTTCGGCTACTATCAAGCCGTCAGCTTGATGATGGCACACCGCCGCGTTGCCCATCGGGTAGAAACAAATCGGTTTCACCAAACCGTTCAAAATATTACCGTTAACCCACCCCCCCCCCCCCACTCCACGGCTCTTTTTCATTTTTTTTCTTTTCTTTTTTTTTTCAATTTAATTTACTATATATATATATATCATCTTCCAACCCCAATTTTCAAACACAACATTCAATTTTTCAAACACAACTTTCATCTCTTCCAATTTTCTCTCAAAAAAATGTCTTCATCATCATCATCACCATCATCGTCGGCATCATCTTCATCAATTTACCACCTGGATTACGATGACGACGCTAACGACATGTTGGAGCTCAACCACTTGGCGGCCATAGCCGCCATGAACGAAGCGGTCAAACTAGTTGTCAGTGACGAAGCAACTTCAAGTCGACAAACGAGGAGGACGCCAAAAAGTCGAAATCGTATAGTGGCACACGAGAAACTTGTTAACGACTATTTTTCGGATAATCCGGTGTATGACGATAACGATTTCGAACGGCGGTTTCGTATGAAACGACGACTATTCCTTAAAATAGTTGTGGATCTTGAGAGGGAGTACGAATTTTTTAGGTGGACTCATGATGCAAGAGGAGTTAAGGGGTTTTCTCCGCTTCAAAAATGTACGTCTGCTATCCGACAATTGGCGTACGGTACTGCTGCTGATGCCACGGACGAGTACTTGCAAATGTCAGAAACGACATCAAGGGAATGTTTTTCTAATTTTTGTCAAGGTATTATACATCTTTATATGAGAAGATATTTACGGAAGCCTACCGCAAATGATGTTCAGTTGTTGTTCGCATTGCATGAGCAACAACATGGCCTTCCCGGCATACTTGGTAGCATAGATTGTATGCATTGGGATTGGAAAAATTGGGGTCAATACCATAGAGGTGATCATGAAGGACCGACAACTGTTCTAGAGGCGGTAGCATCGTACGATGGTTGGATTTGGCACGCATATTACGGAACCCCGGGTGCCATAAACGACATAGTCGTTGTAAACCAATCACCGGTATTCAACGATTTGTTCGAAGGCAAAGCACCCGATAGCTCGTTTTCAGTGAATGGCAGACAATACAAACATGGATACTATCTCGCGGACGGGATTTATCCAAAGTGGACGACTTTTGTCAAAGCGTATAGATATCCAACGGAACCCAAACGGATAGCGTTTACGGAGCGTCAAGAATCGGCTAGGAAGGATATCGAACGTGCATTCGCGATACTTAAATCAAAATGGCACATTGTTAAGTATCCGGCACGGACGTGAACAAAGAAAAAATTAAGGTATACAATGTACACGTGCATAATTTTACACAACATGATTCGTGAAGACGAAGGCTTTGCAAATTATCCTTTTGATGAAAGTTGGGTTACAACTGATGATATCGAAGTAGATATATCCGAAGAAGAACGAGCGCAAAACGTCAACGAAGTCAAAAATAGTGAAACACACCTCCAACTTCGAGCCGATTTAACGGAACACTTTTGGGCATCCCAAAATTAATTTTTTAATTTTTATAATGTAATTTTTTAATTTTTATTAAAATTTTATAATGTAATTTTTTTATTTTTATTTATAATATTAGAATTAATTTTATAAAAAAATTTTAATGTAATTTTTAAATTTTTATATAATATTAGAATTGTTTTAATTAAAATGAATTTTGATGGAGTGGGTTGCAGTGGGTCGACAGTGGATGAAATGGGTAGTTTTGGGTAGTTTTGTTGAAAGCTGATGTGGCGCTGATGTGGCAGCTGAAACCATTGGGTTGCAGTGGGTCGACAGTGGATGGCCTTATTAGCTTTTCTAACCAATAAGTTCCTTTTTTTTGCAATACAAACACTTTTTTTGTTTTTTTGTTGTTTCAAAACTTAGTAAGCAAATAAGCACTTTAAGGTTATGTTTGGTAAACTAGCTGATAGTTGATAAGCTAGTTAGTAACTGATAAGCTAGCTTATAAACAAATTATATTTGCAAAACCTAGCTTATAAGTATGTAAAATAACCAAAAATGATATATTCAGATTTAATAATTAATATTATAAGAGTATAATTGGAAAAAGAAACAAAAAGCTACTCAAAGTAGCGTTTCAAAAAGCTAGCTTATAGTATATGTTTGGATGGACTAGGTTATAAGCTAGCTTATGAACTAGCTTATTTTTACAAAACATATTGCAAACTTTATTTTGGAAGGAAGAAAAGATCCTTTAAGGTGTCGTTTGGTTTACATTATAGAATTTGTCTAAATTAAGATATGTTAAAGTAGTTGGAATTTTGAAGAGATTTGAATGAAATTTAATTAGGTTGATCATGTATAAAATTGTAATTGTGTAGGGTTTGCAAGAATTTCAATGAAATCCATTAAGATATCTTTTGTTTCGTTCTCTAAAAATAATTTTAGAATTATAATAAAGTAGTAACATATCATCAAAGTACTTCTTCATGATATTGTAGTACTTTATTGGTTAACTAATAATTATTAGAATGATATTAAGCATTGGTGTTGACAATGGTGGCAGCAAATGGTGTTGTTGATGGCGGTAGAGGCGTTAAGTGGTAACAATGTTGAATTCCTTCGTATACATTTATTTCTTACCCCTCTACCTCAACCGAACACCCTATAAGAGAGCCTATGAATAGAATTCAACAACATAAATGATACATTAATTGTTGTTACATCTTTGCAAAATTTGTTTGAAATGACTATAAATTAACATTTATTAAAACTTCATTGGATGTTTAAGGATTGTTTACTGAACACTTATCAATTAAGTGTGTATCAACAAGAATCGCCACCCTTGACTTATCAAGTAATATTCTCGTTCAATTAAATGGATTATTGGTGAACGTCTCCTAACCGGTAAGCAGGCCCGACCCTAGGGCCGTGCAGCCCGTGCGACCGCACAAGGCATCAAAGCCCAAGGGGCATGAAATTTTATATAATGTTGTTAGTATAGGAAATTATTTTTAATAATTTATGAGTTGAGCTCTATACAATTCCCAAATATGGTATCATATTACATTATTAATCTAGTTGATTTTGATTTAGTAGAATTCTTCATTATTCCATCTACGTTACTTGCTTTTGCATCAATTAAAGGATTTGAGAAATTGGCAGATTGCATATTTGCATCTCAACATCAATTTAATTGCTATGCAGCCTATGCTTAGAAATTTAAGATTTAGTCATTTGTTGTTTTCTTGCACCATTGCACTCACTGGTATTTCTTTTTTATCAATTTTAATGACCTTACTGTTTGTATTAGTCTTGTGTAGGTTCCAAATCAACAAACTAGAACACTAAGTATGTAGAGACATTATTAAGTACATGACAATGTATATGCAGGTGAATATGATCAAGTATTCAAGTGTAATAATATCTCTCTCAAATATGTTGAAGAATTGGAAGAGGAGAGGAAACTACAAATGAAGTTCCAAGCTCCTATTTATACCAGTTCTAAAAAGGCCTAAAAGGCTAGAAATGGATGGGCCCTAAACATTGGGTCTAATCCACAATTACATAAAAGGAAAGTAACTTTAGAGAAATTACAAATTGACACAACTAATAATATTTTCTAACAATTTCTCCCTTTGTGTCAATTTCTTCGCTTCCGACGATGATGGCTCGATGACTTTCTTCTTGAAGCAAATGTCTCCTTGAACTTCTTTTATGGTCACTCATTTCTCCGAGGTGGTGGTGTGGTCTCCCTTCACATCTCCCGGCCGGTCGTCCTTCGATCATCCTCAACCCATAGTAAGACACAAGGCGTCATACAACGTTGCTCAGATAGACAACGCCCAAGGCAAGTTTGTCTAAACCTTGTACAGCAGACAACGATCAATGTTGGGGAGATGTTCGTGACTGGAAACAGTGGTCGAGTCAACACGCTTGGAGATTCCCAAGGTGTAGGAGACGGCGTGCGTAGAAGAGGTGATCTGTGAGGTGAAGGTATGTCGAATGACGGTGGAGGAGACTGGAAACTGCAAGTACTCATCATCATCATCTGAGGAGATATCATCAATATTGATAATCTCCTTGAGCTCATCATCAGTAGCGGGGACGCATGTGATAGTAATCGAAGAAATGTGATCCAGTTTTGAGATAACATAAATCACAATCACTCGACCCATCTCATCAACGTAAGCTGTTGAGTTCCAACCAAGTTGTGAGTGGTGGTCGTCGGTGCCGATATGAGTGGCGGATGCGGCGTCGGAAGATGTGCCTGTTGGAACTGAGAAGTCGTGTCAAGCCTTCTTTTGGATTTCCCCCTCACGGCAATCGGGGTAATCTTGGTCATCGTGTCGTCTCTTCGGTGGCTCGGCCGCTGCACGGCAGGAGGTCGCAAGGACTCTACAAATGTTTGAAAGAGAGTCAGTGACCTCAGCAATCTCTGATCTCACCTCCGCCTTGAGGTCATCAAAATTCCCTTCGAGCCACTAGATGAAAGGGCCTACCGCATGAGAGGGTGTGGTGGCCGGCTCAGGACAATGCTCCGGAAGGTCTGGATATGATGACCGCTGAAAGTACCCAAGTATGTTGACTTCATCCTTAAGAAGGTTCCCTTTGGAGAGTAACTTCGCTGACAAAAGATCTCTCAACTCATCAGTCAAGTAATCGGGTGCAACCGATGCTGGAGGTGGTGAAGTATAGGGAGGTGGTGATGTACAAAATCCTCATGGACAACCTTTAGGGTGCAGTAGACTATTTCCCTGACAACAGATGTCGGGTGAGTAACGTCGGTGTCACATAAACGATTCGTTTACACAACCACTGAGTCAACGGTGTGGACTACGTTCATGGTTAGCGTGATGATAGCCATGGTAGGTCTTCCTACCGGTCATCGTGAAAATCCCATCATGGACGCCACTCTCGGGGTTCCGATCACGTCACTCAAAACCGTGATGGGTGCAGCAGAAACTACATAACTCAGACTGGCAGTGTGTACCAAGAATTGTCTGGTGCACATGAAGGAAGTGTGGGGATCGGGGCAGAGATCCTCCTGTTTCAATACCACTACCCTCCAAGTGAGGGCGCGATAGCTGATGTGCTAAGTCCCCGTGGAATGAAACACCCACCTGTTGAGAGGTGAGTGAGTGGCCGAGGGGGGCGTGCAATTGCACCTCTGGGTGGGAGGTGTCTGCTTCAATACCCGCATCTAACGAATGCGTGCGGGTAGCGGATGTGGGTTCCCGACTACTTCATATGGGTAAGGGAGGACCGGTTAAAACCTTTGGTCCTATCTCACACTCATCATTTCTTTCATTTCCATTGCTCTGCTCACTATCTTCGACTGTTAGGTCTCCCTCAAACCTTATGTCATCCTCACCCTTAGATGGGTGTTCATCACTGGAGTCATCGAATCATAGTCCACCAAGGGAAAAGTGAAGGGCTTTGGTAATTGTCATAAACATGTAAGGTACTAGCTCCGGAGTGATCACAGTCACCACTTACACTACGCCCGTCATATCTCCCCGATACCTCATCCTCACTCTCTTGGTCATCACCCTTAGGTATATGACTTCGCTCAGACTCCTCACCTTCTAATCTAAGGTTTGCCTTTTAAGTGCCAGTCTCCGGCTCTGGAGCTGCTGGTAGAGACAGTAAACCTAAGTGACTACGCACAATCGGTGACTGATGATCTGCAGCGTCAAGAGAAGTTTGCGGTATAGCCATCGTCATCGGGACTTGGCGGTCTTTTAGTCCTGACACCGCCCAGTTTGGAGGTAAAGGTTCGTCATGCCTTGG
Organism: Centaurea solstitialis; assembly: GCA_030169165.1. Lineage (NCBI taxonomy): Eukaryota > Viridiplantae > Streptophyta > Magnoliopsida > Asterales > Asteraceae > Centaurea > Centaurea solstitialis. The sequence continues at coordinate 9,646,803 of CM058041.1, read as the reverse complement.
GATCTGAAGGTATCGCCGTAGGAGGTACGTCATACATGACATTGTTCCCCCTTTGAACAAGCGTAGGCATAAGTATGAGGCATTGTTACCACCTGAAACAAGCGTATGCTATGTATGAGGACCTTGGGGTAGGAGGTACCTCATGCTTGACATTGTTCCCCCTCGAAACATGCATAGGGATGCATTGTTCCACCTCCGAACAAGCGTGTGCATATGTATGAGGACCTTGGGGTAGGAGGTACTTCATGTTTGACATCGTTCCCCCTCGAAACATGCGCGTACGGATGCATTGTTCCCCCTCAGAACAAGCATATGTAGACGTCTTGGAGTACGTCATAATAATTTTTTTTGCTAAAAAACACTAGAACTTTTATACTAACAAAGAATTCTGTACGGCTTCTCAATTTGTTTGAGAAAGTAATGAATCTGAAAGATTAGACTTGGAATATACTACTACTTCAAGTTGAAAAAGTAATGAATCAGAAAGATTAGACTTGGAATATACTACTACTTCAAGTTCCACAGTGAATCTATCCTCCTCCTCCTAACATGAATCAACAATCCTCTAGTACCATTTCCAACGTATTCCTCCTCTTGCAGGCAGGCTGCAGCTCTCATTTCAAATGAAGGTGGCCAATGTCTTCCAGCAGAGCAGAAATCCTCATAGAGGGCCATCTGAAAGTGCTCATTTGATACTGCTATGGAGCTTATATCGGAGTTCTCCCCTTGTAAATGAATGCAATGTAACCCTGCAGCGATGCATAATGCTGCCAAGTCAGCACCTACATATCCATTCGTCTCTTTGGAAAGTTTCACGAGATCAACATCGTCAAAGAGCTTCATGTTTCTGGTATGAATTTTTAGAATTTCAAGACGGCCATGTTCATTAGGTACCCCAATATCGATTTCAGCATGGAACCTGTCAAAACCTCCTTAGTGCAGGATCGATGTTGTTTGAATGGTTACTTGCACCACTAACAAGAACACGGGCATGGGATCCTAGCCGTTCCATCAGAGTCACCAGCCTTGAAATGATTCTCCTTTCGTATTGATCGTGTGTCTTTTGATGCTTCGGAACAATCGAGTCCATCTCGTCTATGAAGATGACACAAGGTTCATTCCTTTGAGCTTCATCAAATGTTGTGTTCAAGTTGCTGTCGTCGTACACGATCTCTGAATCATTTATAGAGATGAAGTAAGCACCTGTCTCGTTCACGACTGCACGAGAGATTAACCTTTTTTCGCATCCTGGAGAACCGCAAAGCAAAATGCCCTTAGGTGGCTTAACCCCAATAGACTTGAAGAGACATGGATGCCGCAAGGGAAGGTCTAGGAGCAACCTAATCCGTGCCATTTTTTCTCGAACCCCGCCGATATCATCGTATCCAGGCCCATCTGACCGTTCCTCGTCCTCCCTCCTTATTTCGAAGAATATCTCTGTTTCGGGGGTAACCAGACAATGCTCGGGTGGATAGGTCTCGATTACCTTAAATTCCAAACTTCTAATCCCTCCCGGTACAAGGAAGACGTCACCCTTCCCCACGGGGAGACATGTATCTAGGAAATACGATTTCAAGTGGTCTTCGAAGAAACTTCTGATCACGCCTTCGACACCGTCCTCGATTGGAACTACGTGCAGCCACTTTTCGTGTTTAAGGACGCACCGAATAGCAGAAACCACATCTCCTGGTCTGACCCTAAGATTAGACCTCACAACCCGGCTCATTCGGATATTTGGTTTGTCACATGTGTAATCGGTAAGAGAGAAATAGACAGTATCCCTGTGTCTCTTGCCCTTAACCAGCACTGTATCTCCTCTGGCCAATTGAAGGCTTTGCATGGTGTCCGGATGCATATAAACAGTCGAGTTATCATCCTCCATGGCTTCATCAACGACAAAGTTTGGTTGCTTCCTTCTTTGGTTCAAGAACTAGTGTTGAGTTAGCTTGATCGTCCATATGAAAAGAATCCATTGCATCGGATTGCTACAACGAAACAAGAATTTAGTTTGACAGAATTTTGGGGAATAAGATAATCGGAAATTTGAATTTTGGGAATTCTATCTTATACCAACACCTTGGTCTTGGTACATAGGAGTGCAGGTCAATGTTGTGAGGGTCTCCATCCTTGAAACTCGGGTATGAAGGTTACCGTGTGTGTATCCATCACAATTTTCAAATAATAATAAAAAAGGTTACCCAGTTTGGTGTACAACACTTGAGCTCGGGATGTTCTTCACCCCTTGAGCACGCGTGTGCATGTTTCTCTTGTAGTTTTTTTGTTCAAATGTTTATGTGGTACATACTCAACCGCGCGTGTATCTATCTCACCTGTTACAAATCCCATCCGGTACCACATCTCTCCTATGTGGTGAGAAGTCGTGGTACACATCCTCTTGCATGTATTCTCACCCAATGAGTTGCACTCCTTTATACCAATACCTTGGGTAAGGGAGGACCGGCTAAAACTTTTGGTCCTATCTCACACTCATCATTTCTTTCACTTCCCTCACTCTGCTCATTATCTTCGACTGTTAGGTCTCCCTCAAACCTTATGTCGTCCTCACCCTCAGATGGGTGGTCATCACCGGAGTCATCGAATCATAGTCCACTAAGGGAAAAGTGAAGGGCTTTGGTGACTGTCATAAACATATAAGAACTAGCTCCGGAGCGATCACAGTCACCACCTACACTACCCCCGTCATATCCCCCCGATACCTCATCCTCACTCCCTTGGTCATCACCCCCAGGTGTATGACTTCGCTCAGACTCCTCACTTTCTAATCTAAGGTTTGCCTCTTGGGTGCCAGTCTCCGGCTCTGGAGCTGCTGGTAGAGACGGTAAATCTAAGTGACTACGTACAATCGATGACTGATGATCTACAACGTCAAGAGGAGTTTGCGGTATAGCCATCGCCATCGGGACTTGGCGGTCCTTTAGTCCTGACATCGCCCAGTTTAGAGGGAAAGGTTCGTCATGCCTTGGGATCTGAAGGTATCGTCGTAGGAGGTACGTCATACATGACATTGTTCCCCCTTTGAACAAGCGTAGGCATAAGTATGAGGCATTTTTCCCCCTTGAAACAAGCGTATGCATATGTATGAGGACCTTGGGGTAGGAGGTACCTCATGCTTGACATTGTTCCCCCTCGAAACATGCATAGGGATGCATTGTTCCCCTTCAGAACAAGCGTGTGCATATGTATGAGGACCTTGGGGTAGGAGGTACTTCATGTTTGACATTGTTCCCCCTCGAAACATGCGCGTAGGGATGCATTGTTCCCCCTCAGAACAAGCATATGTAGACGTCTTGGAGTACGTCATAATAATTTTCTTCTTTTTTCTTTTTTTTCTTTTTTTTTTCTTTTTTTTCTTTTCTTTTCTTTTCTTTTCTTTTCTTTTCTTTTCTTTTTTTTTCTTTTTTTTGTTTAAAGACTTACCATTTTCTCCCAGGAACAACCGTCGTAGCGATGACAGGAATGGGGTGTTCCCCGGAATTGACCTATATTATACTTAGAAGAAAACATGTAGTATTGAGGTTGATATGCAAGCATTATTTGAGGAGACTCTCACAGCATTGACCTGCACTCCTATGTACCAAGACCAATGTGTTGGTATAAGCTAGTGCAACTCATTGGGTGAGAATACGTGCAAGAGGAAGTGTACCACGACTTCTCACCACATAGGAGAGATGTGGTACCGGATGGGATTTGTAACATGTGAGGTAGATACACGCGCGGTTGAGTGTGTGCCACATAAACATTTGAACAAAAAAAATTACAAGAGAAACATGCACACGCGTGCTCAAGGGGTGAAGAACATCCCGAGCTCAAGTGTTGTATACCAAACTGGGTAACCTTTTTTTTATTATTATTTGAAAATTGTGATGGATACACACACGGTAACCTTCACACCCGAGTTTCAAGGATGGAGACCCTCACAACATTGACCTGCACTCCTATGTACCAAGACCAAGGTATTGGTATAAGATAGAATTCCCAAAATTCAAATTTTCGATCATCTTCTTCCCCAAAATTCTATCAAACTAAATTCTTGTTTCGTTGTAGCAATCCTGTGCAATGGATTCTTTCCATATGGACGATCAAGCTAACTCTACACCGATTCTTGAACCAAAGAAGGAAGCAACCAAACTTTGTCATTGATGAAGCCATGGAGGATGATAACTCGACTGTTTCTATGCATCTGGACATCATGCAAAGCCTTCAATTGGCCAGAGGAGATACGGTGCTGGTTAAGGGCAAGAGACACAGGGATACTATCTGTTTTTCTCTTATCGATTACACATGTGACAAACCATAGATCCGAATGAGCCGGGTCGTGAGGTCCAATATTAGGGTCAGGCCGAGAGATGTGGTTTCTGTGATTCGATGCGTCCTTAAACACGAAAAGTGGCTGCACGTAGTTCCAATCGAGGGCGGTGTTGAAGGCGTGACCGGAAGTTTCTTTGAAGGCCACTTGAAATCGTATTTCCTAGATACATGTCTCCCCGTGGGGAAGGGTGACGTCTTCCTAGTACCGGGAGGTATTATAAGTTTGGATTTTTAGGTAGTCGAGACCTATCCACCCGAGCATTGTCTGGTTACCCCCGAAACAGAGATATTTTGCAAAATAAGAAGGGAGGACGAGGAACAGTCAGATGGACCTGGATACGATGATATTGGCGGGGTTCGGGAACAAATGGCACGGATTAGGTTGCTCCTAGACCTTCCCTTGCGGCATCCATGTCTCTTCAAGTCTATTGGGGTTAAGCCACCTAAGGTCATTTTGCTTTGCGGTCCTCCAGGATGCGGAAAAAAGTTAATCTCTCGTGCAGTCGCGAACGAGACGAATGCTTACTTCATCTGCATAAATGCTTCAGAGATCGTGTACGACGACAACAACTTGAACACAACATTTGATGAAGCTCAAAGGAATGAACCTTGTGTCATCTTCATAGACGAGATGGACTCGATTGTTCCGAAGCATCAAAAGACACACGATCAATACGAAAGGAGAATCATTTCAAGGTTGGTGACCCTGTTGGAATGGCTGGAATCCCATGCCCGTGTTTTTGTTGTTGGTGCAAGTAACCATCCAGACAGCATCGATCCTGCACTAAGGAGGTTTTACAGGTTCCATGCTGAAATCGATATCGGGGTACCTAATGAACATGGCCGTCTTTAAATTCTGAAAATTCATACCAGAAACATGAAGCTCTCTGACGATGTTGATCTCACAAAACTTTCCAAAGAGACGAATGGATATGTAGGTGTTGACTTGGCAGCATTATGCATCGCTGCAGGGTTACATTGCATTCATTTACAAGGGGAGAACTTCGATATAAGCTCCATAGTAGTATCAAATGAGCACTTTCAGATGGCCCTTGGCACTATGAGGCCTTCTGCTCTGCTGGAAGACATTGGCCACCTTCATTTAAAATGAGAGCTGCAGCTTGCATGCAAGAGGAGGAGTACGTTGGAAAGGGTACTAGAGGATTATTGATTCACGTTAAGAGGAGGAGGATTGATTCACTGTGGAACTTGAAGTAGTAGTATATTCCAAGTCTAATCTTTCTGATTCATTACTTTTTCAACTTGAAGTAGTAGTATATTCCAAGTCTAATCTTTCTGATTCATTACTTTTTCAAACAAATTGAGAAGTCGTATAGAATTCTTTGTTAGTATCAAAGTTTTGGTGTTTTTTAGCAAAAATAAATAAATTATTATGACGTACTCCAAGACGTCTACATATGCTTGTTCTGAGGGGGAACAATGCATCCCTACGTGTATGTTTCAAGGGAGAACAATGTCAAACATGAAGTACCTCCTACCCCAAGGTCCTCATGCATATGCATACGCTTGTTCTGAGGGGGAACAATGCATCCTTATGCATGTTTCGAGGGGGAACAATGTCAAGCATGAAGTACCTCCTACCCCAAGGTCCTCATACATATGCATACGCTTGTTTCAAGGGGGAACAATGCCTCATACTTATGCCTACGTTTGTTCAAAGGGGGAAAATTGTCATGTATGACGTACCTCCTACGGCGATACCCTCAGATCCCAAGGCATGACGAACCTTTCCCTCTTGGATTATGCAATGACAGGGAACATTCCCCCTAGGATCATGCATTGACAGGGAATGTTCCCCCTTGACTTATGACCTCTCCTAACAAAATATATAAGAGCATCCCACCATGTATGATTCTTAAAGAGAGTGAGAAGGTCCCCTCGCCTGGTCATGTGTTTGGAACAACCTGAGTTCATGAAACACACATGATTGGCCTGCAAAATCACAATCAAACAGGTTTTGGTACCCATTTGTAAATGGATCCTTTCGGGTTAGGATCAACAGGTTTGGATACAGGTTCCTGTTTGTTCTTAGGTGATGATTTTTGTTTGGGTTTTGATTTAGGTTTCTTGTTATGAGTATGATGATAACCACAATTGTAGAATCCATGATAGTTAGGAGCACAATATCGATCATACAAAAGCATTTGCACAGAAACCGAATCTAAAATGATTTTGACAATGAAAATTACTATTAAGACCATAGACAATGTGTTCACATCCATAAACTGGAAATAGAGATGTGGTACATGACTATGAGTTCTATAAAATCCATCATTGAAAAATCTGTTTTTCATGTTTCGAGTCTTATGTGCAAATGGCTTCGTACGACCGCCTTCTTTAGTTCCATTCTTCTTTGAGTTACGCCTACCCTTTCTTGCATTTTGATGTCCTATTTGAAGAAGCATGATTAGTATCTTTACATGCATGAGAGGTAGTATGATTAGAAGCTTTGTTCCTTGGATGAGAGTTGTGTTATTGTTCCTTAGATTTAGACGACTTCTTGTTCTTACGAGAGCGTCTACGTTTCTTAGGAGCACTCATATTGGAACGAGACGTACTCGCAACTTCAGACTCAGGGGTGACTATTGGAGTCTTCCCTTTGTCTTTCCGAGTGGGTTTGATAGGAGTACGCGTTCCTGGTTTGGAGGTACTAGTTGATCTACCACCCTCACCAGCCATGTTGGAACAATCACCCGATACAATCTCAGAGATTTGTACCATTGATCTACGTGCTGAATATGTTAAGTCATCCATGTATGAAATAGTTGTGCAAATAGGAGACCTTAGTACAATTGATTTTGTGTTTTGAGATTTTGTATGTGAAGGTCTAAACTCTATAGCATCAACATTCCTTGCATGGTGATGATGAAGTGTATAACTGCAAGTTCCAAATGAGGATTGATTGTCTCTTGGTGGACTCTTGGATTTGAGGGCAGTTTCAAGTTCATTGATTTTACTCAAGAACAAGTCCTTCTCCCTAAGGCTCATGCGCTTCTCATCCTCGAGTTCAGCCTCAAGTGTAGCAATCCTTTTCTCATAAAACGTTTTGTTATCTTTGTAAATCTTTTCAAGGATTGGAACTTCCTGGTTCATCTCAGCCTCAGTGTAGCTAGGCGTGTAGTCCTTAGACAAAGGTATCACACGCGTTGCATAACTAGCGTTGAGAGAATTATAATTGTTGGAAATTGAGTGTTTGTTTTTCCTATCTTTCTCTTTCTTTTCAATTTCCTTCAATTGCTCGGGATCATCTGACTCTTTTTTAAAGACGATTTTATATCCAAGATTCATGAACCTAAAGTCGTACATAGTAGGTGTCTTGGATATAGCACGTTTAAGATGACATCGACTTTTATATCCTATGCCTTCTTTGGGGTTGTAATAATTGAATTCCTTTGGCTGGTTCATGTGGATGGTTTGATCGGTTTGTCCTCTTTTTAGAAACTTGTCCTCCATGTCTTTGATTTTCGCAAACAAGTTGGTTCTTTGAGCAGAAAGGACTTCATACTTCTTTACATTCTCACTAATCACAATTTCAGCTTCACGTAGTTTCTTTTGTAAATCAGTGATGTTATCATTCAAGCGTGTGACCTTATCTTCAAGGGTTTTATTAGCAAGGGTGAGCATGTTAATCGTATCCTTGGAGTGAGCTAACTCAATGTTGAATTTCACGACTAAGGCATGTTCACTAGCTAGTTTGGATTCAGCAATTGTTGTTAAGTTGTTTGCTTGTTTAACTTTCTTTTCATACTTAGAAACCTTTTGAGCGAGATCTTTTAATTGATTTTCAAGTTCAACGTAAGGATCCGAGAGTACCTCAGAAGAAGATGACTTAGAATTATCCGAGTCAAGATCATTGTAATCTTGATCTCCATCTTCAGAGTAGCATCCCCCATCCTCATGATTTGCCATCAGGCAAAGTTGATCTCTTCTATCCTCATCACTTGACAGATCCCATGCTTCATCCTCACCCAACATGCAGACCTGACCTCCGTCCTCCAATTGTGACTTCTATTGGGAGATGTCTCCACGGATGAGGACCGGTAGTCGGGTATCGGACCCGATTGCCAAAGCGTCAAGTGTGTTCATAGTGATGTTGATTATGGATCTTAAACCACAAGTATGATCCGGTGAGGTTGAGTAGTCTTCAAAACTTAAGACCTTGCAGGTGAGGTGCTAGGTACTTTGAAGACTATGTAGGTGACCTGGTATGTGCGGGTGACCTGGTATGTGCAGGTGACCTGGTATATGCGAGTGACCTGGTATAACAGGAGTATGTGCCGGTGACCTGCTATATGCGGGTGACCTGCTATGTCAAGAGATACCACACAACGGATCAAGAGCAGTGGTAGGCTCTGATACCAATTGTAGGTTCCAAATCAACAAACTAGAACACTAAGTATGTAGAGACATTCTTGAGTACATGACAATATATATGCAGGTGAATATGATCAAGTATTCAAGTGTAATAATATCTCTCTCAAATATGTTGAAGAATTGGAAGATGAGAGGAAACTACAAATGAAGTTCCAAGCTCCTATTTATACTAGTTCTAAAAAGGCCTAAGAGGCTAGAAATGGATGGGCCCTAACATTGGGTCTAATCCACAATTACATAAAAGGAAAGTAACTTTAGAGAAATTACAAATTGACACAACTAATAATATTTTCTAAAATCTTGACATTCATAGACTTGCTAAGTTGCAATTTTTTTTATAACTTTAATCTAATTATTTACCATTTTAGTTAAAACTAATTATAGTTTTTCATGTCTTTTATTCTTCTATGCCTAGAGACATCGTTTTAGGTGACTTATATTTATATTTTGTAATATGGGGTTTTGGTTCTTATGTCCCCCTTTGTACTCTTTGTTTAGTTAATAAAAATCGGTGCATGGATGAGCCACATAGCTTGGCTAGGTTCCAAACCTTATAAAAAATCGTATCGTTCATTGTTTCATTTGCTTAAAAATAGACACAGGGGCATAATTTTGCATTTTGGCACAGGGCATCCGAAACTCTAGAAACGGCCATGCCGGTAAGCGCTAACCAAGTAGGAGGTTCCTCTCTCACTTATTAGTCCTTGTTATGTCTTGTACTGTGTAAGATTCCATTCGTTGTCCTACTTAAAGGGTAAAGTAAGTGATATTGTTAAACACTTACCTAGTAAACGAATGGTAAAGACATTTAAATGCACAAAATATTTAGTTATATAATTTATACACAAATCTATTGGAGTTAAATTTTCGTAAGATTTTTGACATTTACTTGTCTATTTTGGATAAATTGTAGAAAAACTGTTGGACGATGGAGGATTTCTAGCTTGAAATTTTGTACTAGAGAAGCCAGTATACAATCAACAATTAGTTTTTACTTTTTACTTCCCCATCTAACTAGTCTAGGTCTGTAGGTCACGGTTGGGAATTTATAAATAGTACTCCATACCTTGTATTCAAAGCACTTCAATTAATTTTTATTTTCTATCATGCACTTTTAGGACATGAAATGCTTCAAGGCTCCAAGAACACAATATCATATAATAGTTTCTCTTATCAAACTATTGAATTTCTTGACACAATGACATAGGGTTTGAGTTTAAAAAATAAACGTTGGGACAAATTAAGGACGTTCTAAATTTTTGAAGACTCTGTTACACCTTAAGCTTTTAATTATGTTGAAAATGAGATAATTAAAATACATGTATACAAATCTACAAAGGCGAAGATGAGCTTATTAGTTTTGTTTCCGATAGAAATTAGTGAGACACTGAGCTAAGCTATAGTTATACATTTGTCGGTTAAACACCTTAAACAATGTAAAATTAGAATTTTCAGACCCTATTTAAAACCATACATTTAACATGTCAAAGAACGGTCTTTGAGGAAAACAAGCAAACACATTTGAATTATTCATCTAGGTTGGGTTAAGAAAGTGAAAACTAAAGAACAAGAAAACACATCAAAACCATTGATCTATTGAAACCAACATTCAACCAAGGGTGATTACATTTTCCTAAAGTTAAATCCATGACTACAAGGATGATTAGATTCAAATTCGAGGCATCTATTTTTCTAGATTCTAAAGGTTGATAGAGAGTGTTTTATTTGTTTTTAAACCTCTCTTTTTTATGGGGGAAAGGAAGAAAAAAGGAAGGAAAGGAAGAAAAAAGGAAGGACAGTAGGAGGGAAAAGAAAAAAAAATTGTGTTCTCGAGTTTTTCTAAGAAAGGGATTTTCCTTCCATTTATTTTCTTCCCAAATTCTAGAACAAATCCCTAAAGAACAACACTTAGGTATCTGTCGAAACATCTCTAAAATTGACAAATTCTTTATTTTAAAGCATCTGTTGGGGGTGAATGATCGTGTAAAATGTTGAGTTTAACATGAGAAGCGTGTGTATTAGATTTGAACCGTTGATCACTTTTAATCTTATGCTATCTCATGAATTACATTTTAGTTAAAAGTTGATCGGATACATCTCATCCTATTTTTTATTCAAAAATTGATGATCACTTCTCACGCTTTTCATATTAAGCGCTCTTTTGGAGATGCCCCTTGTTGTAAAACATGTATATGTAAGCAAAAGTGCAAGATTCATATAAAATAAATTCAAATTAATTAACAAACTACAAAAGATCCACCAAGGATTCATCTCATTGCCAATTGCTTCCACCTTTGAGATGAAACTCCAAACCTTCTTCAAGATACAACTATCCACATGAATCACAAACACAAGTTTCCATTTACTTGAATCATGAACCAAAAACCAAAATCAAGATCAAATCTTAACATCGCTACTCATTTAATTTGACTCCGAAAAGAATTCAATAAATACGCTAACCTCTAAACCTCGAAACCTTGACAATTCCACCATTGATCAATAAACATACACGCTTTCATCTTAGCGGGTCCCATTTCCAAGAGTGAGTTCAAGATCATCGAACCCAACATCGTGAAACCGCTCACCTTTCCATGCCTTCACCCCTTTCCCCTTATCTCCAGCCGCACCATTGCTAGCAACCACTCGAGCAGGGTTCACAAGGTTGAACGTCGGAGAATTGGGGTTCACCAACATCGGATCACAATCTTGGAAATTTAGCCGTTGAAAGGAACCGGTGGTGCACCAATCGGGCTCGTCGCACTCAGGTATAGGAGCAGGCCTGAACCGCTGGTGCCTAGTCGGGCTCGTGGGCACCGATGAGGCAAAAACCGGCAGAATGACGGATGAAGTATACTGTTTTGTGAAATACTCCCAATCAAGATTGCTCTTTTTGGGAAACTTTGAAGTTGGGGAGGATGGGGGTGGGGTCACGGGAGCGCTGTTTGAGATACGAAGGGGCGGGAGTGATGGTGGAATGGAATTGGAAAGGAAACCGAAAGGGTTATTTGATGGCGGGGTTTTGGAATCGAGGCGGGTTGGGCTTGGAAATGACGAAGATAGTGGGCTCGGAAACAATGAAGACGGTGGTGTTGTGTTGGTTGATGTGCATTTGATTTCTATTGAAGGGAGTGATGGTTTGCATCCCTGAAAATTTTGAAATCAGAATATGTAACCATAAATTAGGCAACCAATTGTTTGAGTTAACGTGAGAAGCAGATCTGAACCGTTGATCACTTCTAATCTCAACTTTACCCATCAATGGCGTTTGTTATGGGATAGATCCCCATATCAACGTGAGAAGTGAGAACTTAACCGTTGGATGAACATTAAGATGAGATGCATGGGATAGATCCCCATATCGAGCGGCACTGATGAATGGGCTTGAGATTAAAAGTGATCAAGGGCTCATATTCGCTTCTCCTGTTAACTCTTAACTTCTAGCCATAACACAACCCTCATAAATTCATAACAAAGAACTCTATTTCAAGAAAGACTTTGAACCTTCAATTTTAGCAATAATTGAAGCAAGTTTAGCAAGTAATTTCTTCAAATTTCTTGAAATTAGGTTTAAATTGATCATCCAACATCTATAACTTTTCATACAATTTCCAACAATTGACATTCTAGATAAGAATCTAACTCAAAACAAATTAGGTTTTTAACCCAAAAAAATCAAAATCAGATGGTCAGATCAATAACCTAAAACCCTAATTTCCCAAATCAAACAAAAAAAACCCCAAAACCAAACCCACCTACTTCCAAAACCCCATTAATCCCCCAAATTAAAACAAACAAATCATTCAACTCTAGCTCGATTTAAAACCACTAGATCTAAATCATCTAATCAATCGCCATAAATGCAGATCAATTCGCTTCAATCGAGTAACCAAAAAGTCAAAAATTAAGCTACATACCTTACGAAAAGTGGTACCATCTGGAAGAACAACCCAACCAGCTTCTTTACACAAAGCTTTCAAAACCTCATTATTATCACAATGCTTTGGCAAATCATAGTTTCCTTGTGCCCTTAATCCATTGAATATGTTTGCCGCAATTGCCCTCCGCCGTCTCTCTCTCCTCCGATTATTCTCCTTCTCTCTCCACGACGGCTTCCTCCTCCCTCCTCCGCCGCCGCCGCCGCCGTCGGCGGCGGCGGAGGAAGATCCCCCTTCCCACATCATTTTCTCTCAAAATTAAACCAAAATGGCAAAATCCACCTCAAATTCGCTCGATTAAGATGGATGTATAGGTTGGAATTGGAGAATTACGTTGTGAAATGTGTGAAATTTTGCTTAATTAACAGTCACGATGAATCCGCCATTGATGAACTTTTTTGAGGTTTTGGGGAGAATGTGTTTTTTGGGTGGAAAAAGTGGTGAAAGTGGGGGGGGAATCATGTGTGGGGAGGAACACGAGGAACTTGATTGTGTGTTGTTGGAAGGAGAAGCTCAGTGGCCGTTGGATGGGTTTAATGGAGGGTTAGGATTGAAGTGAAGTGTGGAGGCTTATGGTAGTGTGGTGTGGGTGCATACATGGGAACCGTAATCATTGGTGGGATAAGAGATGAACACAAAATGTCTAAAGTATACTGCTGTTGCTGAGTTTTTATTCTTATTTTTTTTTTTTTTTTGTTTTTTGGAAGTTTTAAATCTTATTTTAGTTTACTTGTTTATTGTGTTCATAACTGCGTCCTATGAATAATATTTTGATATTTTTATCGAATTATGTACTACTGTAATTTTTTAAATAGGACAACGTTTTGACACATTGGCTAAAATAAAATGCACTTTGAATTCTACTTCTAACCATTTTTCATACAAAATTATAAAAATAACCATTAACTTGGTAATTTATAATCATAATTGTGAAGTTAGATTGATTTTGTAAAAAAAAATTGAAGATCAAAACTTGGGTCCCTAAGATCAAAATGGCCAATTTTTCCTGGCTCCTCAATTACGGGCACCACTTACGTACCAACTTTTGATCTTCAATATTTATTACAAAATCAATCCAACTACGTAATTACAGTCCTAAATTACGAAGTTAATAGTTATTTTTGCAATTTTTAATAAGAAATGGGTAGGAGGTGAACTCTAAACTATACTTTGATCAATTCCACTAATTTAAGGCATATCTCACAAATTTGCTAAATTATTTTTAAAATGGGAAATAGGTAAATTATTTTTAAAATGAAAAGAGAGAGAAAAAGATTATAAAAATGTTATTCAACTTCAGTTCTTTCGCCATATGTAATATTAAGAAAATAGTATTTTATTAAAATATTTTAATAGAGAGATTGCACTTGTGGTTCTTTGTTTTTTTTTTTCTTTTGTTTTTATAATTCTATTATAAAACATTATCGGAAGAAGACTAGCATAATACACGAAAATGCTTGGTTATAGTTCCTCTTATTAACGAACGTCAAATTTCATCTGTTAATTTTTTCATATATCTTTCATGTAAGAGTAAAATAGTTAATTTTTTCATATGTCTTTCAAAATAAAATGAATATTTCCCTCCTTTTTAGGGGTTGTTCTTGTCCTGTTTGGTTTTCTTTGGGTCTCTCTCTCCGAGTCCCTTTTGTACTTTTCATCGTTTTTAATAAAGCTTTATCCGGATTGTTTGGAGCGGGTGATGACCTAGCCGAAGCTTGCTCATTGGTTTCCTTTCTTGCCATTCAAAAAAAAGAAGATAAGATTACTTTGTTAGTTGAATAGACCAACATCACACATATTTTTGTACCATGGAAATTTTCTTGAAATAATAGTTATTTAGGTAACGAAAACCAAAAAACACAAACCATAGGGACTAATATTGTAATTTACTCTCTTTAATTCTGTTTTTCTCTTTTGAGTAGTCAATTTTTGAAAATTCTAAATATCTTTTAGAATTATCATCCACTTCCTTTTATTTTACATAAAATTAGGAAAGAAATATTTATTAGAGCAAAAGATTAGCACCAATTCTCTAAACTTTGTATCTTTTTTATGTTCAAGAATATGTTGAAGATGGTTTTATCTTAGATTTTTGTATTTTTGTATACTTTTTTTTAATGGGATAATTGAATCTTAGGCTATGTTTGGCAAGCGTAGCTTATAAGTTAGCTGGTAGCTGATAAGCTAGCTGTTGATTGATAAGCTTGCTAGTAGATAATAAGCTAGCTGTTGAACAAATTATGTTTGGCAAAAACTAGCTTATGAGTATGTAAAATGACCAAAAAGGGTATTTTTGAGTTTAATAATTAATATTAATAAGGGTATAATTGGAAAAAGCTACAATAAGCTCCTCATAAGGTACTCAAAGTAGCGTTTCAAAAAGCTAGCTTATAAGCTAGCTGATAAGCTAGCTTCCTGTTACATGTTTGGATGGACTAGTTTATAAGCTAGCTTATCAGCTAGCTTATGCTTGCCAAACAAAGCCTTAATGGTAACGGAAGATTACCATTCCAAATGACTTTTAGAAAAACTAATCAATTTATTTGGCAATCTTTTTTCAATCAAATTTATACTTATAAATTAACTTGTAGGTTTACTTAGAAATTAAGACATTGTAGGTTGTTACAATTTTATATATTGATTTGAAGTAGAATTGACAAAAGCTAGCTTGATAGGTTGTTCAATTTTTTTAGAAGGTTGATAGGCTGCTCAATGATTGTAAATCAACGTCTTGAAAACATTTTTTCATGGTTTTAAGAAGAAACTAAAAAAATATATAACATAATAACCTTCATGTATATCTCAAATACTTGATCACATGGTAAAACGTTGTAATTTACGATACTCACTCCTCCCAACCGTAAAACATTTGGGACCATGAATTAGGTTGACAGTAGATCAAAGTTAATATGGATAGAGGGAATTTAAACCCAATGCATGGTCAAACAAACACGATCAAAATGCATGGTCAATTTTTATTTCAAATTCTTCAAAGTCAAATTCCTTGATGGATTCGAATTTCATCGAATTACATTTTGCAAACCAAATGCCCCCTTAGGTGGCATTTGCTTCATTGGAATCTGGCATAACTTGAAAGAATTGGGATGGTTAATTTCATTGACCAAATTTCATTTCTACGTTTGGTTCATGTCTTGAATTTACATAAGGAATTTGAATTCCACAAATGATGGAATGTTAGGTTCTACCAGAAATTTCTATTCTTTCCTGCCATTTTTTAAGAAAATAAAAAACTATATTGCTCTATTCCATTCTAATATTTCATTCCACCATGATGGATGTAACTACCGCCGTCCCCACCATCGTCATCATTGTCGATGTCATAGCTGTCGTTGCCACACGTACCTTTGTCACTGCCACCGCCACCACACCCATCACCGTTGCTACAACAACCACCACCCGTCACTGCCACCATCAGTACAATATTCAATGAACTAAACAGACAGAGTTATTTTTTTTGATAAATTCCATATTACACATGGTCAAAGATGATTAAATTTTATTTCAATTCTTTCAGATTCCAATTCTTTTAACATGTTTCATTCTACGAATCAAACACCACCTTAATCTAATTGAAAACCTTAATAAAGTCAACGAACAAAGAACAATTTTCAAAAACAAAAGGTAAATAGTAGAGAAATTCACTATAACTATTAAAATCTAGAAACCACGTTTAAGGATTCATATAAGGCCATCCTCTATCGGCCCGGTATGGGGACCGGTTCCCTACCGGCACCGGCGGGAACACCTCCGTGGGTGACCGGTAGGGAGACCGGTATGGCCGAAGCCGGTACGCAGACACCGGTCTGCTTCTCCCCCTCCTATTTTGAGACTTTTACCAAACACCCCCCCCCCCCCCAACGGTCATATAGCCGTTGGGGGTTTAAAATATTTTTTTTTTATTTTTTTTCTTTTTAACCTTCTATATATATTTCTCATTCTCATTCTCATTCTCCACATACTCATTCTCATTCTCATTCTCCACACACTCATTCTCATTCTTCTTCTTCTATATTCTTATCAACACCAAAAAAATGTCGTCTTCTTCTTCTTCTGATTCTGATAACGATGATATAGATCTCGCGATAAATCAGATTGTAATGAACAACGTTAGAGCGACGGAGTTGATTAAGGAATTGTACGATAACAACCTTCTCCAAGACGAGGTTGGAGAAACGTCGAAAATACCGAGACGGCCGCGTAAAGATAGAGGTCGTGAAGAGGGACACAATAAACTTGTCGCCGACTACTTTGCCGAACACCCGGTGTACAACGACGTCGACTTTGACCGCCGGTTTCGTATGAGTCGACGACTATTCTTACGGATAGTCAACGATCTTGATAGAGAGGTTGATTTTTTCAAGCAACAATGGGATGCAAGAGGCGTGAAAGGGTTTTCTCCGCTCCAAAAGTGTGCGTCCGCTATCCGTCAATTGGCGTACGGGTCTGCTTCGGATGCTTTCGACGAGTATTTGAGGATGAGCGAAACGACGTCAAGGGATTGCCTTGAACATTTTTGCAAAGGTATTATTTTCCTCTATATGCGCCAATATTTACGAAAGCCAACTGATACCGATGTTCAGGCGATTTACGCATTGCATGAACAAACCCACGGTTTACCCGGCATGCTTGGTAGCATTGACTGTATGCATTGGTACTGGAAGAATTGTCCCATGGCATGGAGGGGCCAATTCCATAGAGGTGATCATACTAGACCTTCGGTAATTCTAGAAGCGGTCGCCTCGCAAGATCAATGGATCTGGCACGCATTTTTCGGGGTACCGTGTAACACCCAAACCCGATTTGAAATTTTTAAAATAAAAATTTTAATAAAACTTTAAATAAAACCCTTGCATTGATTGTTAATAAGTAATCATTCACAAACCCAAGTCAAAACCATATTAATATCCCATAAATAAAAGTCAACAAAAGCATTAACGTTCGGATCGGAACGCCGTTCTGCCGGAAACCCTCAAGCCGGAGCTTTGCCCTTATCGACACCGGAGCTCGTACCTAAAAATGTTAAAAACACGAGGGGTAAGCTTCACCGCTTAGTGAGTAAATCCACATACAACACATTATAATTAAATGCACATACATATCATTCACATCAACAGCTGAACGGTTTCCCGTTACCGGACCATCCCACAATCCGGTCTCCGCGGTTTCCCGCCCGTTGGGTCATCACGCAACCCGAAACATCACCATGTAATCATATAACACGTATACACATAAAATCATAAGGCATCGCATGTAAACCCACTCACCTGGATAATCACAACAGAAACACGGATTCGAAACGTTCCCGCAACTCTGAAAATTTATAAACAATTACGCCCTATAAGGGCCCGTCGGTAACTCAAAATATTCCTAACGCTTAATGCAACAAAATCCTCCGGGAAAACCATGCTCACGATGCATAGCCGCCCTTCCCCCATGCAAACCCTAAGTATCAAGACTAATGGCGGCGGCCGCGTAGGAATCACCACCACCGCCGGCCGACCACCCCCAAGCTCACACGGCAGCGGCGGCGGCCGTGGATAACCACCAACCCCCGCCGGCCGAACGACAACCACCGACGAACAGCAACGGCAGCGGCGGCCGGCCATCCGCCGGCGTCGTTCGAATCATAAGACGGGTAACGGCGCGACGGCGAGGGGAACCCGCCTAGCCGCCGGCCGTCCCCTGGACCAGATCACGGCAGCGGCTGTCGAGACAACCACCGCCGCCCTCCACTTTGCTACGACCACGGCTGCGCGGCAGCGGCTAGCGGTGGCTAGCCACCACCGGCGCCAGGAGCTACAAACGACACCACCGCCGCCGCACGGCTGCCGCCGTGGGCAGCGCCGTCCTCCGCCAAGACCACGGCGGAGACGACGGTACGAACCGCCGCCACCACCGATCCTTAAACCACTATATAACTCGTGGCAGCAGCGGCTTGGGCCACCGCCACCGTTGATCGACCCACGGCGATAACCGGAAGCAGCGGCGGTTTGCACCACCACCGCCGCCGGAATCGCGATCACCCAAAGGTAACGGCAACGGCGGTTTGATTACCACCGCCGCCTGCCGGACACCACATTCCCACCACCATGCTATCGGCCACGAGCCGTCGCCGGTGTTTCGCAAGTGGTGGCGGTTAGGCCAAGGCCGGCCAAAGCCGGCGGCCACCGCCTCACTACCGCTTAACCGCAGAAAACAAAAGATGACACGGTGGTTACCTTTGACGACCACTCGGACAATTCCGATAACTCGTATTCCTCTCTCACCTCCCTCTCCGGTTTCTCTAATTCGTGAGTCGCAAAACACAATGAACAAGGAGTGGTAACCCTGGGGTTTTAATAACATATACGGGCCCCTCCCTCCCTTACTTACGTTGCAAGAAAAGCCCGTTGGATACGAAACCCTAACCCTAATAGAATAATATTAATAATAATAACTACGCAAATAAATAAATAAATAAATAAATAAAAACGGGTCGTGACAACTCTCCCCCACTTACAAGGATTTCGTCCCCGAAATCAGTCTGGAAACAGCTCCGGGTAGTGCTCTCGCATTTCTGCCTCCGGCTCCCAGGTCCACTCGGAACCCTTCCGATGCTGCCACTGCACCTTCACGATTCCGATCTCCCTGCGTCGCAACCTCTTCACCTTCCGGTCTATCACCGCTACCGGCCTCTCGACGTAATTCAGGCTCTCGTCCACCTGAATATCGTCTAAAGGAATATGAGCCGTCTCGTCGGCGAGGCACTTACGCAACTGCGAAACGTGAAAAGTGCTGTGGATCTGGCCTAGTACCGCAGGCAGCTCCAAACGATAAGCTACCTTCCCAACACGTGCGAGAACCGTGAACGGTCCGATGTAACGAGGCCCCAGCTTGCCCCTCTTTCGGAACCGAATCACGCCCTTCCAAGGAGAAACCTTGAGTAGAACTCGGTCTCCCACTTGGAACTCCAAGCTCGATCTCCGTCGATCCGCGTAACTCTTCTGTCGACTCTGAGCCGTCCGTAACCGCTCCCGGATCCTCTGAATATCCTCCGTAGTCCTCTGGACCACCTCAGTGCTACCAAGAACACGCTGTCCTACCTCGCCCCAACAGATGGGAGTACGACATCTCCTTCCGTAAAGCATCTCAAACGGCGGCATCCCGATGCTCGAATGGTAACTGTTGTTATACGAGAACTCTGCCAGGGGCAGGTACGTATCCCAACTGCCACCAAAGTCCAAAACGCAAGCTCGCAGCATGTCCTCTAAAGTCTGGATCGTCCGCTCACTCTGACCGTCTGTCTGAGGGTGGTACGCGGTGCTAAAATGCAGTCTGGTACCCAATTCCGAATGAAACCTCTCCCAAAACCGAGAAGTAAAACGCACGTCCCGATCTGAAATGATCGACACTGGCACTCCGTGCCTCGACACCACCTCGTCCACGTAAATCTTCGCCAGCTGCTCTGCAGTCGAACTCTCCCGGATAGGAAGGAAGATAGCGCTCTTGGTCAACCGATCTACTATGACCCAAATCGCGTCAAACTTCCGAGGGGTTTTCGGAAGCTTGGTGATTAGATCCATAGTTAGGTTTTCCCACTTCCACTCGGGAATCTCAAAAGGCTGCATCTTGCCGTGAGGCTTCTGATGCTCAGCCTTGACCTTTAGACAGGTCAAACACGACTCCACGTACCGAGCCACGTCTCTCTTCATCCCTGGCCACCAATAAC
Organism: Centaurea solstitialis; assembly: GCA_030169165.1. Lineage (NCBI taxonomy): Eukaryota > Viridiplantae > Streptophyta > Magnoliopsida > Asterales > Asteraceae > Centaurea > Centaurea solstitialis. The sequence goes on along the minus strand of CM058041.1, from coordinate 9,626,415 downwards.
CTGTCCGTAGATCCCGATACATCTTCGTAGCTCCCGGATGAATCGAGAATCTGGACTTATGGGCTTCCTCAAGTAAGGTCTGCCGCGCCGAGCCCGCCCGAGGAACCCACACTCTACCGTACCTAGTCAGCAACCCTCGACTGTCTCTGACTAACGCGGCCATCTGCCCCTGAATCCGCTCTCCATTCTGGTTCTCCTCCCGACTCGCCTCCTCCTGGGCCCGTAGAACCAAGTCCAAAAAGGAGGTAGTCACCGCCATCTTCAGGTGTGAGATACGAAGCGGCGCGTGCTCCGTCTTCCTACTCAAAGCGTCAGCAACCACATTGGCCTTGCCTGGATGACAGAGAATCTCGCAATCGTAGTCCTTGACTACGTCAAGCCACCTCCGCTGTCGCATATTCAGATTCGGCTGCTCCAAGAAGTACCTCAAGCTCCGGTGATCTGAGAAAATGGTGCACTTCACCCCATACAGGTAGTGCCTCCATAACTTGAGAGCAAAAACAACCGCCGCAAGCTCGAGATCATGCGTGGGGTAATTAGCCTCGTGAGGCTTCAGCTGCCTCGAAGCGTAGGCTATCACCCGCCCCCTCTGCATCAGAACACAACCCAGACCCAGCCGAGATGCGTCGCAATAAACTGCCATGTCTTCCACCCCCTCCGGTAAGGTTAGAACCGGAGCCTCACACAGCTTCTGTCTCAACGTGTCGAAAGCCCTCTGCTGCTCAGAACCCCAAACGTACGGCTCACTCTTCTTTGTCAAACGCGTCAAAGGTACCGCAATCTTGGAGAAATCCTGGATGAACCGTCGGTAGTAGCCGGCTAAACCCAGGAAACTCCGGATCTCGGTAGGTGCCTTCGGAATTTCCCAATTCATAACTGCTTCGGTTTTTGCTGGATCCACCTTGATGCCTTCCCGGTTAATGATGTGGCCCAAGAACTGAACCTCCTCCAACCAGAAAGCGCATTTCGAGAATTTGGCGTAGAGACGCTCCCTCCTCAACACCTCAAGCACCTCCCGCAGATGCATCACATGCTCCTCCTTCGTCTTCGAGTAGATTAGAATATCGTCGATGAAAACGATCACGGATCGATCAAGCATCGGGCGGCACACCCGGTTCATGAGGTCCATGAAAGCTGCTGGAGCATTGGTAAGCCCGAACGGCATTTCCAAAAATTCGAAGTGGCCGTAACGGGTGCGGAAAGCGGTCTTGTGGACATCCGCTTCCTTCACCTTCAGCTGGTGATACCCGGACCGAAGATCGATCTTGGAAAACCACGACGCCCCCTGAAGCTGGTCGAATAGATCATCAATTCTAGGTAGAGGATACCTATTCTTGATGGTCACCTTGTTGAGTCCACGGTAATCGATGCACATACGATGACTCCCGTCCTTCTTCTTCACAAACAGAATCGGTGCACCCCACGGTGAGCTGCTCGGGCGGATGAACCCCTTCCCCGAGAGCTCCTGCAACTGCTCCGATAACTCCTGAAGTTCTGGCGGAGCCAGACGGTAAGGAGCTCGCGCAATCGGAGCTGCTCCTGGTACCAAGTCGATGCCGAACTCGATCTGCCTATCAGGCGGAAGGCCAGGCAGATCCTCTGGAAACACATCTGGAAACTCGCTGACCACTGGCACCTCCGTTACCGACAGCTTTCTCTCCTTCGCCTGATCCGCCATAGCATAAACCAAGAACCCCGTACACCCCCGCTGGATGTATCTCCGAGCTTTCGCAATAGAACAGAAGGATGTAGACACCCTTCTCCCCTTGCCGTACACCACCAGGTCTCCCCCACTTGGGTTATGGATGCGTACAAACTGCCCCGCAACATCCGTGGTCGCCCGATTTGGAAACATCCAGTCGATTCCGACAACTACGTCCACTCCGTTCATGGGAATGGGGATGAGATTGATGCTGAAACGAACTCCAAAGATATCAATGCTGCACCCCCGGTATACATGCTCGACCACCTGCACTTCCTCCGCCGCTACGTCGATTGCTTGAGGACTATCCAGATTACCGAGCTCAATCTGGAAGTCCTTACAGAACCTACGCGACACATAGGACCACGTGGCCCCCGTGTCGAAAAGTACTAAAGCCGGTTTCGAGTTGACAGGAAATATGCCTAAAGTACACAATTGACGACAGATACACTATTCTTAATTCTAACAAGTAAGGCAAGCTACTAACAATAATCACATAATAATATAACGAGGAAAAACCTGTAATCACATCAGGCGCCGTCTGCGCTTCCTCAGCAGTCATTTGAAAGGCTCGCCCACGGGTGGTAGCTCCACTCTTCCCCTGGGTAGTGCCGTCGGTGATCCTAAGCGTCGCTGGTGCAGGGGCCAGGGCTGGTGTCTTCTTCAGCTGAGGGCATTCAGTCTTGATATGCCCCGGCTGATAACAGTTGAAGCAGATCCTTGCAGTCTCCTTGCAATCCTTGCTCAGGTGGCCCGTCTTGCCACATTTGTAGCATGATAACTCCCTTGGTCTGCACTCACCCCGGTGGTAACGCCCACACTTTGGGCAGCTCGGGGTCCCGCTCCTGGTATCAGTCCTAGCTCCTTTGAATTTCTTTGCTGGTCCCGACTGGTCTTCTGCCTTCCTCTTCCCTTGCTGCAATTCCTCCAGGACTAGCTCCTGAGACCGTGCTACCTCCTGCATGTCACTGAGGGTCTTACACCTCCCCGTGGCCACCGCCTTCTTGAGTTCTGGCTTCAGCATTCCCAAATAACGAGCCATCTTCAGCGATTCGTCGTTCGCGTACCCCGGCACAAACAGCAGCTTCTCCAGAAACTGCGCAGTAATCTCATTCACCGACTCCGTCGTCTGAGTCAGCTTCAAGAACTCTGATGCTATCCGCTCCTTTTCGATGCGAGGTGCAAACTCCTCATCGGACAAGGCCCGGAAGTCCCCCCAGGTCAGTGCAGTGATCTGTGCCTCCGTGTACTTCTTAAGAGTCAGATCCCACCAGTCCTTTGCAGCTCCGCGAAGAAGGTTCACGGCGAAAAGAACCTTCGAACCATCAGGGCACCCACACGTGCGAAAAGCTCCCTCGACCGCCGAGTACCAGCGGTAGCAAGCCACGGGATCCTTCTTCCCGTCAAATAATGGCGGTTGGCACGCCATAAAATCCTTGAAGGTGATCCCACGAGGCTGGGACTGACTCGAGCTCCCAGTACCTAAGCTACGGGCCGTGAGGGCCACATCAATGCGCTGGTCCATGGTTTGGATCAGCTCGTCTCTCATCTGGTTAAACAGCCCCGGCAGCATCTGCTGCAGGGTTTCAGTGATTTGGGCAGCAATGTGGTCGGACTGCCCGGCTCATCATCAGTCTGGCTTCGGGTTAGCACCATTCTGAAGATTTAAATTATTTAGTCACAGCCTAAACGAACATCACTATGCACTACTAGGGTACTCACACGCAACCCTAATATTAGTGATCATGCCAACCCTAAGGCTAGTTTCTACCGCGCATGCTATCACAACAGATTCAAGTATAAACACACGTAACACGCAACAGTTAACCACCTAGCATGCTGAATCCCTAGCCGTTGTCAGTCAGTTAAAATCCCCAGAACTTAATCAAATCCAACCTTACACAGGTGCTTATAGTAACACTATTATTGGCGCTGTATTACTATAACCAGCCATGCATGGTAGCCGGATCAAGACCACCGAGCAACAATCAGACAAGAATATGCTCGGCGACCCATCCCCGACGTACCAGGGTGTTTACGTTTGGTTTTGATACCATCCTATTTGGACTTCAACTTACTAACTAGACGATCACATAAAATCACGTATACAGCTCATTATCACATGCATTCTATCCCATAAATTCCACATATAATTATGCATGCGTTACGAAAAAAAGACTACTACGTGCATAATAATCTAAAGGTACTAAAGCTTACCTCCGTCTTGACGGTTCCGCTGGCCGTTCCGATCTTATCCGATTACTCTCGACCGCCTGGTTTAAGTCCAACCACATACGCACCCACGAGTGCGTGTGCTGATTCTCTTAAACCTAGGCTCTGATACCAAGTTGTAACACCCAAACCCGATTTGAAATTTTTAAAATAAAAATTTTAATAAAACTTTAAATAAAACCCTTGCATTGATTGTTAATAAGTAATCATTCACAAACCCAAGTCAAAACCATATTAATATCCCATAAATAAAAGTCAACAAAAGCATTAATGTTCGGATCGGAACGCCGTTCTGCCGGAAACCCTCAAGCCGGAGCTTTGCGCTTATCGACACCGGAGCTCGTACCTAAAAATGTTAAAAACACGAGGGGTAAGCTTCACCGCTTAGTGAGTAAATCCACATACAACACATTATAATTAAATGCACATACATATCATTCACATCAACAGCTGAACGGTTTCCCGTTACCGGACCATCCCACAATCCGGTCTCCGCGGTTTCCCGCCCGTTGGGTCATCACGCAACCCGAAACATCACCATGTAATCATATAACACGTATACACATAAAATCATAAGGCATCGCATGTAAACCCACTCACCTGGATAATCACAACAGAAACACGGATTCGAAACGTTCCCGCAACTCTGAAAATTTATAAACAATTACGCCCTATAAGGGCCCGTCGGTAACTCAAAATATTCCTAACGCTTAATGCAACAAAATCCTCCGGGAAAACCATGCTCACGATGCTAGCCGCCCTTCCCCCATGCAAACCCTAAGTATCAAGACTAATGGCGGCGGCCGCGTAGGAATCACCACCACCGCCGGCCGACCACCCCCAAGCTCACACGGCAGCGGCGGCGGCCGTGGATAACCACCAACCCCCGCCGGCCGAACGACAACCACCGACGAACAGCAACGGCAGCGGCGGCCGGCCATCCGCCGGCGTCGTTCGAATCATAAGACGGGTAACGGCGCGACGGCGAGGGGAACCCGCCTAGCCGCCGGCCGTCCCCTGGACCAGATCACGGCAGCGGCTGTCGAGACAACCACCGCCGCCCTCCACTTTGCTACGACCACGGCTGCGCGGCAGCGGCTAGCGTGGCTAGCCACCACCGGCGCCAGGAGCTACAAACGACACCACCGCCGCCGCACGGCTGCCGCCGTGGGCAGCGCCGTCCTCCGCCAAGACCACGGCAGCGACGACGGTACGAACCGCCGCCACCACCGATCCTTAAACCACTATATAACTCGTGGCAGCAGCGGCTTGGGCCACCGCCACCGTTGATCGACCCACGGCGATAACCGGAAGCAGCGGCGGTTTGCACCACCACCGCAGCCGGAATCGCGATCACCCAAAGGTAACGGCAACGGCGGTTTGATTACCACCGCCGCCTGCCGGACACCACATTCCCACCACCATGCTATCGGCCACGAGCCGTCGCCGGTGTTTCGCAAGTGGTGGCGGTTAGGCCAAGGCCGGCCAAAGCCGGCGGCCACCGCCTCACTACCGCTTAACCGCAGAAAACAAAAGATGACACGGTGGTTACCTTTGACGACCACTCGGACAATTCCGATAACTCGTATTCCTCTCTCACCTCCCTCTCCGGTTTCTCTAATTCGTGAGTCGCAAAACACAATGAACAAGGAGTGGTAACCCTAGGGTTTTAATAACATATACGGGCCCCTCCCTCCCTTACTTACGTTGCAAGAAAAGCCCGTTGGATACGAAACCCTAACCCTAATAGAATAATATTAATAATAATAACTACGCAAATAAATAAATAAATAAATAAAAACGGGTCGTGACATACCGGGTGCCACGAACGACATAATCGTTGTGAATCAATCACCGATTTTCAACGATTTATTCGAAAATAAAGCGCCCGATAGTTCTTTTGTAGTGAATAACACACACTACAATCACGGGTATTATCTTGCCGACGGGATATATCCCGAGTGGACGACCTTCGTGAAAGCATTTAGGTACCCAGTTGAAGAGCCACGAGTCCATTTCAAGACACGTCAAGAATCGGCTAGAAAAGACATCGAACGGACATTCGCCACGCTTAAAGATAAATGGCACGTTGTAAAATACCCGGCGCGAGTATGGACACAACAGAAATTATCACTCATCATGCACACGTGTATAATTTTACACAACATGATTCGTGAAGACGAAGGCTTCTCACATTATCCTTTTGATCCGACGGAGGTTTTACCTGGAGAGATTGAAACAACTATCTCCGAAGAAGACCGAGCAAGAAACGTCAACCTAGTGAAAAACCGAGAGAGGCACGCCAACCTTCGCCACGATTTATCTATACACGTGTGGAACTCTTCGTCACACGGCAATAACTAATTGTATTGTATTTTTTTTAGTTTTAATTTTAACGTAATTTTAATTTTAATGTAATTTTAATTTTAATGTTAGTTATTTAATATAATTATAAATTTTATTGTTTATTTAATTTAATTCTAATATTTATTTAAAAAAATAAAATGAAGGGTTTGAGATAAAAATAAAATAAAATGAAGGGTATGAAATGAAAATTAAAAAAATAAAGTGAAGGGTATGAGGGGTATGATAGTGGATGAAAGGTATGGAGTTGGTAGGGTAATGGGAAAGCTGATGCGGCAGCTGATGTGGCAACAGGTATGACAGGTATGGCCTGCACCATAAAGGATGGCCTAAGCTAGAGGGTTTTGGAAATAAGGCCACTAGTACCCGAGCCCTTGAGCCCTTTGTGCCACATCAGCGGCACATCAGCTTTTTTATATGTTCTCTCTAAGCCCTCTCTGCTAGTACCTGAACCTGCCCAACCCTCTAATTCTTTTTATTATTTAAATACACCCCCACACACACAAGACACACACGAGCGGCTTCTTTGGCTTCCCCATGTATTTAAGGTCGCAGCCCGCTAGCCCGCCAGCAATCATACCGGAGCCCGTCGGCAAACCGCGGTCGGCCCAGACCTACTAGTGGCCTAAATAAAAGTTATATTTTGTTAACACATATACAAGTTGATATAGCGAAACCAAATTCACTCGAATTCACCTGTGTTGTTTTGAGTTCAAATTCTAGTGGGAATATGGACACAAAGATATCGGTGATGACGACGATAGATGGTGAGACGTAGCACGTGTGTTTCACGTATGCCATAAACGCGTTGGGGAGTAGCTTTATGCCACCCACATGAACCAACAAACCAACCAACAATCGTTGTCTTAAAAACATCACATCTTTCATTCATTTAAATCCATTTCCATGAAATTGACCAACTCAATTTCAACATTCTTCTATCTCTAACCAATTAAGGAAGATAGAAAAAAAACCCACCTTCGATTTCAACTCTTTTATGGCGGAGGAGAAGGTGGTGGTGAATGAAGCTTATTTACGATGTCGTTTCAGTGAAAGATCCGCCAACAATAGATCGTCTAGCAATCCGGTATTCGCACCCACAGTTAGGGGTGTTCAAAAAAACGAAAACCCGAAAAACCGAACCGAACCGTATGATCCGAAACCGAAAAAACTGATACCCGAGCAACCCGTGACCCGAAAAAACCCGAAAATGAGGGTACCCGCTAAGTCGCGGGTCGGGTTCGGTTCACAAAATTTATTATCCGTGGGTACCCGCCCCGCCCCGTATATATTTAGTTTAGTAAAAAAAAATCTTTATTAATACTTCATAATAAAAAATTACTAATCATAAAAATATCTCCATCACATGTCGTGTTTTCTTCGTTCACCCATACTCTTATTTTCATTTTCTAATAATTTTTAGTGTTAATTGTTTTCGTTTTGTCACAAAATAACTCCATTTCTTAGTATATATCAAAACATTCGGCAAAACCGAACCGTGGGTACCCGCTCCTTTTCAGTTCGGTGCGGGTACCCGCCCCGTGCAATTCGATTTTGGATAGTAAAATTACTTGCCCCTTACAAGTGGTTCGCAAAAATTTCACTACCCGTCCCATGAATACCCCTACCCCCATTTATATTCACATATGCATGCTCAATTATTATCTGAATTTATGATCGGAAGATGGTCAAGGTTCGTCGGAAAAACGCAAAAAAAAGTACTTTAAAAAAATCGCCGCTGCCGGGGATCGAACCCGGGTCACCCGCGTGACAGGCGGGAATACTTACCACTATACTACAACGACATTATTGTATTAATTAGTAAGATTATAATAATTATTAAATATATATCGAAGCTCGCCGGAAAAAACTCAAAAAATATCATAAAAATATATCGCCGTTGCCGGGGATCGAACCCGGGTCACCCGCGTGACAGGCGGGAATACTTACCACTATACTACAACGACTTTTTTACACAATATTTTTCTTTCAAGTAGATGTGTTATCTTGTTTATATTGTGTATTTTATCTATTTATCCATGAAATCTAAAGAAAACACAAATCGATATTGGTTCTAATATGTTTGACCTATCAATTTCGACCCATATAGTTATCGAACATGTTTATTGCAATGATTAAAATTTGATATAGCGATGGGGCTGGAATTTTGACACAGCATGTGTCGAAATGTAGCTAATACATACTTATAAAATGAAAATTAAATATTGTCGTTGTTTATGTTGATATGTTAAAATCATTTTTAGCTATTAATATTTTGAAGGAGTAATGTAGTTCTTATATAAGAAATTTTCAAAATTCCTAGAAACATTTTCATCAAATAATGGGTAAAAATTAGGTTGTATCTTGGGAGGACAACCCCAAGGTATGCCCTGGTGTTTGTAGCCATGACAATGATCAATATGCTTCTATAGTTACATGTTTAAATCTTTTTGTTGACACATACATTATGTTACTTTCAGTTATGTTAGTTAACCCATCTTCTTGGACTAGTTGTAAATTTTTGTTTTGTTTTGCATAGATTTGAAAAACAATTGGAGGTTTTCGTATATTTCCTATAATCCAATCTATACTGCATGTGATGAATATAATGAGTAAATCAAGGTTTTGGTTCTTGTGGTTGTTATCTAATATGAAATATTGTCCATTTTTTAATATCTTTTTTTGGATGGCAGATAAACACACACACATGCCCCGACCGAAGTCGAAGAGGTATCCGGGATCCATTTGGACCTTTTAAATTAATTACCATTTCGGTTATTATGGTTGCCATTTTGTTTCTTTTTGGTCCTTCAAACTAACTTCTGTTACATATGTTTGTTAACTCATGGGCTATTTTTGTTTTTTTGGTCTTATTACATCTTACAAAAAATTTGAATCTCTATGCAAAAATCTAAAATCTAACACATAAAATCTGTATTCCCCGTTTTAGTTTGAAGATTGATTTTAGACAAATGTGAAGACATTGGTGTAAACTATGACTAAAATAAAAAGTCAATAAAAATGTTAAAAAATAAAATTGGTTGAGATTGAATATTTTGGATAAGTTCTCGTTACTATTTACTATTTAATAGTTGAGGGCTCGTCAGTAGCTAGTCTCCCTAGTTCCTCTATCCGACTACCACCACTCAGGTTGACTTAGGTTCGTTATATTCAGGGCCGTTCCTAGGAGTTTTGATGCCTTGTGCGAACATGCTTAAAGATGCCCCCCTATGTCTACTTTTTAAGCAAATGAAATGACGAAAGACACAATTTTTGTAAAGGATTTAAAAAATACAAAAGAGACATAAAAACCAAAACCTCAAATCACAAAATATAAATTTGCATCACCTAAAACGATGTTTTTGTGCACTTCTTGAAGCAAAAAATATCAATCCATTTTTCATATACAAATCCTATGTCTAAATATCCTACCCAAGTCCTAAATTATCAAACCGAAAAAGCGTAAACTAGTAGTATATGAAATTTTGATGCCCCCTTGGGCTTTGATGCCCTGTGCGGTCGCACGGGCTGCACGTGCCCAGGGCCGGGCCTGGTTATATTTATATAAATTTATGCTTACTTTTAAAATCTATTTTAAAGCATTTAATTACTTATTTTCCAAAAATCCTATATTTTAAAACATTAAAAAGTTACATTAACTACTACAAACTAATTATCAAATATTAAAAATGGGTTTTGTAAAGCACTATAAAACTAATTATTAAAACTTGGATACTTGATGTTTGGTTCTTATCATCGGGACCTTTTCTTTCGATTCAAACTTTACAATATGGTCAACAATGCTTTTTAGCGTCAAGATGTTAATCGGGTATTCTTGTATAACAACTGTTTTGGATGTATTATAATTGTACTTTTTGTGATATATTTTATATTAAAAGTTTCATATAAATTATTATTAAATCATGATTGCTAGATAGATACACACAAGTTTCAATGATAATTTTAAACTTATAGCATTCATTTATTTTGTTATTATTCATATGTACTTTAACATTTATTAGAAAATTGAATGCTCACATTTATCTTAAGAGTTAAGAACATGTAATATATACAATATTATGAAATGTATTGTGTTTAAAAAAGATTTTCAAACGATCTAAGTATTTATGTTATGATGGTTATGATCACTTGCTTTAGTTGTTTTGTTTAAGGTATATCATAATTTTATAATTTTCGTGACCATGAGATGAGATGTTTATGATGTTATTTATACCATCATACATTCTTTTGGTGGCCATTAATATAAATAAAAGTGATGTCGATTTTTATAAGGATTTAAATGTTGTCAAATACTTATTTAGTTTAGAATTAACTTGGATTTTGACGAGACTCATCCTAATATGAATTCAATGACCATACTCTGGATTCAATTACTTTTACTTTTATCTTTTATATGATATTAGATATATGTGTGAATAGAATATCACACACATGGACCCTAGATTTGAAATTATGCCATGCCATAAAATTTCTCCTGATATCTTAGAACTAGCAATCCATATTTAAGAATTCAATTTGTATAGTTGAAAGATTCCATTTGAATTAGAACATAGTGATATATTATGATACGCTACCTATCTATGATTAGATGTTTAAAGCACCCAACTCATAACCGACCAAATCATATATATGTATGTATCATGTATGTATGTATGTGCATGCATGCATCATGCATGTGTATGTATGCAGTACATACCAAGAATACTCTTTTTAATAAGAAAAATATCAGAGTACAACAAACTTTGCCTTGATTAATATTTAGTATTAGCAATTGTTTATTTTTCGATTTAACAAACTTTTATTTTATTTTTCATTTTTCATCTATTTTGACAAATGACCGGTAAATTTTATTGATGTTATTGATGTCAAATTGTTAATTACTGAAATTTGTGGAGAAATGTCATATTAAAATCAATTGATGATATTTGCAAAAGCTTATTTTACAGATAATATGAAGAATAATTGGATAATTGAGGAAAATAATTATTCATTTCACATTACTCCAGAGAGAAAGACCACCTATTACTAATTACTAATTACTAATTACTAAATATATACATTTATCAGGAAGTCCGACGCTGTATCAACTCCGCCCCGACCCGGACCGAACCGACCGAACCGACCCGACCCACTACCCGCCCATCCCTCTCTCATTTTTAGGTCCAGACCCGCCGGCTGACCCGCCTTACACCCGCGCGTCGCCTCCATCCCCCACCCATTTCTAATTTTACACTTTGGCCCCCTCAACCTATAACACTTATTCACTTTTTGTCTTCTACTTTTCAATATTTCATTTTACATTTTAGCTATATATCGTGTATTGGCTAAAATACGTTAAAAAAATACGTTTTAACTTTAACAAGTTACGTCGTTATATTCGTATCGTCGATACGATCGAAATGAGCCTAATATTGAATATTTTTTGACGTCATTATTTTATTATATACTATATATACTCTCCTACCAACCCGAATCTTATAACCATTTTCAAATTTACATATTAGCCCCCTAAACTTAGAACTTATATATTTCATTCATTTAATACCTTTTACTTTTCAATACTTCATTTTACGTTTTAGTCATATATCGTGTATTAGCAAAACGCCGTTAAAAAATACGTTTTAATTTTAACAAGTTACGCCATTATATTCGTATCATCAATACGATCGAAATGAGCCTAATATTGAATATTGTTTTATGTAGTTATTTTATTATATACGTTTCAACCGATCCGAATCCTATACCCATTTTCAAATTTACATATTAGTCTTCTGAACTTATAATATTTATTCACTTTATACCTTTATTTTTCTATATTTCATTTTACGTTTTACTCATACTAGTTGATAAGCCCGGGCTTCGCACCGGGTTTATGAACAATAGCTATCGACATTATAACATATTTCAGTCAGTATACTATATATGACTAAAACGTAAAATGAAATATAAAAAACTAAAATATATAAAGTGAGTAAATATTATAAGTTTAGGGGGCTGACATGTAAGTTTAAAGGTGGGTATAGGATTCGGGTCGGTTGGAGCGTATATATATGATATATAATAAAATAAATACATGGAAAAAATATTTAATATTAGGCTCATTTCGATCTTATCGACGATACGATTATAATGGCGCAGTTTGTTAAACATTAAAACGTATTTTTTAACATAATTTAGATCGTATCGACGATACGATTATCATGGCGTAATTTGTTAAAATTAAAACGTATTTTTTTAACATGTTCCAACCAATATACGATATATGAGTAAAACATAAAATGAAATATAGAAAAGTAAGGTACAAAGTGAATAAATAATATAAGTTTAGGGCGCTAATATGAGAATTTGAAAATGGATATAATATTCGGGTCGGTTGGAGCTTATATATAGTATATAATAAAATAGCTACATCAAAAAATATTCAATATTAAGTTCATTTCGATCGTATCGACGATACAAACATAATGGCGTAATTTGTTAAAATAAAAACGTTTTTTTAACGTCTTTATGCCAATACACGGTGTAATTTGTTAATATTAGAACATGTTTTTTCAACATGTTCCAATCAATATACGATATATGATTAAAACATAAAATAAAATATAGAAAACTAAAAGTATAAAATGAATAAATATTATAAGTTTAAGAGTTAAAATGTAGTTTCTACAAATCGATTATAATGCGTAATTTGGTAAAGTTAAAACGTATTTTTTTTAACATGTTCCAACAAATATACGATATATGAGTAAAACGTAAAATGAAATATAGAAAACTAAAAGGTATAAAGTGAATAAATATGTTCATGAACAGTGTTTTGGAGTTAAAAAGTAATTTCTCCAGATGTCGGTAGTTGTTGTTCATAAACAATGTTTTGGCTTCATATAATCTATATAGTATATAATAAAATAATTACATCAAAAAATATTCAATATTAGGCTCATTTCGAGCGTACGAAGTGTACGAATATAACGGCATAATTTGTTAAAATTAGAACGTGTTTTTTTAACATGTTTCAACCAATATACGATATATGAGTAAAATGTAAAATAAAATATAGAAAAGTAAAAGGTATAAAGTGAATAAATTAATAAAATAACTACGTCAAAAAAATATTCAGTATTAGGCTCATTTTGATCGTATCGACGATACGAATATAACAGCGTAATTTGTTAAAATTAAAACGTATTCTTTAAACGTCTTTTAGCCAATACACGATATACGATTAAAACGTAATTGAAAAGTAAAAGGTATAAAGTGAATAAACGTTATAAGTTATAAGTTTAGAGGTCGAATATGTAAGGTTAATTACATCAAAAGATATTCAATATTAGGCTCATTTCGATCGTATCAACGATACGAATATAATGGCGTAATTTGTTAAAACTAAAACGTATTTTTTAAAATATTTTAGCCGATACACCATATATAAATAAAACGTAAAATGAAATATTAAAAAGTTCAGGGGCCAAAAAGTAATATTGAAATTAAACTTAAAATGAAATATTGAAAAGTAAAAGGTATAAAATGAATAAACATTATAAGTTATAAGTTTAGAAGCCCAATATGTAAGGTTAACTATATCAAAAAATATTCAATATTAGGCTCATTTCGATCGTATTGACGATACGAGTATAATGGCGTAATTTGTTAAAACTAAAACGTATTTTTTTAAACATATTTTAGCCGATACATCATATATGACTAAAACGTAAAATGAAATATTTCAAAGTTCAGGGGCCAAAATGTAAATTTGGAATTAAACATAGGAATAACCCGGCTGGATGACGCGCGGGTCACAGCCGGGTCAAAAACAGGTTTGGGTCATATAATGTGAGAGGGAAAGGTGGGTTTGGGTCGGGTCACGGGTCGGGTGGGTCGGATCGGGTCGGGTCGGATCAGTGCTTGGCGGGGCGCCTGCTGATTGTATATAGTATATAACTAGTCACTATACCCGCGCGATGCAGCGGGAAACACAATTTTATAAGAAACCACGTGCTGTCTTAGGATATGTAAAATAAATATTAGACATATCATGACCCATCAAAAAGTTAATACAAAATGTCTCTTGTTTTGATAAGACGCCAAACCAGAATTTAAAACTATAGAAATATGTAAAATTCTTCTAAATTGATATGCTAAAAAATTGAATATATGTTTTTTTTGCATCCTAGAACGACAAACAATAATACCTCAGATTTCAAGATAATCTCAATTGAGCCATACCCCCTAATACAAAATGTCAAACCTAAAAAATGCTATGGAAAGACAATTAAGGAGACACTAAGGGGCTGTTTACTTAAACACTTACCCGGTAAGTGTTTACCGATGAATTGAACATAACCTACCATATCGGACAATATTTTAGCCTCTCGAAACGGTATTGTACGCAACAAGTTACCCGATATCCTCTTACCCATAAGAGTTGTGGATGTCACTTACCACGTAAAACTCTCGGTTTATGATATCGCTCTTACCGGATAAGATTCTAATCCTTTTTATAATCATCCCGTAAGGTAAATTGACCCGGTAAGCACTTACCAAGTAAGCATCAAATAAACGACCCCTACCTCTAAATCCAACAATAGAAGTCAAAACGCAAAAATCCAAATCAACAAACCAATAAGAAAAAGATTTAGAATTCTGATCTTCCGAAATAATTAATTCCAGATCCATGGCCAATCCCACAATAATCAGGGAGGATTTATAAACAAATTGTTGTTGACAGGCCAGGTCAAAACATTCCACGGCCAACCATTTTAAATTAAAAACGGCCCAATCAGATCGGAACAAGGGCAATGCAAAGTAACCATAAGTCTCACATATAGCATCCATATAAGAAGTCCCTCTTGTTCAACAAGGTGGTAAAGAGAACAACATCAATGCCTCTGTTGACTCCATTTGACATAACCAACTAATCTATAACATTTAGCACCACATCTTCGTCTACCAAATACAAGAATGTTATAAGCTCAACTTTAACAACAGACCCATATCCAACAAAATTTCAGAATCAAACCTCCAAACCAAAAAGACTCGATACGTCTTTCCACTAAGCATTGAAATCCATGTTCGATAAAGCGGCAATAGACTCATCGGCATGTTGGCCGAGCAAAGCAGACGAAGGATACATGTTCGTCCCCATTCCTAGACGGCGGCCCGTTTCTTTCCCGATCGCAAGTTGATCCCCTGTTCCAAGTCAATTAAAAACTTCAAACATAGATTCCGATAAAGATTTAAACACAAAAAAAATTGGGTTTGTAGAATTTACTAAAAACTTTCCAGTTCATGATCAACAATTTCATAAGTGAGAAGTGTGCGTGAGTATTTGTCGTATATAAATATTAGAGTAAACTACGATTTTAGTTCTTACGGTTTGTTATAATTTTAGGTTTTCATCCCCATGGTTTAGAGATTTCCATTTCCATCCCTATGGTTTATAATTTATTGCCATTTTCGTACCTAGACTAATTTCTACCTTTAAAGCACAAGGGACTAAAATGGTAAAGAATTTTAAACCACAAAGACCAAAACAACAATAAAATATAATCCATAAGGACCAAAATAGCAATGAACTACAAATTCCTAGGGACGAAAACCGCAATTTCTAAACTATGTGGATGAAAATCATAATTTTTAGCAAACCATAGGGACGAAAAAAATCGTAACTTACGTTAAATATTATATACTTAAAAAAGGAACACAAAAATAAACGGAGTACGACAGATATGATAAATGTGACGTCATATGAACAAAAATAAGAATGAATTGTAAATTATATGGATTAAAAATGTGACGTCACCTGCTCGGGTGCACCTTTCCTGACTCTATGCATCTTTCCCTCTTTGTCCAAATACGTCAAGGCTGTGCGTTTATCAGTTGGGTTAAACGGCAAAAAGTGCAGTTCTTGAATGTCAGCTCGTGCCTAAAACACAAAGAAGGAAATCTAAGGCCGGTAACGTTAAAAAAAGTCAAGAAAATAATCACGTTGGTTTTCTTCACGAGATTACCTCCTTCGGATCAGCGAGCATGCCAACGATAGCAGCGTCAATTGCATCCTGGTTTTCGATCCTGGAGGCTCGAGCTGACATCAAAACGACTGTATCTGCATCTACGCCTTTGGCAAAGACCTGAAAAATCACGTCAAACAAAAGATGGCAAATAAATCACGAGATGGGGTCCACCCATCTATGGGAATGCGTAAATAACATGAAGAAAAAAACAACGGACTGTGATTCGGTTACTATTTTATGTAACGTACTTTCAAAACCATCATTTTGATAGCTCAGATGTAACATCTGATTTACATCTGAGGTACCAAAAAGAAGGTTCGAAAATTACGTTATACGTAATAGAAATCAGATCAAAGTACGTTGTATTTTTTTTCATGCAATTTGTGGTATGGGAATTTAGGCACAATTATGAACCGATCTCGATAAGGTTCTTATCAACGGTGAGCTTGTTTAGCGTTAAAGTTTCGGTTTTGTCACTGCAAAGCACGTCCATGCCCGCCATTTCTTCTATGGCTGTCATTCTTTTCGTAATGGCTCCCTATAGACGTAATGGACAATTACCGGATGGTCTGAAAATGAAGGTGGTTTTCATTAAAAAAAGATGTGTAAGAAAGCAAACCTGCTGAGCTAATCGATGAGATCCAATGGCCATTGTTAGCTTGTTACTAAAAGAACAGTGGGCATGGCGATAGGGATTCCTCCAATAAGGAGCACAAGGAGGTTGTCTATTCCGGGCCTATATTTCCTATCTTGAATTGGGAACATGACTACGATCTCGATAAGCATGCCCACGACAATCGAACATATGCAGAAGTTACCGATTGCCGTCAATACCTAAGCAGGATGAATAAAAGAACATGAATAACGACTTTTAATGGTTAGAATAGTTGTAGTAGGCAAGCGAAAGAATTGTGCTTTAAGGGTTTTAATTTGACATGGGTAGTTTAGTAATTTACCAATCTAGTCTCATCTCCCTATTTTTATTCTACCCATTTTGGTGGGACCAAAAAAACAATGTGTCCCACTTAGGTCGTTTACCAAACTTTGACTATGTCAGCGCTTACTGGCAAGAGTCACCACCGCCTCACTTACCTTATCCAGTAACATTCTCAGGCACGAAAATAGATTGTTGGTAATCATCACTTAATGAGTAAGAGTCTTTTCCCTCACTTACCAGGTAAGATCCTCGTTCCTTGCTACGTCTCTTACCGGGTAAGATTCTTGGTACTTACCATGGTCACTCGATAAGGTAAGTGAAACCACTAAGCTATTATAAAAAGAAATATATAACAGGTTACAGGGCTTCACTTATTCTCACAAGCTAAACCAAATATCGAAGAATTATAAATGCACACACCAAATGATAAAAACTAAAAAGGGATTGTTCTCGGAGTAGGAGCTTGCCTTTTGAAAGTGACCGACTTGATTGGTGGTGTCAACAAGATAAGCAGCCTTGCCAAAGAAAGTATGGACCCCGGTTGCAATTACAACCGCCTCAATCTCACCCTGCTTGCAAGTAGAACCTGAATAGATACCATCCCCCGAGCCTTTTGTCACTGGAAGTGATTCACCCGTTAGGGCGGACTACAAAAAACCAACAAGATTGATTCACTTCAAAAATGCCGAAGGATTACAATTTCACTTATTAATGCTACAATGTTGAACCTGATCAATCTTTAAAGGATCACCATCAAGTAAACGAGCATCGGCAGGAATGATATCTCCAAGCTTTATACTAATTATATCCCCTGGAACTAAAATCCCATCATCTTCCTCATTCCATTTTCCATCTCGTAGAATCTTGAAATATAAATCAATCAAAAACAACATTTACTCAAATTCAAAACAAGAAGTTTAGGGGTTGTTTGGTTTGCAAGATTCAATGGAATTGGAATGACAAATTCCTTATATCAAATTTTGGGTTGCGAAATGAACTTAAGTCAATGGATGACAAATTCCTTTGATTCAATGGAATTGGAACGACAAATTCCATTGAATTCCACAATTTAAGGAATTTATCATTCCTTCCAACCAAACACATGGAGATAAATCATTCCAATTCCTTCAAAGTCAAATTTCTTCAATGGATTCCAATTCCATCAAATTCCATCATGCGAACCAAACACCCCCTCAGTATATGATCTAACACAATGTCGTCAAGAGAATTTCGGGATTAAAAACCTTCGCTTTCGGGGCCAATCGAGCCATTAGGGCTGCTGCAGCATTGCCCGCGTTGTTCTCTTCGACGAAACTAATGGCAGAGTTTATGAAAAACAAAATAATAATACCCACAAAATCCTGCCAATCAGGAGGCTTTCCCTAAAACAATTATAACAAATTCAACAACATAAATACATACTTAAGCATTTTAAGCAATATTAGTTATGGGAATAACTTATTTAAAGATCTTACTCCTCCATTGGCAAGAGCAATTGCCATTATAGCAGCAGCTTCCATAACCCAAGATAAAGGATTCCACATAAACCCTAAAAATTTCAAGAATTTGCTCTCCTGAAAAAATTCCCACATCATACCACAAAATTAAAAAATTTACAAAAATGTTGGATTAAAGAACAAAACAAAAGTTTTTAAAAAAAGTATTACCGTTTTTTCTTCAAGCTTGTTATGCCCAAAAACGGCTAATCTTTCTTGGGCAGCAGAAGTGGTGAGACCCTCTTTGCTACATCTTAAATTCTCAAAAACTTCTTCAATGGGTATGCTTTCCTGCATAAATTTAATCAAAACCCGTTAAATAAAAACAAAAACCCACAAATAAAAAACAATCTTTTAGTGATCAAGAAACAAATCCATTACCAAATCCACAGTCTCCTTCAGCACTGCTTCAAGGAAAACCCACCAAAATTCATGCGATTCTGAATCAAACCCACCGTTTGATTTTCCCAAAACAAAAAGAAAGAAAGAAAACCCTAAGAAGAAATTCAATACGAGAGAAGAGAGGGTTATGGTAGAGGACGTGGAGAAGAAGATGCAATTCAATTTCAATCTGATGCATAACAAGCTCAAGAGCAGTTTTCTTGAAATCGGTTTTCTTGAAAACAGTTTCTTGAAAACAGTTAAATGAATTCCTTTTAATATATAGTATAGATATCGTATATTGGTTGGAACATTTTAAAAAATACGTTTTAATTTTTACAAATTATGCTATTATAATCGTATCGTCGATACGATCTAAAGTATGTTAAAATAATACGTTTTAATGTTAACAAACTACGCCATTATAATCGTATCGTCGATAAGATCGGAATGAGTCTAATATTGAATATTTTTTTCATGTATTTATTTTATTATATACTATATATACGCTCTAACCAACCCGAATCCTATACCTACTTTTAAACTTATATATCAGCCCCCTAAACTTATAATATTTATTCACTTTATATCTTATAGTTTTTGTATTTCATTTTACGTTTTAGTCATGTAGAATATATTGATTGAAATATGTTAAAGTGTAGGTAGCTATTGTTTATGATCCCGGTGCGAAGCCCCGGCATATCAACTAGTTACTAGTACATTTAAGAAAATAGTTCCATCTTTGACTTAGACACATGTTTGATAAAGCAATTACTAACAACAAAATATTCCTTAATAAGATAAAAGCTGAGAAAAATCGTACACCACAATCAATTCCATTATTATCTCGAAACTTAATGTGTAGATAAATGATAAAATAAACTTAAAAAGGGGTAATTATATATTTTTAATGTCTAAATCATATAAATTTATGCATTAAAAGTATAAAGGTAAAATTTGATGTTATGTGTGTGATTAAAAAAAGTAGTAGAAACCACAAGGTTGTCACGTATTGGTTAAGGTTTGTGGGGGAATTGGCTTGTTAAGCCTTTTATCCCAGGTTCGAATGCAAACGTTTCTAGATTATGGTCATTGGTCACTAGAGCATGATTTAACTGTTGATGAACCTTGCCAAAATTAGTTGTGGTAAAGCTTCAGATACCCTTCCAAAAAAAAAAAAAAAAAACTAATAAGCTTTTATTTTTCTTATTATAATCGATAATATGAGATTCTTCTAAGATTAACGATCCTATGTATGTTTGAGCCACCATCTCAATGGTATAAGAAGAGACTCTTATGCCATCTAAAACAACCCAAAGCCAAAACAATAAATTGGTTCAATAACTTTTCATTCAAATTAAAATCATAATTTCAGTTACAACATGATGCTTATAAAAACTCATAAATGCAAACAAAAAAAAAAAATATCTTCGTATAGGACAAGTTGTTAACTAAAATGTATAATATTTCTTATTTTAATTAAATCTAAATTGGCATATGTCTTAATTAACAATCATTACATCACATGATTTTAACTACATCTCTTTGGATGGAGAATAGAGGCACAAAGCTTCATCTTAATTGAAATAATTGGTGTTCTTCTCTTTTTTCTTCTGGTTTTGTCTACCTTGTTGGTCTTGTATTTTTTTCGGTTGTTGTACTTTCCTGGCTCTTTAGCCCCTTGCTAGAGGCCTTTGCCTTTCCTTGATAATCTGGGTTGGCTTAGCATGGATGATGCTTTGCTAAAGCTTTCTCCATTATCCTTCTTCTCTTTTACCGTTCAAAAATGATAATAATAATAATTAACTTTGTTTTTTAACATTTGATTTTATGGCTCACTCTCCTTTAAAGGTGTCCCTGCTGCACTCTAAGGATGGCATATATAAGTAAATGTCAACAATACTTAACCAAAACTACTAATATAACAACGTAGCAACTATCAAAGAAGCAAGTCCTTAATAAACACTATATTCAACTAGCTAGGTTTTGCATTTTATCGTAAAAAAAAAAACCCTTGTATTTCTGAACTTTTAACATCATTAATCAAAATTGTACCAACTTACATGTAAATTAAATCAAAATAAAAAAAAAAAAAAAACTTAACAATACATTTTATCAAAATTCAAAAATAATTTCCATAATCTCATTTTAGTTATTCATTTATCCCATTTAAAACAATAAATTAATAAATCAAAATTTTTTTTTGTCTTTTTTTCTTTTTTAAAATGTACGGAAAAGAAGAGGAGGGAAGGTTCTTCGAAAACCGCGTTAAGCTTAAATGCAGTCGTCACTCACTCTAACGTAGGTAAGTACCATACCACCATACACTACATAATCAAACCAATCAGAACTCGACACGTGTACAAAACAACCGATCACCGGTAAAACCCCTCCGATTTGCTTCCTTCTTAACCATAACTTGGTTTCCCCCAACCCCAATGGCCAATGCTAAACCATTAACCATGGTTAAAATCTTCACCTATAAATACCTCCACATTATCCTCTCCATTGCTAACTCTATTAAGCAAAATCAAAAAAAACACACACACACTTAAAGGTGAGAGAGAGAGAGAGTGGACTGCGCTCTTCTACTGTTCAGGTAACTTTTCATGTTCGCCGGAGACTATTTTCCGATCATCGGTTTATTTTTTCATCTGATTTCACAATTTGTTTGATTTCGAATGTTATCGTCTCTAATTTTTCATTTGAAGTTCTTATATGAATTGTTAATTTGTTATCGTGTTTATGTTTATACTTTATAATCGTGTTCACGTTTGTTAATTTTCAATTTTGGTGGTTTGTTGATGGATTTAGATACTGTATTATTATTGAATTGCTGAATTGTGTGTTTATAATTGTGTGTTTTTTCATTTTAACGATTTTTTTGTTATCGTGTTTGATGTTTATGTGTTTATAATCGTGTTCTTATTGTAGAACGTTTGTTGAATTTGAATTTTGGTGGTTTTTTTGTTGGATTTAGCTACTGTATTATTATTGAATTTGCTGAATTGTGTGTTTTCTTATTTTAACGATAATCGGTGTATTTTCAGCTGAATTCACAAATTGGATGGATCACACCATTCATTTGTTTGATTTGAATGCAAGTATCATCTGAAATTTTCATGTAATTTAAAGTGTTTCTAGATCGTGTTCGTATTTACGTGATAATCGTGTTTTTTTGTAGATTTTTGTTAATTGTGGTGGTTGTTTGTTCGAATTAGCGACTGTATTATTGAATTTCTGAATTGTGTATTTTTTGTTTGATTTCTGATTTTTGTAGTCAAACTCATAGTTTGAAAGTGGATGATTGTTAATCAATGTATGGAAATTATCACTCTTAATCATGATTTGAGAATTGATCTCTTTGAACATTATGATTGTGTTGCTGTTGATGTTCATAACTTTTTGGGCCTTTTTAACCCTGTGTGTAGTTTAATAAATATTTTTCTTTTTAAGCAATAACTTGTTCTTTCTATTTCCAATTAATGATTGTATTTAAGAAAGGATTTTTGATGATATCTGTTCTTGGTGTTCTTAGATTTATGTATGCAATTATCACTTTGATCTTGATCCATGAAATGGTCAGTTTGACCAAATAAGTCAATGTTGGAAGTTCTTTGCACACAACAGAATCACTTATTGAGTCAGATCTTGTGGTTAAGAGATCATGTTTAAGTTATTTGGGATTGAAGTTCAATCCCATAAATATGTTTTTAGGTATTTTTATTCCAATTCTAATACATCTATCGCTTATTCTCTCGTGTAGCAACAATTTTGGTCAACATTTTGTTGTTCTTCGGTATAAGATTAGGTTGCAATGTGTCCTCCGGCATCCGTCCCTCTTGCAGCTGAAATTGGTGAATATTGGACCGATGAAGGGATCTTCACGGCCTTGTTGAACTTCAAAAGTGGAAGTCCTCTGCCTTCGAATGTAACTTCGGATGTAAATCCTTACCAATATAGTCCCTCCGATCTACCTGGTTAGTAGTAATAACTTTATCATATCTGTCTTTATCTGTTTGTCACACTTTTCCACGAGCCAGGGTCTTCACGGAAACAACTGCTCTGCTCTTTGGGGTAGAGAGGTCTGCCTACATCTTACCCTCCCCAAACCTGACTTCTAGATGGGATATACCTTTTCATTTGGTATGGTTTATAACTTTATATATATTATAAAGTCGTTTCCCGATTCACAATTGATGTAATCAAGATTTAGATTAATGCTTGATGATATTGTTCGATTGGTCATTCAGTTGTAATATTGTTTAGAAAAAAGGTGGGTTCATTTGAGAACCATGGGAATCAATGAAAAGTGTGCATATTTGTAATGAGTTTAAAAGAATATTCATTATGAATTATGTATCAATCATAGTGAATATGATGAATATTCATAATGAATATGATATTCATCATTGATACTCATGCTTCTAAAATGATTTTTCCTCTATTTTGAAGAACCTAAATACAACTGTTTATTTGGCATGGAATCTTACCAAGCGAAATGTATTTTGCAGCGGACTTGTGGTACTTCTGCTCTTGCATAAAAAAAGATGCAAAATGCGGATTCTGGCTGGAAACAGGGGATGCTTGTGAGATGGTCTCTACCTCTGCCATCCTTGGTTCGAGAACCACCCTCCAGTTTTATGAAGGCCAGGCCCCACATGGACGAAAGACCGATTGGGTGATGCAAGAGTACAGAATAACCGAAAAGTTCAAAGACAATTTGAAGGTATGCAACTTTACGTGTTACTCCCATAACAACTGCAACTTTTACTTTCTTGAAAAACATCCGAATTCCATCAAACTTTTACTTTCTTTTACAAGTACCATTTGAAGGGTATTTTAGAAATTTTGCACAAATCGTTTACCATTTCAAACTTTATATCTATAATCTAACAAAGCTAATGAATTACAACAGGATCATAGAGCATTATGCAGAGTGTTCTTGGCTGACGAAAATGGACCACTCTTTGGCCACAATTTGGAGCCAAAGGCAGTTTCAAATGTGAACAATAGTGAACTTTTGGTGAGTTGGATTAAATTCTCTAATGGTGTCTTATTGGCTTCTTTGATATCCTATTTGAGAACTTTTTTGGTGGATCTTTTATTCAAATTTGGGTTTTTTATATAGGAAAAAACTGATGAAAACAACACAGGTATGAGGGGTACGAGACCTCAAGATTTTCTTGAAAACTCATCCGAAATGGATTGTATTTTGAGGGGAGATTACTTTGAGTTGAACGATCTTATTGATCCCGGATACCATTCTTCAAGTTCTGCTAATTCTAGCTGCTTAACCATGACATCGGATGAATACTTTGATTCAATCGCCCTTTTGCAAGAGATAGAGGATGACATTAAAGATCAAGAAATGAAAGATTCAAGTCTCAAGTACAATCTTTCTACACCTGGAAAGTCCAAAGAAGTCGTCGTATGCCCACCCACTTCAGGTATATATATGCCATGAGAACCGTAAATATCTTGAGAACCAATATATACATATAAACTATCAAAATATATGTATATAGGGTCAGGTTTAGGGGAAAATCGCAAAAAATAAAAATTGGGGAACACTCTGGTCACCATTCATTCATCTGGATAGTATGCACATGTGCATACAAATAATTTATAACATGCACAAGTGTATAAATACACACATATGCACATGTATGTACCGTCCGGATGAACGGTTGCTAGGGTTCCATAGTTTCATTATTTTGAGGTTTTCCCCTGAACCCCACCCCCCCCCCCCCCCCCCCAAAAAAAAAAAAAAAAAAAAAAACCCATGACTATATTATGTGTCTGTAGTAGGTTCATATCGTGTATATGCATCAATGTATATACTCGTTCCACCAAATAGATATGGTTTTTATTTGAATCTTCATTTATATGTTAGTGTTTCTAGGATTTTGGACTCATTTTTTAGAAATTCATGTTCTTTTGGATTTTGTCTACCCATCGTGTGCTTATTGTTATATCGATAATTAATCAACAGTGTCTGTTGGAAACGGCGAAAAGGGCAAAGCTATTGATCAGAAGACCACTAAAGTGGACGAAAGGATCGGGAGCACTTCAAATGACGTTAAAGCGACATCTTCGAGTGATTCTGGAAGCACATCGAAAGAGGGAAAGATAGGGGATGCGGGTCGGACAAAAAAGCGTAAAATAATGAAATATTTATGTTTTTTGGCATTTTGAGTCCTACAAACAAAGTATTAATGGAAAGAAGACACTATTAGGGATGAAGATTGAAATGTAGTTGGTGAAATGAGGTGGGGGGTTTTGATACTTGAAACTAAGAGGAAGAGAGTAGGATTGAGTGGTAAGATTTTCATTTGTGTTGTAAGTTAACATGTAAATAAGGGGAATAGGGTGTGTAAAGGGGAGATGGAATTTTGTTTTAATGTTTGACACATTTATAAAATAGTGACTTCTTATTGGAAATTATCTCCCACATCATTCATAATCTAAAGATTTTTAAGGTAGCAACTGTTATGGACAGATCTATATCTTATTTCTAGATCTTATTTTTTGGGTGAGATATAATGAATTTGTTTGATTAGATTTGGTATATAATGGAGATCATTGAGTTGGCCTTTTCATTTGGTCAATTAGTTCAAAAAGAACTTGTCCAATGGAGAATTTTCACAATTGGTGGTAGAAGTTTGCTTCAATTCAGTGATTGGGGTCCAACTAAGAAAATATCAACACCAAATGTTAATATTGAATATTCTATTACATGTTAAACAAGGTGTCCATCCCTTTTTTAGGAAACATTTTGGATGTTGCCATATATTAATTCAATATATGAAGTTTACTTTTAGGGAATTCACTAATAAGGCCATTTCATATTGGATTCCTAGTTATTCCTTTATCATTTTTATCTTAATATCATTACCTCTAAATCTTTGAATCTTCAAGTTCACAAGAGCTAAAAAATAAAAAAAACAAATCGGTTCAATTTCCCTTAAAAACAGGCCTGGGCCTGAAGGGTGTGGATTCGGTCAGAAAATTGCATACGTAAGCCTAAAAATTGTGGAGATAGTCACGTTTGAGGATAAATATGAGAGGAGAGTAACTATGAGACCGATTATAATGTGAGTTGTCCATTTACCATAAGGAATAACATCATAGTGAAATTTCGTAATGAATCCATGGTGCTACGGGTTGGGTTGAAGGCATTGAACAACCTAACCAAACGTTGAAAATCTTCAACCCAACTCAACCCAAACAAGTGCAACCCAACCCAACCCAACTTGTTTGGGTTAGTCGGTTTGATTGGGTTGGCCGGGTTGTACTTTAACAAAGTAAAAGCAACATTGAAAACATAAAAATAAAAAAATCTTTCTTTAAAATACGATCAATCATTCGAAATAATATACAAGTTAATCAAATATGTAGGTATTACACATACTTTCTAAGAATGTCCTCTTATGTGTTTCATTTGCTCATCATTATCAAGTTGTTTTTGGTAACTTACATATTACATAGAAATATAAATAATTTTAAAGAATCTACTAAAACTTTTATCGGGTTATTGGTTGGTCGGGTTACTTTGCGTCTAACCCAATAGTTATAGTTATCCTAACTTCATATCGATTATATTTCAGGTTACCTTGGGTTGATTTTTCTTGTGGTTTTGAGGTTGGGTTGATCGGGTTGGTCGGTTTTTTGAACACCAAATGTTGTTTTGTAGTACAAAATCAATGTTTTGTCTTTGGGAGAAAAATAACAAACAAAAATATTGTGGAATAGTAAATAATAAAAGAAACTTTGACGTTTAGCTGACGTTTTGGTGTGTTAGGTATACCGAACAACACATAATATAACAAGGATTTGTTGTTCATGTGTAACACCCCTTGAAATAGTGATTTTTTGGTGTTCTAAAAAGCTTGCTGCAATAGCCATCATGGCTTAAGGCTTGTTCTGACGACATAGTAAGCCTATGGCAATGCCATGGTCTGTTCCAAAAAATCAAGTTCTAACATGAATACAAGATCAAATCTATCATACGTGTTTCATTGATTTGAATATGAATTACACACACTAAAGCTCAAAGTTTCTCTCTTTAACTTCTCTATCTAGAATGATATGAATGAATGTACATGACTTAGACCCGAAGGCTTCAAGGCCTTTTATACATTTGACTAAACACAAGTACACAACTAACAAACATTACAAGACTTTGACTTAAACTAAACTAATTAGACTTTTATAGCTTTGACATTGACGTTTGACCTCTTTGACTTTAATCTTGTTTTTTTTTTTACTATGATTGTCTTGTATTGTGATCTTGGATACAATCAATTTTACCTAATCTTTATTGGTTTTTAATATTTAACCTAATTTAAATAATTTAATAGTATTAACAATTTGAGTTAAATAGAAAACATATATTTATATAAATTTGTACACCGTAAAAATTTGCTGGCATCGTATATTATAAGGCTTGAGTCCTACTTATATAAAACCAGTGACTACATAAACAAATCCAGTAAGCAATATTGGACCAACTAACTAAACTAATAACTAAAATAGTTATAGTCTAACTAACTAACTATCTTTAATAATAAAAATTATTATCCACAATATTTCTAACTTGGTTTAGTATCGACCACCTATAATACAATTTATACAAAGAGTACAAATCGGGTTTGACTGTTTGATTTCAGGTCAGATTTTCGATTGGGTCATCCTTAAAACAAGTGATGGGTCTAATTATTTGAAGCTTTCACCATTGTTCTGCATGAATTCAACCAGTCGATTGTACTAGATTCTTTTATTAATAAAATAAGTACTTTGCCAACCACAAGGCTGTGGCGTACTGGTTAAGACTTGTGGGGGAAGTGGCTAGTTAACCCTTCTACCCCAGGTTCGAATCCAGGCGCTTCCAGATTGTGGCCACTGGGGATTAACTCAGGACAGCATGTTTTAGCTGTCGGTGAACCTTGCCAGGATTAGTCGAGGCAAAGCTTCGGATACCCTTCTAAAAAAAATAAGTGCTTTGCCAATATTTTCATGGAATTTGGAAAGCTTCATTTTCATAAGAACTTTGGAATAATATTCCTTTGTCCAGGGGAAGAGACCGGAGATCAAGTCTGATAAGCAACTGTAAGGGTGCATTTGGTATGCAAGATAAAACCGAACATGACAAAGAAAAGCATAAAATTTATACTCCTACATTTGGTGTGACATTACATTGTGATAGGAGGAAATGCGTGTCTTGTAAAAAAGGTGGAACAAAACTAGAAAGATATAACAAGATTGACAATTATTAAACTACTTGTGTTAGAGTAAGGGTATGAGAAGTATCATATATATAGGCATGAGATCATATGAGAAGTATCATTTTCGATGAGAAGTGTTTTTAAACCTTTAATCGATTTTAATCAAATATCCTTCCATGAATTGTGGCTTAAAAGAGAATTGATTTGATGCATCTTGGTGTATCTTATCTTAATATTCGTCTAAGTGTATTAAATATTTTTATTAGTAAATTAATTAGTATAATAAAATAAAATAATAAATGAGAAGTAGATCATGAAAATGGATCTCATAATAACTTCTACAGCAAATTTAGTAACAAGACTACCAATAGATTTTAGAGAAATTATATTTCATTAAGAATCTAATAAGACAAAAATTACCTCTTTTTTAAGAAGAGGGTGATGAAAGGTTTCAGGAAGAAAAATACAGTTTAGTTAGCCCAATTTTTTATTTGATAAGAAATAAGTGATAATTTAGAAGTTTTATTCAAAAAACAAATCAACACCAAGGCAAGGCTCATATAATCAATTAATCATATATTCATATTGCATTAACCCCAGCCCAGCCATGTAAGTGGGCCTAGCCCCCTGGCCTAAATGTTTGAATTCTGATTATTTATTGGACTGGATCATATTTGGGTATATCTAGAAATGGGCCTGGCCTAAAGTTATATAAATCTACTTATAGTTTATAAAGAATTGATCATTTAACATTCAATAATCTGATTTTGTTATTGCTAATATAAACAGATTATTTTAGGCATCTACTTTATCATATGAAATGCTAATGATAGGTTTTAACTTTTAATCAGCTCCATATCCCTCAACTATTTTATATAAAATTATATTCTACCTTTTATAATTCATTGATTGTGAGTAGTATACTCACTTTAGATTAATGCAATCCGATCCAGTAAAAATAATCAGTAATAATATATAATTGTTAGATATTAATATGATCATATGTTAATTAGTTTCTTCGGTTGTAAAATTCCAACATCTATTAAATAATAAGATTTATTTTGATCTATGTTAGAAGGCAATCAATGTAAATCGATGAACATTCATAACCAAAAGTTAAGGGTTCAAATGGATGGGTAAAATTTTCAGTCAATGCATATATATTTTTCAAGAACATTATATCAACTTAGATATACCAAAAGTACCAACACTTTTTTTCCTCATTGAAACTAGAAATATGTATGAAATATGGTTGACATGAAAATTAGCTTGCCTCAGTGCCATAAATTATGAAAACAACCCTTTAACTATTAGTCTTTAGAAATATAATAATAATAAAGTCGCACAAATTAATTGCACTCAACAACTTCCACAAATTTAAGCAACATGTTATCAAAAGTCAATATAAGTTCCCACATAACATTATATTAAATGTTATTAAATAAATTTTCACTAACAATTATTTAAATCTCACATAAATTAGTCATACATAAGAACTTATATCATTCAAAATTAATATAATAGTTATTTATGATCTTTGTAAACACACATAGTATGAACTCCAACTTTATCGTGTGGTCACAAAACCGAGTGACATATATGTCGTATCTCAAGTATAGAGAACATGCCAACTATTTTAGTATTATTGTCGTGTTATAATCAAACTGTAGAGTCATGTAACAATAATTTCGTAGACATTTTTTTTGTGAATTTGTTTGTTATTAGGGCTATAGTACGCGTTAGATCGACATAGTTTTACAATTAGACAAACGATGAAACTTCCATATCAAAAGATAGAACGAGGTCGTAATCATAACAAACACCACTTCGGTAGTTAATGAACGGTCTCTTTTACCGTGTGTGATCATAATATCGCTCACTTCTCGGCCATACATTTTGAAACATCTTGAATGTCTTTCCATCAAAGTTCCTTTATTTTTCTTGAACTTAAATACGACTCATTAAAGGATCCGTTTACTAAGCGCTTACCAAGTAAGCATTTATCATGTATCATTTATCTTATCGGATGAACAAGACAAATAATGAAAATTTTATATGACAGAGTCATAGCTAAGATCAAAAATCTCACCTGGTAAGTGAGAGAGAAGACTCTTACACAGTAAAACTTATCAGGTAGATGATGTTTACGAACAATGCATTTTATTAACGGTCGAAAATGTGAGCCATAAAGATAACAAGAATAATGATTGTTGCCAATAAATAATTTAAATAATGAAAATATGAAATTTGTGTCGATCAAATATCGTTTAGGTAGAAAGTTTCTTTATCCTATACATGATTTTGAATTTCAATATCCGTTGGATAATGACAACTTTCTTTATATAAAAACACAAATGTATACCTAGAAACGACTATTTTTTTCTTTTGCTTGAAATACACATTTGGCTTTATTATTCAGTATAAAACATCCGCCGTATACATTTATAGACAATACCAAAAAAAATCGATTTTGAAATTTATGTAAATTACAATTTTGTAATCATTCTATTTAGCCTTCACCATATATCATTTCCCAAACACAACCTAACTTTACCTCAATTATATTTTATTTTCATCCTTTGATATCCTTTAACTTTTTTTGTCTTTTTCTAATTTTATAAATTCTACTCTTTCAGTTGATCATGAAATGTTCATATTCATTTATAGAGACAAAAAAAAAAAACCTAAATTCATATGATTATTAGACATGATTCCTAAAAAGTTGATGGTATCCATCGTATATTCGTATTTAAGTATCGCCAAATTCAAACTTTTGTTCTGAGTATTTTATGTGATGTTATGTTTCATAAGTTCTAGGAAAAAGACTTGTAATCTCGCATTAACTAATAATATCACTA
Organism: Centaurea solstitialis; assembly: GCA_030169165.1. Lineage (NCBI taxonomy): Eukaryota > Viridiplantae > Streptophyta > Magnoliopsida > Asterales > Asteraceae > Centaurea > Centaurea solstitialis. The sequence continues at coordinate 9,595,187 of CM058041.1, read as the reverse complement.
AAATTTTGAATATTAGATTAAGTATTATGTTAGTTTATATTAATAAAATGTATACTTTTAAAAAATGATTTTTAAACTAAAAATGGGAACTTATTGCATATTGGAGGGGACCATATTGTTGGAGTTTTGAAACAACAGGTCTTTATCAAACCAACTCCATCAACCATTTGACCATTTTTAAATCCACACAAACTAAAAATGGAAACCTTTTTTTTGAAGAGTGTTCAGGCCAAAGCTCGACTAATCCCTGGTAATTTTGGGGGCTAAACATAGCCTCCTTACCTCAGGCATGCACACGGGAAAATTCGAACTCGGTTAGGACGCTATGAACCCCGCGAGCGATAACCAATCCGTCACAGCACTGTTGAAAAAAAATTGTGTGTCTGTGGTGGTAATCGTTCATGAGAACACAATTATTTGTGATAATTGTCAAATCTAACCAAATCCACTATTTTGATGAGTATTCATAATAATCTTCATGTTTGAAATAGAAAACACATTGGTTTGATATTAAGTAAGTAAACAAAGTGTAATTACCATATATATGATGTATATATATAAATTGGGTTCCGGTGAGAAGTTAAGGTTAACATGAGAAGTGTGAGAAGTGGTTATCAATCATTTAGATGTTAGTGGATGCACATTAGAATGAGATGTACGGAGATAAAACATCAAGCTGCACCATGTCAATTCCTTTTTAAAACGCAATTCATGGGAGGACATGAGATTAAAATTGATTGATGGTTCAAAACCATTTCTCACGCTTCTCACGCTAAACTCAACTTTTCACACGATCCTTTACACACACACACATATAGACTTAGGATCATGTTTATTTGTGAACGGTAGATTACACACACACACACACACACACACACACACCCAACTAGTCTACTTCTTAATCCACACAACTGTCCACAACGGGACTTGAACCTACAACCACAAGGGAAGGGACACCTTATAAACACTCCAAATGCCGCTGGGCTGCAAGCCCTTTAGCGACTTGGGATCATGCGAGACCAAGTTATTTTTTGTGAGACCAATGAGACCAATTTTTACAGTTGAAAGTTTACAGTGGTTTTGATGTGAAGGTTTAAATATCGTTTTCATTCACAGCAAAAACACAATGAAAGTAAAGTTACCTTCACAATGTTTTGCTATGAAGTTTCAAGTGCAAAAATGTGTTTTTAGGATTCTAACATAAACATATTTATCTCACGTGAACCTAACCTCCCCCTCTCTCTATATATATGTATATGTAGTATATATTGTATAGGAGGGTTGTTGCGACCAATACTAAGCAGGAAGGGGTTGGGATTCCGTATACGAACCTTCGTCTTTTGGTAAGTTTCTTGGGTTTCCCATTAATTTGGTCTAATCATATATCAAGGTAATTCTTTAGTCTCCAATTATTTGAGATATATACATATATAAAAATAAACGTTTGCCAATACTTCACATAAAAAAACAAAGTTTTAAACTCAATTTAGCTATTTTAAAATAAAATAATAATTTTAAATCATCTGTAAATCATCGGTTCTGGTTATTTATTTCTTTTTTTAGGCATTGCCCCAATTACCAGTTTACCACGGTGACTCACGAAACGGTGGCAAAAATTTAGTCCAACATTTAATTATTATTTTTGGGGTTTTCAAGAATTATAGATAGATAGATGATGACAACTATAATATAAAAAACCATTGAAAAATATAGTTGAAACTTGGGCCAACGACCAATTAAGGTGTCGTATTTTATGTTTTTTTTAACAGCTTCGTTTCAACGGTAGAGACACAGGGTTTGAACACGGTTGATCTTATCCGGGTCCCGAGTTCAAACCACTCCTCTACATCCCTAATTATTCGGTAGGGCTGCTTCACCTACCCCCAGAGATAATAACCCCAAGGGCAAAGGGAAATACCCTCAGGAAGCTCCAAGGAAGAAACTCTCTCTAGAGAGGCTCGAACTTGAATTTTCTATTATTATTTAATGCCGTTCATTTTGGTTATGTTTAACAAATTAGCTGATAAGCTAGCTAGTAGCTGACAAACTAGCTTATGAACAAATTATGTTTGGTAAAAACTAGTTTATGAGTATGTAAACTGATCAAAAATGGTATATTTGAATTAAATAATTAATATTAATAAGAGTATAATTGAAAAAAAACTACAAAAAGCTACTCGAAGTAGCGTTTCAATAAGCTAACTTATGGTACATGTTTGAATAGACTAAGTTATAAACTAGCTTATTTTTGCCAAAAAAACCTTTGTTTTTTATTTTGAAATGCAATTATCATGAATATATGAATAAAATAATATTATATTTTATAAAAATTCAGTATGATCAAATTGATAATGCTCTCCATTTAAAATATTTAAATAGCAAAAGACAATTTATAACATAGTTATTTTATAACTATTGATCCAACTTCTTAAAGATTCATAGTCATGTTTAAACCTTAAAATATTACTTGTGTCTTCATTATTTAAAGAAATCTAATTTTTGTCGTTAACATGGTGTTTATTGTTTAATACATGTTGGCATTAATTCATACAAACTTCGTTAATCGTTAGTCCATATAATCCAAGCAAATATTTTGGACAATTAAATGTGATCCTTCATAGAATTAATAACACTAAACGAGAAATTGACCTAAAGTTTTAACTTATTAGCAGTGATTTGACCTACTATACATGGATTATATAATAAAGTTCACCTTTGTGCCTTGCAAAAACTTGATAGGCGGGTTTACACCCCCCTAAATCTAACCGCAAGTGTACGGGTCGAATCAAGTAATATGTACTGGTAAGTACGAGATCGAACCAAGGGAATTAGAACTGAACGTCACAATGACTAATATTCGCTATTGACTGGACAATCCGAATTTTGAGTTGTTGATGATTAAAGTAATACTAATTAAACTAAACAAATAGAACGACAAATAAACTAAATTGGTAAACTTTAGTTGGAGAAACTGTTGAGGGTTGGAAATCCTAAGGTTTTCACAAATAAACACTTTACTTTGGACAATTATCAGTAATCTCTTTCATGAAACCCATCTTGTAAAAATCACTATTGTTCTCTCTCGAATAACAATAGATCCGATTTTGGAAAACAACGTTTCATCTCTCGATCTCAACAATTGATTCCAAAAAGCATTAAGCATTCAAGATTAACTCGGGACTAAGGTTTACTTGGTATATCTCTATCCAATTTCTCACCTCAGGCATACAATTCTAATTCTAATTAACAATTAATTCTCTCGAACTTAATAGTTAACAAATAGATCAATTGAAAGTTGGCCAGACTCACAAAAGCATTAAATCCAAAAATCATATGCTTCACTAATAAAGAAAACTGATAAAAGTCAAAAATTACGTGTTCATAAGCTTAAAAACCAAATTCAAACCAACCCCCAACATCTAAAGATTAGTTCATGTTGGGGGTATAAACAAACAAAACAAAAGAACAAGAATCCATAAGTTTAAAACTAAGAAAACTCATAAAACTCCCCTTTTATGTGCTTAAACCCACGAAGAACGCAAGGATATCGGTGTGGAATTCACTCTTCAATCGTTGTTGTCCTTCTCCTTGATGAATTCTCCAACCAAAAATCACCCAAGATGATGTAAAAGTCGCCCTCTTTGAGAGAAAAATCGTGGATAATGAAACCCTAGGCTCAAAAGGGCTATTTAAACAAGCTGCACGTTCTCGAGACTTGTCCCGAGACTTCAAGTCTCGCGTATACATAAGCCTAATCCAAAGTCAGCAGCCTAAGGGACTTCAAGTCTCGTGAAATCTTCTGACAGCACTTCAACTCTCATGCCAAGTCTCGTTGAGCATTGATTTTCGCGAATCTTTTTAAGCTTTAAAACGCATCTCGAACGCTCGAACACCCATCTTTCTTACTCGGCTTCCATCAACTCTATCAAGCATTCAGTTTTGCACCAAATCTTCACCTTTTCTGCCTTTATCTGAACATTCCACGGTATCGCTAGATATTCCTGAAATTCTTGTTTTAAAACCGTAAAATCTAACGCTTTCTTTACTTAAGGATAGCAAACCCGTTGGAAAAGGACTAAAAATAACACCAAAAATTGGTGTTATCAACAACCCCAAACCAAGCGTTGCTTGTCCTCAAGCAAATTAGCGTCAAAAAGAAAATAAAGGAAGCTCAAAACAAGATTTCGACACACAGAAAAAGAAGACCAACGGGTATGCTTATCGGGACTTATCATCATGTCAATCAAATAAGTTCAAAGAAGGAAATAAATACTTAAAACCAATCCCTCCGTAAATAAGAGTATTAACCATTGAAAATCGAACTATAATCAGTGATGTTGTACCGCCACGCAACTAAGTCATCACACTTTTGGGGAGGATTTCGCCTCGACCCTACCTCACGGTTTTCACTCTTTTCACTCGAGCCCTAGGGTTGCACACGTGTGTTCATGCATGTAGAGAATTTAGGTACAAAGAATTCACAATATATGTAAGCATGAACAACTAAGCATGAAAAACGCACAAATGTCATTCAAAGTGATCTCAGAAGGAATCAATTAGCAGGACTAGGACTATGAATAAAATTTCATCCTTCTCTTCTATACTTTCCAAAAGATCATCCAGGTCTTTATAAAGGTTGTAACGGGGCTTAGGTTAATGGCTAAGAATCGAAGGGTAAAGAGGATTCAAAATCCGAAGTGTGTCGGTGCTAAACCGCCAAATCCGCCTCTTTCCACTTTCCCGTTATGTTCTGCTCTGAAATCCATAATTTTAGTGGATTATCCATTTCTATCTTGCTCTCTCTTTTCTTTTTCTTTTTTTTTTTTTTGCTTTTTTTTCTGCTGCTTTGGGCAAACTGGCCCCCCTTTTTTTCTTTTTTTTTTTTTTTTTTTTTTGCAGCTACTTTTATTCAACTTGATTGTGCTTCTCACCTTTGGACTTCCTTTGATTCCACCTGTTTCGCCCTTCTTCCCATTTGACGGTTCATACCAACACACTTTGGAGGTGGATTGGCTAAAATCGGGCTGGGGTTTTATAGGTGGGTTAGAAGAAAAAAAATAAACTCGTGTTTGGCTGCAAAAGTGGCTTAGGAACACACAACGAAAGGATAAGCAAGATAAATTCATAATATAATTACACACAACGCCTGGAATCATGTCTTATGGTCCATATATCAGATTAAGACAACACTTTAATTCATATCCCTATGGTCGTCTTTGCTAATCAATACAATTATTAAAGTGAGATCATGCTATAATTGCGACAAAGAATTATGAGATTGTGTATAGATTAAGTATATCATTCTCTCACAAAGAATTCTAGTGATATAAGGCTCAAAGATCTCACGGGTGGTCTCCACTAATGTCCCCTACTCGCGCGGTTTCTTAGTTGCATTTTGGTTGACATTCCCGATCTTAGATTCTCAAAACAATAGAAAATACTTAAACTTACGGAGTTCAAGATTTCTCATATTCATTATCCAAAAAAAAAATTTAGACACAAAAAATAAATTACCCGATGAGTATACCCGGGTCTACAACCCCAAACCTTGCCGACACATTGTCCCCAATGTGTAAGCTTGGTTTTGAGCTTTGTACCTGTGCATAAAAGAAAATCATAACAACAATCATAGACAAGAGGTAATCATATACGCTATTGTTGTTACCGGGTACCGAGTTTCGAGTGGCGATCAAAAGTAGAGTAGTTAGCGGATTACAGTCATCCAACATCAAAAGATAAAGAGAACGCGACAACATTGTGAACAGAGAAATCCGATAACAACTAAGGAATCAGTAGCCGAAAGATGAACCTCCTGTGAAGCACTGTGATATTAACCACCGCCATGTCGGGTCTTCATCGTGTTTGTCATCAGATGGTCGGCTAGCACCTATAATGTATCCACGTCTTCCTTTTCTTGCCTTTTCCTGCAATGCAACAATGAGAACTTCTTATTAACAACTCAAATGGGGGCACCCCAAACCTAGGCTGTGGCCTAGGTTCACTCTTTTGTAGGTAAGAAAAATAGGTCATAAAGTGGTAACCCCAAACCTATGTCAAAACATAGGTTTGATTATTTAAATGTGTGAGTACAATCAAGAGTGAAGGGTGGATGTGCGTAAGTTGTGGCGTGTGATCAATGAAAACTGGAACATCCCAAACCTAGACCATGGTCTAGGTTGGCATGTTACCTCAATGAATTCCAACATCCAAATCCCACCCCAAACCTAGGCCAAAGCCTAGGTTGGGTTTGTCTATAGCTAAAATGCTCATGGTATACTAAGAATAATGAAAGCTCATGCACCCAAATTCAAACCATGAGTTATGCTCCATTAACAAAATCCAACCATGCCTCATTCATTCATTAAGCCTCTTGTAATGAATCCCTAAGTTTTCTCCATAAGTTGTTTACAATTAAAAATCGGGGAGAAAACTATATCATACTCACAATGATTAAAAGATCACCAAACAATCACCATTAGCATAAGCATCTTAACCACATTATATGAACCCTCACAAAAATTCCACATAAGAACCATTGAATTAGGAAGAACAACTTATGCACAAGATAAACCAAACGAGAATTCATCTCTACTCAAGTTCACAAGCAATCATTCACTACTTAAAAACCTATACACATGGATTCAAAAATCTAGGTTTACTTAAAAGAATCTTAAGAAAACCTCAAAAATTGAGCATCTATGGTGGAATGAAAGTTAAAGAATGAGAGAATCATACCTTGCTTGAAGAACTTAAGGACAGTTCAATGGAGAAACACCAAAAATTCGATGGTGTTGGGTGTGTTTATGCGCAGCCAAGAGAGAGAGGTGAGAAGGAAATCGAAATTTTTGTAAAAAAAAATCGAATGGGGCTGATTTGCAGGTCAAATTCGGTCAAAAAAGAAGGGTGGGTAAAAAATTGTGGACGCGAGACTTCAAGCCACGGGGCAAGTCTCGCGAGCCGTGGTCGATCAGAAGTGGAACAGTAGGCAGCGGGGCTTGAACCCTCTAGCCAAGTCTCGCGTTGCCCATTATTGATGCGCGAGAGTTCAACCCTCGAGACAAGTCTCGAGAACTGAAGGTGGTGGTATGCGAGGGTTCAACCCACGGGACAAGTCTCGCGCACTGAAAATTTTGTAGCAGATCAGTAGCTAGCGAGAGTTGAAGCCTCGAGCCAAGTCTCACGTTTGGTGTAGTAGTGCAGGCCACGTGGGTTGAAGTCCCGAGCCAAGGCTCGGGTGCGGATATATGATTTTTGAGCAACAACGGTCGGCGGCCTTTCAGATTACGCTTTCTACTGAACCTTAAGAATTTATGATAATCCCCACATCACTTTTTCACTTACCGAATCCTTACTTCCGAGATGGCTTGCGAAACCTCGAGGAAATTGCATGAACACAAAAGGGATTAATACACGACTAAATAAAAAACTAAAAAAAATAAATTAACTAAGACTCAACGAAAATTAAACTAAACTAGAAAATTTTAAAAAAAAACAATAAAAAAAATCTAATCAAACCTAGTGGGTTGCCTCCCACTCAGCGCCTTGTTTTAAGTCGTGGCTCGACATCAGCTAGGAATTACTCCGTCGGCTCGTGGAGAAATGTGGTATCCGTCACCACCGTCTCTCCTCCTATATACGGCTTCACCCGTTGACCATTCACTTTGAATGTCGTCCCGTCGTTCCCTTCGAGTTCTACCATCCCGAATTGTGAAACGTCCTTGACTATGAACGGTCCCAACCACTTGGGCTTCAGCTTACCTGGACAAAGAGGTAATTGTGAGTTAAGCAACAATACTTGCGTACCAGGAACGATTACCTTTTGCTGGAGTTGCTGATCTGAATCACTTGTAAATCCCTTAAATGTTGTAAATGCATTTAATTGGATTAATTTTTCTTTTTCTAGATCGATCTCATCATCAGTCAGCACCTTCACCAGATGATCATCAAAAACTTGTTGATTATGCATCTCTCTCGATATGGAGTCAACAACATCCACCTGATAACATTCATCTGATCTCGAACTATGCTTTGCGGCTCGGAAGACATTGAATACCACCTTCTCTTTGCCTACCCTTAGTGTCAACCTACCTTCTTTCACATCAATTACTGCTCCTCCCGTAGCTAAGAATGGACGACCAAGGATAAGTGGTATCTCCTCGTCTTCATCTATGTCCAAAACCACAAAATCTACCGGGAAGTAGAATTTGTCCACCTTGACTAATACATCTTCGATCACTCCATACGGATAGTTAATGGATCTGTCTGCCAGTTGGAGTGTGATGTTTGTAGGTTGTACTTCCCCAAGTCCAAGTTTCCTGAAAATAGACAATGGCATTAGATTAATACTAGCACCTAAATCGCATAATGCTTTGCTAAATTCAGAATTCCCAATATGAACAGGGATCGTAAAACTCCCTGGGTCTTTTAGCTTAGGAGGAAGCTTGTGTTGAATAATTGCACTACACTCTTCAGTAAGTGCAACGGTGGCATGTTCCTCGATCTTTCTCTTGTTAGAGAGGACGTCCTTCAAGAATCTCACGTAGGAAGGAATTTGTGCCAAAGCATCTGCAAAAGGGATGTTAATATGCAACTTTTTAAATATTTCAAGGAATTTAGCAAAATTAACATCATCCTTATGTGCTTTCAGTCTGCTCGGAAAGGGCACTTTTGGAACGGTTGCATTGACCATTGGCTTTGCAGTCTTCTCTTTTTCGTTTCCCCTAGCATCAGTCTTTGGTTCTTTCAGTGGGATCTCATCTTCGACTTTTATCTCATTCACATCAACATGATAGGCCTTTGTACCTTCCATCTCAGTTTCTTCAACAACTAGCTTTCTTGTAGGATCTTGAATGAGCTCTTTCCCGCTTCTCAAGTAGATGGCCTTGCACTCTTCCCGTGGTTTTTTCTCGGTTTGACTCGGAAATTGACCCGATGCACGAGCTTGCAAGGCTTCAGCGATTTGCCCCACTTGTCTCTCTAAGATCTGGATGGCGGCAGTATTCTGCTCTGTTGCGGTTTTCACTACTCCAACGGTGGCAGCAAGCCCTCCTACTGCACCATCCATCTTTGCCATGAACTTCATCATCATATCCTCGAGTCCTGCCTTCTTATCCGTAGATTGCCCTTCGTCTGCTCTTCGTTGGTTATAACCTGGAGGACGATACACATTGTTAGCATTCGAAGATGATGAAGAGTTAGAAAAATTACCAGATTGTTGTTGCTGCTGTCCCATCGTCTCTCGCAGCTGATTGGAAGGTTGGCCCCATTGGAGATTAGGATGGTTTCTCCAGCCCTCATTATAAGTGTTGGAGAACGGGTCATTCTGAGGCCTATTGTTTCTATTCTGTAAGAATTGAACCTGCTCGGGCTCTTGAGATGCTGGAAACAAATCTGGAATGGCTTCGTCGGGTTGAATAGAGGTTCCCTTAAGCTGGTTTGTGATGGCAGCCAATTGAGCTTTTATCTCCTTTAGCTCATCAGATTCATGAACACTCGCTACTCGCCTAGTAGCGGATCGTGGCGTGGCGTAGCTATGTTCTGCCAAGTTCTCGATTAGCTCCACCGCTTCCTCATAAGTCTTATTCATTAGTGCTCCACCCGCTGCCGCAGTTATTTCATTTTTGTACTGCGGGTGGAGTCCACCAAAGAAGGTCTGAATGATAACCCAATCTTGTAACCCGTGATGAGGACACTTTTTGATCATATCTTTGTATCGCTCCCATGCCTCATAAAGCGTCTCTTGGTCCCATTGAGCAAAGTGGGTTATGTCTGCCATTAGTTGAGCAGTTCGGCCAGGCGGGAAAAACTTGTGAAGGAAAGCTGTAGTCATCTGTGCCCATGTAGTAATCTGATTTGAGGGCAAGTTTTCTTCCCAGGTCTGTGCTCTTCCCTTTAGTGAGAAACCAAACAACCTCAGTTTGAGAGCATCATCAGTGACCCCGTTAATATTGAAAGTATTGCAGATCCTTTCAAAGGTGCGGAGATGTCCATGTGGGTCTTCTGTCGGTGCCCCTCCAAACTGATTTTGTTGCAAAAGTTGAATCGTGCCATGCCGGATTTCGAAATTGTGTGCTCCAACCCCGGGGGCTTGGACACCTCTGTTTGGTGCCGGCATATTTGGGTTGGCAAACGATCGCATTGGTCTCCTCTCTGCCATCTCAACCTCTTCGTCTTGTTTAACTGCTTTCTTTCGTAGTTTAGCTACCTTCACTGCCTTTCTCAACCGTCGTGCCGTTCTTTCGATTTCTAAGTCTCGAGGGAGTAACGGTTTCCCACGGTTTCCCCTTGGCATAGACAATCAGTACCTGCGTCAGAAAACCAAAATTTAAATAAACAAAAATCTATAATGATAAAATAAAAGAAAAAGATAAAAATAAAAATAAAATAAAATAAAATATCCAATGCAAAAGCGTCTATAGCTGGTAGTGCAGTCAGTAAACTAATTCCCCGGCAACGGCGCCAAAAACTTGATAGGCGGGTTTACACCCCCCTAAATCTAACCGCAAGTGTACGGGTCGAATCAAGTAATATGTACTGGTAAGTACGAGATCGAACCAAGGGAATTAGAACTGAACGTCACAATGACTAATATTCGCTATTGACTGGACAATCCGAATTTTGAGTTGTTGATGATTAAAGTAATACTAATTAAACTAAACAAATAGAACGACAAATAAACTAAATTGGTAAACTTTAGTTGGAGAAACTGTTGAGGGTTGGAAATCCTAAGGTTTTCACAAATAAACACTTTACTTTGGACAATTATCAGTAATCTCTTTCATGAAACCCATCTTGTAAAAATCACTATTGTTCTCTCTCGAATAACAATAGATCCGATTTTGGAAAACAACGTTTCATCTCTCGATCTCAACAATTGATTCCAAAAAGCATTAAGCATTCAAGATTAACTCGGGACTAAGGTTTACTTGGTATATCTCTATCCAATTTCTCACCTCAGGCATACAATTCTAATTCTAATTAACAATTAATTCTCTCGAACTTAATAGTTAACAAATAGATCAATTGAAAGTTGGCCAGACTCACAAAAGCATTAAATCCAAAAATCATATGCTTCACTAATAAAGAAAACTGATAAAAGTCAAAAATTACGTGTTCATAAGCTTAAAAACCAAATTCAAACCAACCCCCAACATCTAAAGATTAGTTCATGTTGGGGGTATAAACAAACAAAACAAAAGAACAAGAATCCATAAGTTTAAAACTAAGAAAACTCATAAAACTCCCTTTGATGTGCTTAAACCCACGAAGAACGCAAGGATATCGGTGTGGAATTCACTCTTCAATCGTTGTTGTCCTTCTCCTTGATGAATTCTCTAACCAAAAATCACCCAAGATGATGTAAAAGTCGCCCTCTTTGAGAGAAAAATCGTGGATAATGAAACCCTAGGCTCAAAAGGGCTATTTAAACAAGCTGCACGTTCTCGAGACTTGTCCCGAGACTTCAAGTCTCGCGTATACATAAGCCTAATCCAAAGTCAGCAGCCTAAGGGACTTCAAGTCTCGTGAAATCTTCTGACAGCACTTCAACTCTCATGCCAAGTCTCGTTGAGCATTGATTTTCGCGAATCTTTTTAAGCTTTAAAACGCATCTCGAACGCTCGAACACCCATCTTTCTTACTCGGCTTCCATCAACTCTATCAAGCATTCAGTTTTGCACCAAATCTTCACCTTTTCTGCCTTTATCTGAACATTCCACGGTATCGCTAGATATTCCTGAAATTCTTGTTTTAAAACCGTAAAATCTAACGCTTTCTTTACTTAAGGATAGCAAACCCGTTGGAAAAGGACTAAAAATAACACCAAAAATTGGTGTTATCAGCGGATAATAGTACGTTGATGGGAGTTGATTTATATACTCAAAACGGTTTGAGAGAGAGGAGGGTGAGGCATCGTTTGTTTTTTAAGAGGTCTGAAGTATAAATTTACGTCTAAAATGGTACATTTCTTAAAATTTCAAGTAGGTGGTTTTCAGACATTTTCTTTAAAAAAAACAAATGGTCTAAAGTTTGCAATCATCTTTAATTGATTTTCAGACTTCAGAGGTTTTAAGAGACAACTTTTAAAAAACAAACGCCCCTGAGAGTGATACTACATGCTCATAAATGGACCTTGCAGCGTGTGTGAAAGGTTTTTTTTTGTTTTGGAAATGGTTCATCTAGGCTTTGTCTAAACTACATCTTTGGTAATTTGGAAATTAAATTGTGGTTGTATGAGACGAAGGCTAACCACATTATCCTAACGACTGGACTCGAACCCAGGAGGATGGGATATTCCACCATATCCCTATAGGTCTTTTACCGGTACGACACCACAAGTGTGGCAGTGTGTGAAAAGGTTCAAATGAATCATCTTTATTTTACAACAACCGAGAGTAACCTTTTATTATAATCAATCACATGTGATACTAAATCAAAGATATAGCTGACATTTTGCACGACATAGGCTGCATACCAAGTCATCCACAAACCACCAAGGTCACCTCACGTATATTTACTTATGATAATGGTGTTCTTGCATTTTTCACGAAATGAATGTGATCTTGTTTGAGAGAGAGAGAGAGTTCAAAGAAGAACACTTAAATCACACGTGATTTTACATTAACGGAAAAATTTCGGACACGTACGACTTTGGCAAAGTCTCGCACGTAAATCATATATGATTTTGTACAGAATAGTTAAGGTACACACACATATAAGGTTATGTTCACATGAGACCACGTTTTTACACTTGAAATTTCACAACAGAACACTATGAATGTAAAAAAATCCGAACCTTCACAACTAAAATAACTACGGGATAAGGTGAGACCAAACTATTTTAGTGATACCTATGAGACTTCAATTTACATCTGAAACTTCACATCAAAACACTAAGAAGGTAATTTTTTATAGTTTTGTTGTTGTTGTGAAGGTTCAGATTTTCTTTTACCTTTACAAAGTTTTCGTATGAAGTTTCAAGTGTAAAAATATGATTTTGTAGATCTCAAGAAAACAATTTGGTCTCACGTGAAACCAACCCTAATATGGGTATGTATATGATAAGGGTGTTTTCATGTTAAACTACAACATTAATTGTTATTTTTTTTTTATAAAAAGGGAATCTTTTTTTTAACGGCAATATATTAAAAAAAAACTAGCAAGATGCTAGAAATTACAACAAAAAAACAAGAAAGAGTAACCACGAAAACGCAAACAGATACACCCGGAAAAACAAACACAAAGACGAAATTGACCATCCAAACCAAAAGACTCGCAAGCCACTTAAGGGCTGCCATTAGGAGAACTCGAAACCCAACCCCGACAAACGCGCTTTAACACGAAATCCCTCTTCAAACAACGATCTGCTCCTAACAAAACTATTATCATTTGATTAATTGCACTTCTATCAAGTATTCTTCTTACCATATATATCACCATCAAATCCTACTTTACATTCTCAATTGATAAGCTGACATGATTTTAATATCATTAGGAGGAATGTCAATAGAATTCTCAAACTTAATGTCAAAAATTAAACAAGTAGTAGATGATGATGGAAGTCATAAACAAAAAAGAGACACGAAAAGAGAATAATTTCCCCACCCAATTTACATCCCTAGTGACCAACCTTACTTAAAATGTAAATTAATCATTAACCATTGATGTCCATGGGGTTTTCCAAGTATGATGTGACCAATGATCCATCCATCCCAAACTTTTATAGCAATTCTTGTTACTTAATCATAACCAATCTTATGTCACATCACATTCCCTATTCCTAATTTAACCATACATCATATCTACATATCTAAACATCACATATTACTTGTATATGTCAATTTGGTGCTAACCTCCCACAATTGCTTTCATAATGCACCCTCTTTTTCGTCTATTCACAATTCAAAATCATGGAATTTGTTGATTAAATATAGATATTGAAAATATCTAGTAGGCCTTCGGTAGCACAACCCACAAGCCCATAAAGCTCGAGTTGCCACATCAGTGTCACATTAGATTAATTTAATTACCCACAAGCCTTCACCAATCCTGAAATAGGAGTACCACTACCCACACACCCCCTAATACCCAATATATATATATATATCATAAAAAGGGTAAAAAAGGAGAGTGGGAGAGAGCAAGTTGAGCGGGTTGCCAAACCTGTTCACGAGCCCGACACACAAAGCCGCATGGGGCGTATGGCTACCCAACGAAGCCCGTGAAACCGAAATAGGAGCCCGTGGCTAGTCCTAAGGGGATACCGACGACCTTATGGGTTTACAAAGTTACCACAATAAAAATTTAATAGGTTTAAGAGATGATGCTTTAGTTTGTGTTCATATACCATATATATTTAGCTAGCTTTTGCAACAATGCCTTTTCTTATTAGTATATAATTTATGGAAAGATTAATAACACCCTATATATTGTTAATAAATGTTTGGTTGATTCTTCATTAAGTCATGTATTAATAAATTTACATGTATGGATTAAATTGTTCTTACATATTGGGAATGTTTTTTATTTGTGATGGTTTTTTCATAGATGAAATGAGTGTGTTTTTTAATTGTGGGGGGGGGGGGGGGGGGGGTAGGTTTAAAAAAATTGATTTATGCATTAAGCTTCACTAGAAAAATCATGTATAGATGATCAAATAAGTTATAATCTCATTAAGCTCATTAAATGGTTAGCAAAAAAAGCCCTAAGTGCATCTTTATCAAGTGATTTTCTCCTCACACACATCAATATGAAAACTTGTTTTTTACATTCTCATATAATGTTATTAATTTAGTTATAGATTTCATAATTATGTTTGATTTGACAGTTAATGTGTTTTGATAACCAACATTGTAAAGTAAACATTTGAGGGTTGTTTTATTAATGATAATGTTAATTCATTTGAATATACAAACATTGTGTGAACAACGCTTTCAAATGCTAAAAATACAAAAAGTTATTTTACATGTGGTTTCAGACTCCTCAAAACTGGTTGAAATCTTGTTCTTTTCTAAAACGAACAATGTTTTTTTCTATATTTGTTTATATTGTGATTTGAAAGATACCAAACCTTAAAAGAAATTATTGTAGTTAGTTTGTTTTAAGCCATTTCTTTTACCCTTGGTTAAACCAATTAAACCTTTTTGGTTAACTTTATGATGAGATTTTATACATGAGCTATTTGCATTATCTAGTGTCACTTTATATTTCAGAATTTAACATTTTCACAAAGATCACATGAAAACAAAGATTAGAAAAGTAACATTTAATAATGTCATTTAAATAGTTTCTTGAAACATGTCACATATATAGATATACAACTTTATCATTTCCCATGCCCATTTGACATATCATATTTTTTTTTCTTTCCATTTAGCGCCAATTTATTCTTCACTAGTTCACTTTTTTATGCTACTATGCTAGTAGCATAACACGTTGAAGAATTGTATAATCAAATTACATACCACACTAGTTGTTTCTATGATGTTGATGTAGACGATTTACTAATTAATTAATTAATTAATGGATAATTTATGTTAAAATTAAGGAAATGTATTTGTATTCAACTGTTGTAGGAAATAATTTTAGAAGACAGATTTAAGGATCTATAGTTTTAAAACATTTGTTTAAGACCAAACAATTTAAAAAATCTAACTTTTAGACGATGAATTTTAGAATTTTTGTGAAGTTCTATTTATGATGTGTCGATATTGAATATTGAAATATACATTTTTCAAACTATAGATTGTTGCGTATGTTTTTGTAAAAGTACGCTTCTCAAAATGAATTAAGTTATAGTTGGTTCATTTTTATGCAATTTGCTTTGGATTTGACAAGATAAATACCAACTTGGTTTGGTATTAGTCCCGAAAAAGTCCGATCTAGGGTGTTGGTCCAATTCGTCTAGAAAAAGGAAAAATAAAATAAAATCGGACTAGTTCAAAGAAAATGGTCTTTATCTTGTTCGACTAAAAGACATGGTTAAAAAAATCGGTGATTCATCCGATCTAGACTTTGATGGCATAACCGCTCTTATTCTTTACCCGATGGTAGATTGAGTCTGATACATTTAATTAAACCGTCCAGGGGTGGACAAATGAAACCCCGAGCAAGCCCCATGCATCCAATCAACCGATTTTCACATGTAGAATTGTTTTAAGGAGTGCTCCAGGATATTAGAAAACACAAGAGATATTGACCTAAAAGAATAGAAAAATAATGTAACACCTTGGGTAAGCTAACTTTCTCTACTTATTCATAGATTGAAATACTATTGTCTTTCGTTTTGAAACTCTTTGGATTGTGTTTAAACATGCATGTAGGAAGGCTATGAAACTTTGATCTTTGAATGGAAAGATTTTACGGTCGAATTGAGTTGAGAAGCAAAATCGAAAACATTCAGGACAAGCCAGCACTGAGTTGAGGCACTCTAAAAATGCAACCACTCGACAAAAATCTAGATCCAAAAATTGTTACCATCTCTCAGGGATGGACCCATATTTTTTTCTAATCAATGGTGACACAAGTTGATTATATAAAAAAAATATAGTATTTTTCATAGAATCATCATTTGTTTGTCGGCTAATTCATTATTTTCATGTGAGGAGGTTAGGGGTGTACGCGGATTTAGTTAGATGGTTTTGACATTTTTACAACTCACCCCAATTATGGCAGTTTGAAAAATCTAAACTCAATCCAACTCATTCAAAAGTATAACCCAACCGAACCCAATGGTTGGGTTGGTGGGTTGGGTTAGTAATACATTGCATACAAAATATATGGGAATTTTCGACAAAAAAATCCGTCGAAAATGTGGTTTTCAACAAATACTCTAGATGATAAAAATTTGGTCGAAAATGATGGTTTTTGATGGAATCGTTTCATCGAAGATTCCAAGGGATTTTCAACAGAATATTGGTAGGATTCTCGAAAGAATTTCCTGCAGTTTTTTCAAGAGATTTTCGATGAAAATGGTTCCCATGGGTTCTTCGACAAATTTTACTTGTCAATTTTTTTCCCGAAGAGTTCAATTTTCGAAAGATTTTTGACTATTTATGGGATTTTCGAGGAACTTTGGCCAACTGTAATTAACCATTTTCGACAGTTTTGCATGGGATTTTAAATGGAATTCCGAAAAAATCCATCGAAAAATTTTAAAATCTTTTTGGTAAAAAAATAGATTATGATATGTATTTTCCGGTATTCGTGTACTTCTACTAGAAAGTCAAGTCCATGTGCTTTTTCGAAGAGACTTTATATTCATTAAAGCAGGTATACATACATACATACATATATA
Source organism: Centaurea solstitialis (assembly GCA_030169165.1). Classification (NCBI taxonomy): domain Eukaryota; kingdom Viridiplantae; phylum Streptophyta; class Magnoliopsida; order Asterales; family Asteraceae; genus Centaurea; species Centaurea solstitialis. The sequence goes on along the minus strand of CM058041.1, from coordinate 9,577,894 downwards.
TATATAGAGGGAGGTTTAAACGAGAATGCCATCAATTTAAGAGAATACGAGAATGATTTTTGTGTACAAAATCATATATGATTAACAAAGGAAAAATTCAGGTACAAAAAACATGTACAAAATCATATACGATTCATATAGTAAATCACTTATGATTCATGTTGTTAATCATATATGATTAACAGCTGCGCGGGTTACATGCGACTTACAACCAACATGTAACCCGCCCGCGCCCCCTTTTTTTTTGGTTCAGTACTTAATCATAAATGATTTTGTACACAAAAATCATTCTCATATTCTCTTAAAAAGATATCATTCTCGTTTGAACCTCTTTCTATATATATATATAATCGGTGGTTGGTTGACACTTTAGGTTGGATTGAGTTGTATTAACCCAATTTTAACCATTCTAATTAGTGGTTTGACAAGTAGATCGATTGACTTTAATTGAATTATTAGCGAGTTGGATTAGATAGGTTTCATGAATTGACCGTTTTTTACACCCCAAGGTAACGTCTTGTGTTGAGACTTTTATTATACTTTTTTAAAAACATAATAAATATAAAATGAAAAAAATGAAACTTACGAAATTCAAGCTTGGATTTAAGGTAGGGAAAAAGCCTTTCAAATTATTATATCTCACATTTGAATCCTTTTCTAAAGAAAATCCCACATGTGCCTTACACTCACTATATCGTCCAAAAAAATAAATAATTAAATACACCAAAGAAAATATCATAAGTCATGATTAACTTGAAAAAATGTGATGCACTTGAATTTAAAAGATAGATTGATGTTAAGATAACAATGATACCATTGGTTGGCAAAGTGGACCCCGAGAGAGAGATAGATATATCATGCATGCAAATTGCAGCCTTAAGCCAACATTATCCACAAATAATGAAGCCGCATCACATACACATGGGCGGATTTACATATTGAGAGGCAGATTTATACGAGAATGTTAGCTATTTATAAGTATACGAGAAGCTTTTTCGACGTACAAAATCAAATATGATTTACATATGAAAATTATATATAATTCACGTACAAGATCATATGATTCACGTACAAAATCACATACGAGTCATGTTCAAAGTCCCTCGTGTCCCAATTTTCATTTAATATAAAATCACATGTGATTTTGTACATGGGGGAACCTCCTGGCATTCTCGTTTGAACATTTCTCTCTCTCTCCTCTCTCTCTCTCTCTCTCTCTCTCTATACATATATATATATATATATACTTGAGATCACATGAGATCAAGGTGTTTTTGTGAGACCAGTGAGATCAAAATTTCCGGTGGTTGGTGATGGTTTCTCCGACTTCTTTTTGCATCATCGGTCTTCTACTGTGGATTTGATTTATGTTTTTATGGATTTTTTTAGGGTTAAGTACATGGGAGTGTATCGAACTTGTCATGTTTTATCATTGTATGTACTCAACTTTAAAACTTACTGATTAATGTATCGAACTTGCTAAAATTGCCATTATATGTATCCAACTTTATCAAAAACATACCATTTAATGTATCCAACTTGTCACGAAAGTGTATCCAACTTGTCATGAAATACATACAATGGCAATTTTAGCAAGTTCGGTACATTAATTGGTAAGTTTTAAAGTTAAGTACATACAATGATAAAACGTGACAAGTTCGATACACTCCCATGTACTTAACCCATTTTTTTAATATGATTTGAAGATGGGGATGTTCTAAGTGATGCAAATGCATCTGAGATTTGCATATGGGTTACAAGATTGTTGTTGAGTAACTTACAGATGTGGTCCTTGTGGTTTTAGAAAACATGATAAAATAGATAAAAGAACGAATTTACCCCGTCGTTAAACGGAGGAATTTAAATGGACAGCGTTCGTTTGAAGAACCAAATCCGTAAGAATCTATAAACCTGGAGGACCATTTATGTAATAAATGAAGATAAATGACCAAAATATGTAATTTTTGACAAACGTTAAGGACCATAATTTACTCTAGATTTTACATTAAACTATTATCGTGTTCAACTCTTTACTATTTAGGCCATGAGTATCACTTCCTTTCATACCCTCATACCCTTATTGCAACATTAGCTTTTCTCTCCCTATCTTCTAAATTCTCAAGTGGAGTATCACAACCTTTCATACCCTTTGAACCCTAAACCATTTCTTTATTATTATATACATGTGTGTGTGTGTGTGTAAGAGAGAGAAAGAGAAAGAAAATGAGAGAGAGAACGGGTTGGTTGGTCGGGCTTCCAAACCTGTCCCCTACCTACCGGCTTGTACCAGCACAAAGTGTAGCACCAACCTACCGTTACTAGTTTAGTTGCCCGATGAACCCGCCTTATAGTGACTCATGGCCTTATGCACAATCCATTCCTAAAATTTGACATATAATATACACAATAACAATTTTTTTCAAGGAAATATATATAATAAACATAAATATATAAATAGTCAAACGTTAATATTTATTTCTTTGGAGTTTTTTTTTTGTTAGTTTTTCAAAATTGGCACCATACATTTTTAAAACCTCCGGATTGAATTTAAACAACATTAAAGTAAGAAAAAGAAAAAGAAATTTCGATTGGTAATAATTCAAAACTTACCCAACAAGAAAAGCAAAAGAAAAAGGAGCTCCTTAAGTATTATGGGTTAACATTCTTGCTTTATTGTAACTTTTTAGAGTATATATAGAACAATACATTTTTATTTTCTTTCCACCATGAAACATATCTTGTATTGATGTATTTAATGGCGGACCCAATACTTTTGTTAAGTAGGTACGATTTTAAAGTGAATCAAAGGTCCGTTAAGTTCTGGTTTGATCTTGTTTAAAAATCAATGGTATTTGACTCACAGATCAGTCTTTTATATCAATTTGGGAAATAAAATGCATTTTTCAACTAGAATCAACTTTTTGAGCAAGATGTAATATTACGTCTTAGGCGTATGCCTAATATGTGCTTTTAGCAAAAATCCACTGTTTTGATGACTTTTCTTACTTTTAAATTAATTTCAAGGGATTTTTAAAAGTTTTTGGATTTTCAAGTAACTTTTCTCTTTTTTTTTGGTCGATTTCGTTGGATTTTTTTAGGGTTGTGGTTGATTCTGTAGAACTTTTTCAATTTTTTTGGTTGATATTCCTTATATTTTCAAAATCCAAGAGCATAACTTAAAATTTAGTGTATCCACTTTTCATACCTACAAAAGATTCTACTTGTAAAAATAGGTAGAGGGAGTGCATTGGACCTCCCTTGCGTCCTTCATACCTCTGTCCCAAGTGTATCTACATGTATGCCTTGCAGATCGTAAAGGTCCGCCCATGATAGTATAACCACATAATCAGACATACAATACAACTATTTATATATTTTGGACAAAAAATATTGACACCGACAATCTAAACTGACCCACAATCATCTGTCAATTCCGTAATATGGGGAGGCATACATGACTCACCCAACGGTTATCGGGGCATCCTGGGCTCAAACCCGGCCATTCGATTTTGGACAAACACTACCTTTATCCGTTACCAACTGAGTTATGCGTCATCGGCACACCTATTTATGTATTGGATACTAGTAGTGTATAAAACAACATTCTTATATATAAAAAACCATATAAAGGTGCAAAACCATTAGTTATTAACCCTATATATAACTTCAAAAATAAAGATTAAAATTACACAACATAAGAACAACCATATTTTTATATAGAAGCTTTTGAGCTACCCATACTATACACCTCTTTATTTTAAAAACGTTTCTTGTAGTTTTATTTAACATGTTTTTTTATAAAAGAAAAAAGAAAAAAAAATCTTAACTTACGTCTATGTTTCAAATATTCACTTAATAAGATAACTTATCAATAAAACATAAACCTTAGTGAGTTCTATTAATATTTTGCAATAGAAATGAAATAAAACAATAAATTTGAAGTTGAAGAATGGTTGTACATCATATTTAGGTATTTAGAAACAAGAAAGAAATCCAAAGGAGTCATTTTCTGATGATGAGACATCATGCACTTTGACACCATCACTTGCTTGTCTTTTGCATGTACACCTCTACTCCCAATTTGTATTATATTCTTCCAAGTCTCATGACATTTCCCCATATCATATCTCACCAGATTCTATCAATTTTTCTATTTATCCACTAAAAACATCCCTCAACATTGCATTTCCTCTGCCTCGCCAATTATATATATATAGAAGTTCAAATGTGAACTATAAATTTTGGTTGTGAAAATGAGGACCATTAAAATCGTGTTACGTGGCATATTTAGTTTGAATATTATGTGTTATTCAAACTGAATAACATTGCATTCAGTGTTTCAGTGTTATTCAATATGAATAACACATAAATATTCAAACTGAATATGCCATGTGACGCTCTCTCGGTTGTCCTAATGTTCACAATGAAAATTGAGTTCACATTTGAACCAGACCATATATATATATATATATATATATATATATATATATAAGGTTAGATAATTTGAGAACTCCAAATTTTATGAGATCGTGAGAACTTCTATCTTACAGCTTTATTTCACATGATTTTTTTTTCATAGAAGGGTAGTATTTAATGTATTAACTAATATATATGTTTATCACAGTGTGATTGTTTAACATATTTGGTTCACAATGTGAAACTTTTTATATGTATTTTTTGTTTTACAAACACGTAAAAATTATGCATATTGTGAACCGAACATATCTGAAGTAAACACATTGTGAAACAAATATATGTTAGTCAATACTCTAAGTCCTAGTATTAGATGCAAAAAAATATGGAATTGCACATTATGCACGAGTTTTCAAGGTTATTAAAAATTCATAGGTTCTCAAAACAGGGTCTCTCTATATGAGAAAGGTTCAAACAAGAACCAAACCAATTTGCAAGAATGAAGGAACTAACAAAATCACATGTGATTTTGGCCTACACCTCGCCCACTCGCACCACCCACTTGCCTTGTCGGGAGAGTGTATTACACTCTCCAAAGGGGAATCACATGTGATTTAGCACAAAATCACATGTGATTTCCTTGGTTCCTTTGTTCTTGCAAATGTGTATGGTTCTTGTATGATCCTCCCTCCTCTCTATATATGTATATATATATATATATAATAGGAAAAGGTTTCAACAAGAAGTATTAAGAAAATAGAAGTAGAAAGTGATTCTAGCACTTCATGTGGTCAACAGTTGTGGTTTTGGTTGTGAAACATCGGATAATTCATCACATGGGTATACATAAGATAAATGGTAGTTTCGTAACTTTTACAAATAGACGACAAACAAGTTCAGACATGAACTCATGATTCATATATGAACTATATGTTCATATCTGAAAATCTTCATCCTCCAATGAAGACTTGGTAAGTCATATTCTCAATGGTCTTGACAACTCCTATGGCCCGTTCGTAACTGCTTTTATGATGAAAGCGAAGGATGTTCACATTGATGAACTCGTTGGTCTTCTCCTTCAAGAGGAAGAATGTCTTGCTTTTGAAACTAGAAGGGTTGCCCAGCCTGCCATCTTATCCTCACCACCGTCCGACTCTCTCATTGCTCCTTCGGCCAACACTGCATATACCTACAATCCCTCTCGCCACAACAATCGCTCATCATCTAATCATGGAGATTCTCGCGGTTGTTTCAACAATCACAACCACTCCTCTGACAACTATTCTGGTGTATCTCGTCGCAATATTCAATGTCAAATATGTGGCAAGATGGGACACCCGACCATTAACTGTCTCCATCGCAATAATCACAATGCTTATCATGGTCGACAACCTCTTCCTTGATCTGATCGATCAGCCAACTATGCATTTAGTTAATATTATATGTATCTTTTCCTAATATTGAGAGAATCTGTAGGATTGTGCTTATCTTTTGTTTATGGTAAAGATTATGTCACCATACTTTTTATCTCCCTTGTACCTATTTATACCTGACTTTGTACGTTATGAAATATACAAGAAATCACCTTTGTGATCATAAGGTTATCAGTACCCCAACCCTCCCAACCCAACTGTCACACTAGCTGACACATCAGCATTTTTTCAACCCTCTCTAAACCCTCTGTAACCCTCTACAACCCGTAGCACAACCCTCTCACACACAACATACACACACAAGACACACAAAACAGCGGGTTGGCCAACCCTATCCCAAACGAACCCACCGGCTACCATGGCTGCATACCACAGCCCGCTCAGCCCGGCGGGCTCGAGCCCCCTGAGCCAAGGCTCGCGATACGCATAGCCTAAGAAGGTTATATACTTGTATATGACATTCACATTATAGAGGTTATGTACTTATGTTGATGTATCATTATATGGTATCATATATATGCCAATCTAATCGAGTTTTAGCTACCTATATGTGGATACATAACAAGTTGATCCCACCCGATTAAGTTAGATTACTATATTTCTTAAAGAATCCACAGTTCATTTGATATTTTATACAATTGTTTCGTATCAAAAGTTATTTTTTATAGTTTTTTAAATTGCAATAACATGTTTCATTACAAAATTGATTCTAGTTTTGCTTTTTATCCATGATTTTAACTATCTTATTTACAACTAGTTATTTATAATGATGGTGGAGAAGAAAAAAATAATCCAAACACATCTCTAATATGGTTGTGGTGTTGCTAGTTGTGAAGAATGGATATAAATTGGTGGGTTGTCATTGTTGGATAAAAAGAGTATTAACTAATTTATATTTTATAAATATCTACAAATTAAATTATTAGTTATTAATAATCAAAGTCAAAGATGCAAAACCATTATTATTATAGTTTTATTTGAAATGGGCCCTCGATACACCAAACCTAACTACTCTCTTCGTATGGGGTCGTAAATCCACCACACATGATCCTTTTTCAATCCAAATAATGACTCTTTTCCAAGGTTAAAATAAAGGATTTCCATTATTCATCAAAAATTCAAATTAACAAGATAAAATTTAAAAATTATAAAAAGTCAAGAATAAATAGAATCGCATACCTTATGGAACACGGTAAACACAAAAGTGTGTAAACTATAATGACAATATAATTTCAGTTAAAATCACATGTGATAAAAGTGTTATCCTATTATTATTTTTTTAAATATGTTTACCTTTGGATCTCTCTCTAGACTTCACATGAAAACATGATCAAAATAAGAAAACACTAGAACATTTGTATCACATGTGATTACATAACACAATCAACATAAGGGTGTGTAGGTAACTTGACCGCCCGCAACCTAGGACACGCTTAATCACACATGATTTTAGTTTAAAATCACAAATAATATAAACGTTCTCATGTTTCTTATTTGAACTTTGTTCTTGTTTGAATCTCTCTGTCTATCATACTTAGAAATAGTCATTGGTCCCATTCTCTTAAACCCTATATAATTAGCCAAAGAAAAGGTTGATCCATCGAAGGACTCGTCCTCATTTAGAAAACTAAATTCTGAATTTAGATTGGAAGTCCTACTTTGGCTTGACTAGGCTTAATTCTTTTTAAATGAAAGAAATATTCTATTTTTCTAGGTAATCGTGGGTTTCCGGGACAATTATGTGGACTAACTAATCCCCACGGCGACCACAAATGGCCTGGAGTTATGGTAGGTGAACCTCCACGACTACAAGGGTTTTGACAATGTTTGGATTTGAACATGGAGAGATGAGATTTCCACTATATCTTCTAAGATTAACCAGTGCGCCACAACCCAAGTGGTTTTATTGCTTATGCTGGAATATCCGGACATCCATGTATGTTTGTTGCTTCCACGGACTGAACTTTGACATGAAGGATTTTCAGCTGGCTGTGACTCGAAATGACTGTTGTAGGCCTAAAAGCATTAATGTCATGTGTTCAGTTATTTTATATCATGTCTGGATCCGATTTAGATCATGAGTTTTTTGTGCATCTTTACATATACCATTTTGCGCTCTCATCTCCTCCCTCCATCCAGCCTCCATGTGAGTCAAGTTTATGTTTATAATTGTATCTTTTTTCTTCATTTTATATATGATCGTATTTTTAAATTATCTTGTTTACATTATCTGTTATATTGTTTTACAGATGTTGTTAGAATTTGAATTTGAAAGTCAACTATAAAATTGTAATATCTATCAAAATTCTTAATTAAATTATTATAAGTGATTAAGTATTCAAAATACTTGGACAACAATAAATGTATGAAATATAAAATAACTTATAGGTCAAAACCAAAAAAAAGAACAATTCCAAAAATCTATATCTTCTTTATGTGATAGATACCAAACCCAACTACTATGTGAATATGAGATCATAGAATTATTGGATAATGGTTTCGTGTATCAAAAGAAGTCAAAGTGAGATACAACATTTATTACAAGTATGGATTTTCATAACAAAAAGTTTTTAAAGCTTTTGCAAATGATGTTTTTCTTTTTACTTTTTAGATATTTTTACTTGGTGAAAAGTTCATTTAAAAGTTTTACATTTTCTTTGTCAAGTTTGACTACATAAATGTCTTCTAATGATATATAAAATTATTCGAAGTGTATTGAGCTTAATAAGGGAAGGGAGTGGGAGCCCCGCTTAATCGAGTAATGGTGATGTGATAGTGGGGTGAAGGGGGAACACTACCCCTACCACTTTGGGGTTGCAATTTAGGACCGCGCTGGGTTGGACACCCCGCGAGTGAATCCTTTTTTTGTGTGTCTCTATGTCTCTCGTTCTCTCTCTCGTCCTTTTTTTCTTCTTCTTTTAAATGGTTAGTGGGGTACAGGGATGAAAAGAAGAAGAAAGGTAATAAGGGTGGAGAGGTAAAATAGTGAAAAGAAAAAAAAAAAGTTAAGGGAAGGGGAAAATAGTGAAAGGAGTGGTGTGATAGAAGTCAGGCGGTGAGCCATCACTTGGGTGGTGGATGTGGTACCACTCCCACAAGGTGTGGTGGGAGTGAGAAGGTGGTAGCCACCACCCATGGGAAGTGGTGTGTCTATTTTTTTGTCTTTTATATTATATAAGTGATAAGATGGTTCACGTAGTTTAGGTGTTGTGAGAATGTGATCAGTACGGGTGTGAGTAGGTAAGTGATGAAAGAAAAAAAGATGATGTTGAACTCATGTGATAGTGTAGTGGGTGTGATAGAAGGTGACCACTCCTTGCACTCTAACGCTGTATTCTTGTGTTTTGTAAGAAAAGAAAAGAAAGGGAAGGGTGGAGAGGTGAAGGGGTGACCACTCCCTTTCTTTTTAAGCATAATTCATTGTGAGAATGAATAAAAAAAACGTTTTTCTTTTCTTACATTATATTTTCTAAGAAATTTCTTTTAACTTGGAATTTTATCTTGTTTTATTTGTTTTAGGTAACAAAAACAAAATCAATTCTAAGTAAAACAAAAAACAAAATCTTTATTTTCTCTTGACTTAATAAATATGTTAAATATAATGTGTATGATTGATTAGGATTGATAATTTGATTCTTTAGAATATGATTGTCAAATTGTTACTATGATGAAGACAATGGAACTTGTTGGTTACCAACCATGATTAATTGATGGATTAGGGAATACATTAATCAATTCTTTCATAATTCAAGTTTTATAGTTATTTTAAGCCAACTACAAATTCGGTCCTTGTGGGTTGTAAAAAATAACACTTTTTGTTTCTTTAATTTTAAATTTATAAAATGGTCATCATGTTTTATAAAAACCTTAGGATTTAATATTTAAAATATTTTATTAAATAAAAGGTATTTTCATTATTTTCTTTTTATTTTTGTTTTTTACTAATAAAAAAACCAAAGAGACCAATGTTATAAAATCAATTTTGACAAAAGTACATATTTTATTTTTATAAGTATTAATAGAGTTATGGTTTTTTATAATAAATTTGAAATAGACTTGATAATACTGTTATTTATTAAATAGTATAAAATTTTAATATTCATATAAATACACATATTTTGATTGGTTTAAAGTTTAATATATTGTTAAATTCAAATAATCTACGCATAACTAGCTTGTTCTAGAAAACAAGAAAATACAATGATTTTTTTAACATAAAATTCTATCAAATTAACGTCCTTTTTTGTTCAATCACCCTTAATTTATCCATACATAAAATCAAAATATTTTTATTGTTATTTGACGATATTTTAGATGTTTAATTATTAAAATATGTTTTTGAGAGAGTTCAAATACATGTTAATAATAAAGATTGTGATCGAGTCCTCAGATATGATGTTCATCAATTTATCATTAGACAGGTTCTATGATCTCTCACCAAAAAAAAAAAAAAACATGTCTCTCTTTCATTCTTTCATCAACAATGCTTAATTAGGAATCATATGAAACATTAATTGTTATTGTTTATTCCTTTTTAGAATATATCTTTTCAAAAAGTATTTAATATATGCATTCTTATTAATAATTCTAATAACTTTTTATGCAACAAGTTATACATTGTCATTTGATATGTTATTTTCACCCTGATTTTCACATATGCTATTTGGAAGGTCCAAAGGTGTCAACTATGAACTAGACAAATAATTCTATGCATATTAATATGAAAATAAAAATATTTTTGATCATAAAACATTAGTTTTTCATTATAAACCAAATATTGTTTTTATATGAGAAAAAGTAAGATTTCATTTTGATGAATTGAATAGTTGATGAAAATTAAACTAATAAATAATTAAATTAACTTCTAATAACAATAAACTAAAAGGATTATGTAACAAAGTCAATGTCGTCCATATTTATAAATGATTGTGAATAAAATAAATAAATAAATTTGATTGAAATTAAAAGAAAAGGTTTAACAATAAAAATAAAATTTATACTATACTAACAGACAAGTTATAATTCTTTTTTAACTTTTAGTATTGATGAACATTATGTTGGAGGGAGAATATGCGTCAAATTATGAAAAGGAATATTGACCTTAGATTATACTTAAAAAATCTTTAATGATGTTTGTTTTAAAGTAAACAAAATAATTTTTATGTTTTAATATAAGAGATTAATTGATTCTACATTCATACGTTGGTTCGAGTTATTTAACTTTTAGGATTTATGTTTTTTTATTTTATTAAAAGGGAATATATTAATATAAAACTAGTAAGATGTTAGAAAAGATAAAGTAATTTTAACCACGATTACTTTGAATCTTACATTTGAGGATGCCTAATATAGAAGGACAAATCCGGCCACCCTAACCAAAAACTCGCAAACCATTTAAGGACAGTCACCCGGTGAAGTCGAAAAAGGCCGACCTCGATCGTAACACCGAAAACGAAATCCCCGAAACCACGAACAAACTAACATTGGTCACACCGTCCTACCAGGTGATGGCAATACGAGATATTGGAGCATATTATTGAGAATTGCCACAATATGTTGGAATATCATAAGTTCAAGGTTTAACCATTTAAGCTAGAAACTATGTTGTGGTGGAAGACACGAAAACAACGAGATGTACCACTACCCAAATACGGCCTCCAAAAAGATTTCACCACCGAAACCATGAGACTTGGCTACCAAAACTACAATCAATCCCCCGAATCACACATAACCAAAATGGGCCACGACCAAACCATTCGGAACCACCCGAACCAATATGGGCCACGACCGAACCTGCTCTGAATCAGACAGAACCATTTCTAATATCCACAAACCTCGAGCCAACCAAAAACCTCGATATAAACCCAAAAAACCACTGTAGCGAACTCCGACTACAATGACCCAACATTATAAACCTCGACATGCGCAAACCAACGACCCTCCACCAAACCTCCTACCAAAATCAGGACCCTTCAAACCACCCTCGATGATACTATCACCAATGAACCCGAGCCTCGACAGAATACGAACCAAAAGCTGGCGGCAAACCACACTCCTCGACCAACCATACTCCAAATCGAAAACCTATATCAAAGATCACAGACAATCGACACCCGACGGAAATCGACAACCAGAAAACTAAAGAATAGTGACCGAAAAATAAAATCCCTTATTCCACATGTGTAGCCGTTAACAAACCTCGAAGAACCTTCGTTATGGCTTAAGTGATTAATATATTGGTTACGTTGGAGATAAAACTTTTTGGTTAAAGTGATTTTAGCATTTTGTTAAAAAAAAATTAAGACACATACAATATGTCTTGCTCAAATGTCAAATATGGTAAGGTGCAAGCATGTCTAGCCTCTATATCAATAAAACGTGACTACTTTCGTGAAGACTTTTGGCTTTTGTAAAAGTGTTTTTAAAAGTATTGTAGTAAAGAATCAAGTATTTTAAAAAGTTGTGAAAAAAATGAAAAGCATGGTTGGCTTAGGGCTTAAAAATGTAATATACAAAGAGCTTTTAAAAAGTAAAAATGCAGAATCAATACGAGAAAACAAAATAAAAAAGTAAAATAGATTCCATAAGTAAGAACAAGATGCTAATGAACATATAGAAACAATACTACAAACTAAATTTCGTTTATCTATCTACCGTAAGGTTTTATTTCTTATTTATGGCATTCTAATGCTCCATCCGACTTATCTTTTATACTTACAATCTTCCTTGTTCCTGAAAATGCGAGCTACATGTCACTATAGATAATCAACCACTTTAATATTATGTTTTCGATAACTTATATTGAATGTCATGTCATTGTATATGTCTAAGATTGTCATGTTCAATCTTAGCTACTCATATCATGCTATATGCGACATGCCCCTCTCCATTAGTTTCTTGATTATCGTGCTTCCTACCCTTCTTAGTGCTTACTGCCATTGTCGTCGTTCCCTATGAACAAGTCTAACACATCTTAATCTTTAATCTAACATATCAATCTTCATATGTGCAATTCTCTGCTTTGCCTAAAAGCCCTCATTTGATATCTTGTCGAGCACGATCTAACTAGATAGATGTTCATCCCAACATCCTTATTTATGCAACTTCACTATGACCAGTACAATATAGTTGGCCTGATTATTACCCTGTAAAATCCTCTTCCTAATCGAAACCTTTTTAGCCTACAACACTACCAAGGCAACATTCCACTTCAATGATAAGGCCTTTATACAACGTGTTATGTCATCCTCAAACCCTCATTCAATCTGAACCGCATAGCTTGGATACTTGAATCTATCATTTTGGGTCTCTTTGATCCATAATGTACACTTATACCCCCTCGGCTACACTTTAATTGTCGAAGTTGCATTATGTATATTCAATTAGAGCAAATAATATGCAAGTCTTGTGCTTCCAATCCTACGTGGCACTACACTACCATTTTGTCCATATTTGCCTTCGACTAGACTACTAGAGCAATGTTGTTTTGAATACCATACACCATTTAGAGAATTCTTTGGATCTATTATAAGATCCCATCCAAAATCATAGGAAAAAAATGAATGGGCTCCATGTAGGGCTCAACATATCTTCACAATACATTTTTTTCCTCCAAGCTTCTTTAAATCATGTTATATGGCACCATATCATAAGCGTTCTCAATACCCATAAATACCATGTGTAACTTCTCACTTTTTTTCATACCCTCAATGAAGTGTATGAAAAGATGGTCACTTCAATTGTTGACCTCCATGACATGAAGCGAAAAACTTCTACACCCTACCATCTCATATTGCATTATGAACTCAAATCACACACAATCTCTCTCCCTCTCTCCCTCCCCCTCTTTACAATATCTAATTTTTTGGTGTGGCTAAGTAGCTTCACACATGAAGTTGGAATGACATTGTACGTCCCTTTTGTTGACGTAGAGTGACACTACTAAACAAAGCATTTACAATTCAAGCGCCTCATTTTTGGATGCTTTTGAAGACTCTATCAACCAATGTGCAACCACTTCCACTAGACACAATCTCACCTTGATGGGTATTTGATCTAGATCTACAACCTATCATTATGCATATTCCTTAAAGTTCTCTCATCCCCAAATGTTAATCGTATTTTTGTAACACCACTAAATTTGGCAGAAGTGGTTAAAAATTAAAACATTTGGCAACGAAATACCTTCCCCATAAGGATAACATTTGCCTACTTACAAGACAATACAAAGTTAAAAGCTACACATCTTACAAATCCGATCCACTAAAGGATCTAGAATATAGACGGGTGTTACTAAACCCATCTAAAAGTCATTGTCTCCAAGTTAAGAAAGGCACGTTCAAGTGCCTCTATCTAGTGCATGACTCTACTAAAGTGTTGTTAAGACGATGGCCACAAGGACCTGATGCATATGTTGGCAAGAAAAAAATATACTTAAATGGCAAGAATAATGGTGAAAGGAAGTCCTTAAATTAACGGTTTTTCTCATATGGGAATATGTTTAAAACATAAAAGTCTCCTTTCTAAAGTTAACTGGCATGACACATTAAAACATACATTTTAGAGTTGTCAAGAACAAAAAAGGACCACAAGGGTTGTGGTGTACTGGTTGAGACCCTAGGAGACGTGGTGGAATATCACATCTGCCAAGGGTTTGAATCCAGATGTATGCAACAATTGTGGCCACTAAATTATCAGGGGCTAATGTATTACAAGCATGAATTATTGGGATTAGCCTAGGACACCTTTTCAAAAAAGAACCATAAAAGGATCTAAAAGGAACCACAAAGGGTTGTGGCATACTAGTTGAGTCCCCGGGGATGTGGTGGAATATCCCATCTGTCCAAGGTTCGAATCTAAGCGTATACAACAATTGTGGCCACTGAGTTATCAGGAGCTGATGTCTTACAATCATAAATTGTCAGGATTAGTCTAGGCATAACCTATGATACTTTTTCAAATGAAAAAAGAACACAAAAGGATCCAAAAGGACCCACATATCAACGTTGTCGAATTTCAGCTTAAGACCCTCTAAGTATTAAAGAATTTAAATTAGGCTATAGATCAGAAAACGAGAAAGCAAGTCACTAATAGGTAAAAAAAAAAAATCAAATATTGTGTTATGCTTAGCGTTCCGTCCTCGTGGCTCACGCCAGGAAGTCACAACTACAACCAATGCAAACCTATTAGAACATTACATAAAACTAACAACCAACCAAAACTTTTTGCTTTTTCTCAAAAACCATAAAACGAAATCCGACATGACGTAAAGTAAAGAAAAAACATGAAAGAAGTCAAATTTCAGCTTCAAAGTCTAAATATATCACACTTTTTTCATGGACACAAAATGATAAAATCACAAAAAATGAAAAAGAGTATTTTAAAGACATATGAACCAAAATTCTTGTGGATGTACAATATGTAGATAAAGATTACGCGTAATAAAGCTTTAATGCATAAATTCACAAAATATGAATAGAAGACGTGTTGGATTACTGTATCTTGTTTGGTAGTAATAATTTAAACATATATATGAAAGTAGATTGCAATTTTAGCATTTTTCGTTTGTTTGTTTCTTTGAATTTTTGTTTTTTATTGTCCGATTTTGATCCCTTACATTAAAGTAAATTAAACTTCATTACTTACATTCTTCATTTGTCTTCACATGACAATTGATTAAGTTTATTTTAAGATCGAAATTATGAAATGGCAACAATATATATTGAAATTGTGTTCTTAGCTTATCCTTATATTTTAGAGATAAATAACATCTTTACTCCTAGTATTCAAGACGCATGGAGAACAAAAGAAGTTAGGAGATGAAATTTAACTTTTACAAGTGACATAACCAAGTATTTTAACTTCCTATGGTTTGTCAAAAATTATTATTTCTTATCTTATGGTTTTAAAATTTTTTGTTTTTGTTTATATGATTTGCAATTTTTTGTGTTTATATTCCCAAGATTAGTAACTTACTACCTTTAAACATAAAAGACTAATGCATTATTTGGTAAAAATAAGTTAGCTGAGTTTATCAGTATTCGAGCCTTTCGAGCCCTCAAGCCCCACTGCCACATATGCGCCACATCAGTTTTTCCTTAAACCCACAATAAGCTCTCTGGCACCCTCTTTGTCTAGTACCCGAAACCATCCAAACTCTCTCACTTTTTAATTTCATACAACACACCACACACACACAACACACGGTGTGGGCAAACCGTCGGAGCCTGAGCCCGCCATACGCGGCCACGTATCCGAGCCCGCTAGCCTCCAACCCACCCAACCTTAACCTCCGGTACACATGGCCTTATAAGTTAGCTAGCGTTTTGGTGATTTATGAGACTTATTATTTTTTATTTCAAATATACCCTGTTAAGTTTTACACTACCAATTTTTAAACATGCATTTTTTTTGTCATTTTACAATCATAACCTACCTTATCATTAGTTTTTACACATGCAACTTATTCATCAACTAGTTTATCAGTCATCATTCAACAACTAACTTATTAATCATTAATTATCCTATCAATCATAAGCTACTTTATCATATAGCTTTCTCAAACATACCCTAAAGGCCTAAAATATATAGATCACATACCATAATGACAAAATAACAATCAAGATCAAATTATAAAGAAAATACTAATAAACTACAAACCATATAAAAATGAAAACCAAATAGACTAAAATAAATACTTCAACAAACCAAAAGGACAAAAAACGTAATTTACTCTACATATAATCATGACCAAAATATAAAAAAAATCAAATAAAAATAAAAAATAAAAAATAAAATAAAATCTGCTCCACCCACACCCACACCTATACCCACACCCACTCTCCCTTTTTCTTTTTTCATCATTTTCCCTTTTAAACTCTCTCTCTCTCTAATCTCTCTCTATCTTTCAAAACCCAACACACTTCTGAACAACAACCACTGTTTGATTTCCTTCCAAAATCAAATTCTTTTTCATACCCAGAAAGAAATTAGCAGAAATCAGTCCACTATTTACACCTAGGATACAATACAACCTTCATTTGATTTCCTCCAATTTGTATTTTTTTTTATATATATATTAAAATACCCATTAAGACCCAGCTCATATATATTCAAAAAATCAAAACCCCAGTTGTTGTTTTTGGAGAATAAATAATATAATGCGAGAAAGATTTGGAGTTTTTTTAATGGCGATCTGGGTTTCTTCGTTATCGGCGATTTAATGGAGCAGCCGGTGAACACCACTTGGATTTAATGGAGTTCAAGATTCGTTGTGGAAAGGGTAAAAATGGGAATACTGGATTTGTTGTTTTTCACAGAAGGAAATGTTGGACTCAGCTATTAGTTCTACAGGTAAAAAAAATTGATTTTTTTTTATAAATATAAGTTTATTGTGTGTACTGTTTTTGGTGAAATTTCTAGGGTTTTGTTTATTTTGGGGAAAAAATTGAAGCTTTTTAAGAATCTTTGAAAAATTGAAGCTTTTGATGTTCTTGAATTGCTGTATTTTTTTGTCTGTAATTCTGTTTTACTGTTTGTGTTTTTATGTTAATTAGAAGAATATTAGGGTTTGGTTTGGTTTGATTTTGACAAGCTAAATCTGGCCCCTTTTTTTGGGTATTTTTAGGGTTTGTATTCTAGAAGTTAGTATTAGGGTTCAGTTTTTGTCAAATTTAGTTAGAATTGAGAAATTGAGGTGCAAATTGAGATGTTGTATTATTTAAAGATCTGGGTGTGTTTCAATTCACTCAAAAATAGTAAGTTTGCATTTTTAGGAGAACTAAATTTCTACCCTTTTTATATGTTTCTTTGGAGGTGCAATAATCTTTATTTGGGTTTGTTGATTTCAGATTCTACTTGTTTTCGTATTTTTCGACATCGTTCAAGCGAAATCCGACGATAAACAGTTGAAGTGGAGAGGGTAGAAAATGGAAAAGAAAATATTGTATCACATTCTTGTATTCATGATGAGATAATTGAACAAAGAAGGAAGAGACCCGGGCACAAGGTCTATTCCGTAACTCCACAGGTTTACAAGGTGGTGATACCTCCGAGCCTCTTCACCGCAAGGGAAGGGCATTATTGGGAATTTCGAAAGTTTCGAGCTTTTCGAAGAACGCAAAGCAACCCATCAGAATCTTTTTGAACTACGACGCTGTGGGTCATTCGCCCGCTAGAGATTGTAGGAACGTTAGCGATATAGTAAAAGTGCGTTTACTTTCTTGAATCTGAATTGTTGATTAGTTAGTTGTTTATACGGTTTTCTTGATTATTTTGTTAAATTTTCAGTTGGGTGAGCCTCCATTAGCTTCTAATTTGGGCACACCCTCTTGTAATCCGCACAACGATCCTCCAATTTTTGGCGATTGTTGGTATAATTGCACTTCAGACGATATAGCCGGGGAGGATAAAAGGCGTCGTCTTCGAAGGGTATTTCTCATTTTTCTTTATGGTTCTCGTGGTGAAGTTACCTTTTCGTTTCTTGTGTTATTTGCGTGTTGTATTGAAGTGTAATCGTGTTTTTTTTTATCATATGTTACGAGTGATCAGGCTTTAGGGCAGACGGCAGATTGGTTTAGAAGAGCTTTGGCTGTTGAGCGTGTAAGAGGAAACTTACGGTTAAGCGGTTACTCTGCGTGCGGTCAAGATGGTGGTGTTCAACTTCCTCGTGAATACGTAGAAGGTAAAGATTTAACAAATTTTCATATTTTTGTGCGGGCGCGTGTATAGCCTTCTTAACAAAGCCATACAGACACAGTATATCCCACGTGAAAGTAGGGTCTGGTAGGATGTGCATTGACTGTTGACCTGCCAGCTGTCATCTACGTTAAGGGTGCGTTTGGTATGCAGGACAGGTCATGACAATGCAAAAACTTGTTGTCCCTTGTCTGGCGTAAGATTAGACTGAGTGAGACAAAAATGCAATTTTTTCTCACCATAACGGGTGGAACAAAAATTCGGGAGATGAGACAAGATTGGTAAATTACTAAACCATCCCTGTAAATTAGAATGCTAAAACCTTCCACAACTCTTTCACCTGCCTACCTCACCCTTTCCCGTCTAGTCCCGTTTGCATACCAATCACACCCTGAAGAGTAAAGTGTAGAGCGGTCGTTCTATGTATACTCTCCTGTTACGTTAATCGATCTTTTTTATGGTTTTAAAAAACCGTTTTCTTGTGTGCCTCTTTTCGTCTTTACAGATGGTGTTGCGGATGCCGATTTAGTTCTTTTGGTGACCACAAGGCCTACCACAGGCAATACCCTAGCATGGGCAGTAGCATGCGAACGTGATCAATGGGGTCGCGCAATTGCTGGTTCGTTTCTGTCTCAAAAAGTTTTTTTTCCTTTTCCTTTTTTACGAAGGGTAAGTGTTCAAAAGGTGAAACTTATGATGTTTGACTATTTGCAGGACATGTGAATGTAGCCCCTCGCCACTTGACAGCAGAATCGGAAACGTTACTTTCGGCAACTCTCATACATGAAGTGAGTGCGAATTTTCTTTATGTTAAAATGTCGAAAAGATTCAAGATTTCTTGAAAATTGTTTTTGACGAGTTTGGAGTTGTTAGGTGATGCATGTTCTCGGATTCGATCCGCATGCTTTTACGCATTTCAGAGATGAGAGGAAAAGACGGAGAACTCAGGTAAATACTAAAGCTTTAAATCTGATTTTTTCTTTCTATTTTTGTATCCGACTTTAGAAGCAACCATAGCTATAGTGAAGTGCCGTGTTATGCCTTTTTAACCGTAATTTCCTTTTTTCTACGTATTTTTAGGTTACTGAACAAGTGATGGATGAAAAGCTTGGGAGGACGGTGACACGTGTCGTGCTGCCACGCGTTGTCATGCATTCACGCCATCATTATGGGGTACATTACATCATACATCATACAAGGCGAAAGAGTGTGTGAGAAGTTGAGTTAACAATGAGAAGTGGATCTGAACCCTTGATCACTTTTAATCTCATGCCCTCCCCCATGAACTGCGCTTTAGAAGGGAACTGATCCAGTGCATCTCGGTGCATCTCATCCTAATGTGCATCATCCAACGGTTGATAACCACTTCTCACGTTAACCTCAACTTCTTACCGGAACCCGACCCTATTATACGAATCCCTTCTTTTAGGGTTATTTCGTAAAGATTTTATATTTGTTGGAGTTGGGATTTCTTGATTTCTCGTCACATAAAACTAAGTCGACTTAACGAAAATTGACGAGCTTTTGTTGGCAGGCATTCTCCGAGAATTTCACCGGGCTCGAGTTGGAAGATGGCGGAGGCCGCGGAACATCAGGTTCGTAAAATATCGTGACCCAAGATTTCAACTTTATGAACGTTTATGCTATTCCACATCCAAAAAGAAAAAAAAGATTCGCTTTTAACAAATCTTTTACTAATTGCGAGCTTATTTCAATCATTTCTAATCATGCATCAGGATCTCACTGGGAGAAGCGGCTTTTGATGAACGAGATTATGACGGGGTCCGTCGATACAAGATCGGTAGTTTCGAAAATGACGTTGGCTTTGCTGGAGGATAGCGGTTGGTATCAGGCTAATTATAGCATGGCGGACAATCTTGATTGGGGGCGCAATCAAGGGACTGAATTTCTTACCGCCCCTTGTAACCTTTGGAAAGGGGCGTATCATTGCAACACGACACAAGTAATCGGGTGTACATATAACCGGGAGGCTGAGGGTTATTGCCCAATTGTAAATTATAGCGGTGACCTTCCTCAGTGGGCCCGTTATTTTCCTCAAGCCAACAAAGGCAAGTCTTCAAACATTTATATTTCGACTCTTTTTGTATATATATTTTTTATCCTTGAGTGAGTTTTTGAATCTTTGAATCTTTGAATTTTGGTGGTTGCAGGCGGGCAGTCATCGTTGGCGGATTATTGCACGTATTTTGTTGCTTATTCTGATGGTTCGTGTATAGACACTAATAGTGCACGGGAACCCGATAGAATGTTGGGTGAAGTCCGTGGGAGTAACTCGAGGTGAGATTTTGTTACGCTAAATGTTTGAGGGCAGTATTGATTGGCGATTTTTTTTTATGATTGTGGTTTATTGTTTTGTGAAGGTGTATGGCGTCTTCTTTAGTGCGAAACGGGTTTGTTCGGGGTTCTACGACGCAAGGCAACGGTTGTTATCAACGAAGATGTACAAACAATACGTTGGAGGTGTGTTATAAAGTTTCGTGTTAAAAATCTTGATATGATTCTTGATTTATCTTGTTGAAATCTTGTATAAATTACTAGTTATTAAATTAGGGTTAGGTTCAGGGGAAAACCTCAAAAAAATGGAAAACTGAGAAATACCCTGGTAGCCTTTCATCTGGATGGTATGCATTTGTGCATACAAGAATCTTGTAGCATGCATCTACATAATGCACACTTGCATAAAAACAAAAAAATATTACTTGTATGAACAGGTGCATACCGTCCATATGAAAGGTTACCAGGCTGTTTCTCAATTTTCCATTTTCTTGAGGTTTTCCCCTCCCTCAATTAAATGATTATTGTAAAACGGGTGTTTTTAACGTACTTTATAACATTATTACAAACAAGTACTATGGAATCCCGTGAAATACCAACTACCCTCATGGGATTTCTAAATCCAATGTTTCTGGGATTTCAATTCCGAAATTTCCTATTGAATCGAACACAAGATTGGAATGGAATCCAAGTCCAATTCCTGCACCAAACAGGCCCTACTGGTATCTTATAGTCCCTTCATCGTGAACTACAGTTTCCTTCTTGTGAATCTTTATAAGTCAAGATTACTCATTTGCCCACTAATGTCATTATTTAAACAATTGATTTGGATGCACAAGATTTCTTTGCTTCATCTTTATTCAAGGATAATCTTGGAAATTTGCCAAATAATTAAAGACTTTCTTTGCACTTACAGGTTGCCGTTGATGGCATTTGGAAAAAATGCCCTGAAGCCGGTGGACCCGTTCAGTTTCCTGGCTTTAACGGTAAATTTATCTGTTAAAGCTATTTTTTTTAATATTTTTATCTACTGATTGGCTTAAAATCTTTATTTTTATGTATTAAATTTGAAATTGCAGGTGAATTGATCTGCCCGGCATATCATGAACTTTGTAGTGTAGACCCTGGTTGGATGTCGGGCCGATGCCCCAACTCATGTAACTCGAATGGTGACTGCGTTGATGGAAAATGTCGTTGTTTTATTGGGTTTGATGGCAATGATTGCAGCAAACGTAAGATTGTTTTTCTTTTATATTCACTTGTGAATGGTTTTTTGTGGTTGGGATGTTTTTGACCTGTGAGCGTTGGATGTATATTGTTCAGGATCTTGCCCTAGCAAATGTAGCGGAAATGGGAAGTGCCTCAAGAATGGTGTTTGTGAATGTGCAAATGGATTTACCGGGATTGATTGCTCAACTGGTGAGTTTGTTTATTTGCAAGTTTTGTGAAGTTCTGTTAGAGTCCCACATCAGCTAGACATAGACCATTAAACCTGTATATATGATATATCTCGTTGCCACCGTTCTCTTTATAAAGACTCTTTTAGAGAGAGATTTTAAGGGATTTTCTTTTTTGAACCCATTTAAACTTGTGAAGTTTATGAACCAAAATTGACCAACCAGAGATTTTAGAAGTTTTTTTCTTTTTAAAAAACAAAAAAGGGTAGTTATTGTAACCTTCACAACTTTGATCATAACCATCGATGTTGAATATGGACGGTTGTGATGTAGTTCACACCAACATAATGGTTCACAAATGAAAATCTCTCTCTCTCTCTCTCTCTCTCTCTATATATATATATATATATATATATATATATAAACCTCAAAAAATGAAAAACTAAGGAACGCCCTGGTAACCGTTCGTGTGGACAGTATGCACATGTATATACAAGTGAATGAAGCTGTTTTTGCTTTTTCATGCATGTGTAATGTGGACCCTTGTAATCTAGTATGCGCATGTGCATACTATCCTGATGAACAGTTACCAAGATGTTCGTCAGTTTTTCATATTTTTTGTGGTTTTCCGTTGAACCTGACCCTACATGTATAGGGAGGTTCAAGGGAAAACCTCAAAAAATGGAAAACTAAGGAACACCATGGTAGCCCTTCATACGGACAGTATGCACCATGGTTGTAAAACTCGGATTACTCGGCCGAGTACTCGGTGAATACTCGGCCCTCGGACACCTACCGTGGCGATTTCATCAGACTCGGCCATATTCCTCGGCTAGCCGGCTACTCGGCCCAACTCGGAGATTAGTCGGCCAACTCGGCAATTACTCGGCCAACCCGGCCTACTCGGTCAAACACGGTCAAAGGGTAAAAAGGTTAGGAAAAATAAAAAAAACTGGGTCGTCTTTTATTCCAGCAGCCGCATCCAAAACGCACACTCAATTCATGAAATCGAACACCCTCTCTGACCCAAATCGAACATCCAGCAGCCAAAATTGAAATTGCAACCTCAAATCCAACCGCAAATCGCACCCAAATTGAACTTTTTTTTGTTGGTGTGTTTAAACATGTATTTTGGATAATTAAGACAATTATGCTGGTGTGTTTAAACATATATTTTGGAATTATGTTGGTGTGTTTAAACATATATTTTGGAATTATGTTAGTGTTTTTAGCATATTTTGGATAATTATATATATATAGTTATAAAATATAAAGTTTATATATAAAAAATCCAATCCGTGTACTCCCCGAGTTCTCCCCGAGTACTCCGAGTACTCGCTACAAGGGGGTCGGCCGATAAGGGAACGGGTAGCGAGTTTTGCAACCTTGGTATGCACTTGTGTATACAAGTAAATTAAGTTGCTTTTTGTTTTTTATGCATGTGTGCATGTTACAAATTACTTGTATGCACAAGTGCATACCGTCCAGATGAAGTGCTATAAGGGTGTTCCACTGTTTTTCGTTTTTTTTTTTTCATTTCTCCATTAAAATCCCCCTCCCTCTCTTATTTCATGCTTGTCAAAATAAACTTGTTAAAGACTTCCAAAAGCGTTCTATTAGTTTATTCTAACACCTTTACATAAGATGCACAATTGTTGGTCCTGTAAACTGAAGTGCTGTAAAGTAGTCTATCATGACACTTGAAACATTCTCAATTTGCTCTGAACTAATCCTAAGTGAGTACTACACTTTGATTTGACATAACTTGGACTTAACCACCGATAAAGCTAGAATCTTGAAATCTTCTAAACTTCCATAGAGGAATGGCTAAATCTCCGATTTCTATAAATCAATGTGCTTTTTGGATCCTATGCAGCCGTCTGTGACGAACAATGCAGTCTTCACGGAGGTGTATGCGACAACGGCGTCTGTGAATTCCGGTGCTCCGATTACGCAGGCTACACCTGCCGAAACACGTCCACGCTTCTCGACAGTCTCTCGACATGCAAAGACGTCCTCATGAATGATGCCGACGGGCAACACTGCGCACCAAGCGAATCGAGCATCTTGCAGCAGCTTGAGGAAGTCGTCGTCATGCCTAACTACCACCGCTTGTACCCAACCGGGGCCCGCAAGATTCTCAACATTTTCAGAGGCAGAAATTGCGATAAAGCTGCCAAACGGCTAGCGTGTTGGGTAAGTTCAAGTTCCCTATTTTAGAAACTTCCCATTTTTAGAAACTTCAGGTTTTTAGCTAACTTTCGATTCAACCATATTGGGGTGGAACAGATATCGATACAGAAATGTGAGAAAGACGGTGATAATAGACTTAGAGTGTGTCATTCGGCATGCCAAGCGTATAACTTGGCGTGTGGGGCCTCGTTGGATTGCTCGGATCAAACCCTTTTCAGCGATGAAGGGGAAGGTGAAGGGGAAGGGTTGTGCACGGGTTGGGGTGAAATGGAATCATGGTTTTGAAGAATCTTTCTTGTTAAAACCGTTAAAAAAGTCAGTGCAGGTTTAGCTGGCTGACAGGTAAGAAGGTGGACATCCTTGCAGAATAGTGTTTTTCTGTTGATAGTTCCTCAAAAGAGGAATTGGTGTAAATGATAGGGCAGTTTTTGTTTTGTTTTTTTCGGCTTCTTGGTTACCCGAGTTTAATTGGTTCGATCGGGGTGTAGTTTTTGGAGGTTTACTCAAAGTGTATAATGTTTAGGGAAAGGTCACACCACAAAGTGGTGATGGCTTTAGATTAGGGTTTGTTTTTGTTTCCTAACCCAAGAATTATTTAGATTTTTTGGGATGGGATTCTTTTTTTATGGATGAAATCCTTTTGAAATGTAGAGGAAGGAAATGTAAGGATTAAAAGAAAAAGATTAAAAAAAAAGGGAAAGAAGTTGGTTATCAAGATTTCTTTAGTATTCCCAATGGTTTGTGGTTGAATTTCTTTTTAACTTTTGTATTTGTAGTGTTAACATGTTTAGTTATTAGGTATGTTTTGATGGGTTGCCTTTTGGTGAGTTGAGTTAGTTAACATGATATGTGTGGGAACTTATTATCAATCGTTGGATGTACGTTAAAGTTAGGTTTATTGGATCAATCCTGTTGGACTCATGGGTGTGTCTCCAATTATATTGATACGGTTTTAGACAAGCATAATTATTACACTTTTGAGTTAAGCTAATGACCGTTACTTTGATCAAATAGCAACCTCATTTAATTTCTTCCTTTTCACAAAATTTTAGTTTTATGCATTAGTGAAGGTTATATTCGAGGATGTTATCTAATTTTCAAACTAGACATTTATTTTAGAACAAACATAAATAAAAATACAGACACTTATTTTAGAACAAATGGGGTAATTTAATTGCTTGGCATGAATGGTTAGTTTGTGTTTTCTTACTTCGTATCTGGTTTTTTGTACCGTTTCTTTTACGTTGTTCATCATGTGATAGTCGGTTATTTTCTTAACATTTTCTTTTCTTTTTCCTTCATTTTTTGCACAAGATAGAGATTTTCATGAAAATAAAGGGTAAAGATATGTTCTGTTAATCTCTTCCATCCCAAACCTTGTTTCCAAGCACAAAATATTAGATTTATTTGATTTGGTTAAAATGTTTCTAAAAGCTATCAACTTTCACACTTTGCTATAAAACCACTTCAACTTCATTATTGGCCCAAGATAACTATTTATGAAAAAGGAATAAAGATTCTAAATTTTTATTACTAAATTTTAGAATTAAGTGACCAAATTAGAAATAAAGAAGGTGAGAGTTTTAATTTCTTTAAGAATTGAACACCTTTTGGGCATTGGGCTCTTATGTTAGCCACCTGGCAGGTCATTGTGTACCTAATTTGTCTCTCATATGATACTCTTTGAATAAATATTAAGATCCCCTCTTATGCTTGTACAGACCATCTTAACCGACATTTCATTCCCATTTCCGTATAACATCAACACCGAATCCTAAGTATTCTATTCTAAGCCTTCGATCAACAAGCACACACAATCATCAAAAAGAATATAAATATAGAGAATACAAAAAAAACAACCAGATTCAAAATCAAATATAAGAACTTATTGTTTGAATAATGAGTTCATTTTCCCTAGATTTTCTTCTTTCGAGATGATTTCACATACTCAAGAACGGGCAATGGACGAAAATTAAAATTTGTAGCAAAAGCAAGGTATGCAGAAGCTAGGCCAATGTATACTTTGAACCAAACAGATGAGAAGAATGTAAGATATGTAAATAAACAAGTGATGGCTAAAACTAGTGTGCAATTCACCAAGCATTTTATTGTTGATAGCTCGTTTTCGGTTCCTTGATTTTCAAAATGACCCTGTGTGATGAAATCCGAAAGCAACTGATCTTTGAGTTCAAATGTGCGTAAAAGCCAAGCATTGCACTCACTTTGTGAAGTTGGGATATCGTCTAGAGGGATGCGACGCACATGAACGTGAACTTCTGACGGTTCTATACCGAAAACGTTGTCCAAGAACGTGGGACACCGGTTCTTGTATGCTATTGTAACATCGTACACTGAAATCATGACGAGAATGTGAGAATGCAACATAACAAACCAAACAAACCCAGTATATCTCAACCATTAGTGTCATCGGACATTATCCAAAAGTGTCAAAGGACATAAAACCAGAGAAAACCAAACAAAACCAATATATCCCACCAAGAGGTGGGTCCGGGGAGGGGTACATCACACCTGATCTCTACCCCAAAGAGTAGAGTGGTTGTTTCTATGAAGACCCCCGGCTTGTAGAGGCATGACATAGAGAGAAAGTCAAGATATGACAAAGAAATAAAGAAATCACATGAATAATTAGCTTTCAAGAAATAAAGATTGGAATTCATAATACATATAAGGTAATTTAATAAATATGATTGTGTAAAGAAGATGAGGGAGGGTGCAGAACCTGCATCCAAAGATCCCCTTAAGATTTCCAAACAAGCATGAAAACCTCTTGTTTTGGGAAGCAACACATTCTTCAGAATAGGCAGTCCATTTTCAGCACCAAACTTTTGGCTTTTCATGCACTTCTGTTCTCTGTTTATGGAGAGAAGACCAGTTTAATGTTAATCAAAAGCGATTAGCAACAATCAATGGTAACACATAACTAGTATGTGGAAATATATACAATGAAATAGAAAGAAACCACATCCTTTAAACTTGCAATAAAACAAAAGATGAAAAGAGTATCAATGCATTACGTAAAATCAGTTCCTTCTGGAAAAACAGCGAGCCACAACGGATCCAACGGATTGGTGAAAGTTGACAGCAACTTTCGCATCATGGTTTCATCTACTTCCCATCTTCTCTCAACCGAAACAAACTCCAACACATGAAACCCCCAACCAAAAATAGGCAATTTCATCAAGCTGCTCTTAAGAACATATTTCATCGCTCCTATGCAGCCCTTTCGTAGTGCAAGATCCCAAAGATACATCCAATCGACTTCTGTTTTGTGGTTAGCAATAAGTAACACGCGTTCCCTTTCTGGAACAGTTTCTCCAGAGAAAATAACCTTGGTTTTGTTGATCTTTTCAAATAAGAAGGGCCACAAAGCTAGCCACAGACCAAAAATAACAGATGACACCTTCCTACTGTAATGTATGCTAAAAAGGCGGAGCAAAACAGCAGCTGCAGGGCCCAAATAGATCAAGAATACAAAGGCGGTCAAAAGGTAAACCACCAAGCATGCGAGTCCCCTTACAGCTCTTGGAAGAGTCAAAGAGTAGGTCTTTGATCCACCATCGGAGTCTGAGTCTATCGTATGGCAAACATCCATCTTTCAACTATTCAGCCAACCAAATCACACACCTTATGCGGTTTTATAATGATCCTATAGTCTTAAAGGATATATGTCCAAAATGAAATGCAAATGACTGAATTCATTGGTATGCTTTTGCTGCAAAAAGAAAAAGATTCAAGTCATTCAATAAAAGTTATTGAACAAAAGTGATACAAACAATCATCCGCTCTACTCAACCTTAGACGATTAAAGGCTAACAACCGTTAATTATATAAAACTATGACAATGGAGCGTCTTAAAACTGTATTCATATCCGTAAAATAAGCAGTAAAAGTATTCCCATGCAGTTGTAAACTCAACTAGTGCTGCATTAAGTTAGACAACTTGTGAAACTCATTGCTTAGTAGAAAAGTAGACTCACAATATACATGCTTGGCTTGAAATTAGCAGAAGATGTGGTGAATGATTGGTAAACAAACAAGATGCAATCCATGAGAAATTATTACACCAATAAAAGACTCAACTACAAAACAATAACCTAAGCTAGCTTATAAGCCAGTACATGTTTGGATGGACCATAAGCTAGCTTATTGAAACGCTAGTTGAAGTAGCGTTTCAGGAGCTTTTTGTATCTTTTTCCAATTATACTCTTAGGCATTGTTTGGTAAACCAAAAGTAGCTTATAAGCTAGCTTATTTTTTGTGTACATGTTTGGATGGACAAAAAGTAGCTTATAAGCTAGCTTTTTGATAAGCCACTTGGAGGTAGTTTTTTGGAGCTTTGTATAGCCTTTTCCAATTATACCCTTCTAAAAATTAATTATTTTTCCATAATATACTTTTTTTGGTCATTTTACATACCCATAAGCTAGTTTTTTTTGCCAAACATAAGTTGTTCATAAGGTAGCGTATCAGCTGCTAGCTAGCTTATCAGTTGTTTGCCAAACATAGCCTTATTGACATTAATTAGTATACTCCAAGATATCATTTTTGGTCATTTTACATACTCATAAGCTAGTTTTTGTCAAACATAATTTATTTATAAGCTAGTTTATCAGCTACCAGCTAGCTTATTAGTCAACAGCTAGTTTACCAAACACAACCTATATAACAATTAAATTTCAAGTATATTAGAGTCCGCATCTAGAACACAAGTATAGTAAATGTAGCTACTTTTATTCATATAGACTAACAATATATTTATTTCTTTTGTATTCCAGCTCATATTAATTAGGTTTATTTTCATGAGCTCCACATTCATTAAAGAGATTCAACGTTAACATTGCATTCAATTTAAGATATCTCTCCCCTTCCAGCTTATTCATTCATATCGTATACGCTCATAACATTCTCCTAACACAAAAATCATTTACGTTGAATCTCCTAAAACGTACCAGCAATTAAGAACAGAAACAAACACAGTGCAATCAGATTTCAACATACAATATAACGATAGAAACACGTATATGATCAAAATATTCATCGATATTCATAGAAATTAGCGAGAAAACACAAATTGCAAAAGCTGAATCAGAAATAAGCAAATAAGATCTCGAACTGTATAATACCAGCTGATCAATTAGAATGTAAGCTACCATTCAACAACCATTGGAGAACGTTATACGTACGCAATCCAATCCAATCCAATCCAATCGAATTGGATTCAAAGAGAATGATGAATGTAAGCTAGCTCTATGTGAAGAATAGCCATGGCGATTGGAGAAACTGAGAATTTTACTAATCGATTATTTCGTTTTAATTAGCTTTTTAAGACATTGATTTTATAACCATATACTTTTGGTCAAAAGTTAGTTTTCAAAATTGATGGTTTTGAAAGAAATAAAAATAACGTTTGTTTATTATATAGTTTCGTAGATTATCATTATATTATCTTTTTGGTCTAAATTAACTGCTTACATTAAATAAATTGTTTTATTTATTAATTTATTTTTGTAAAGGGTTTCCGGGCCTTTGGCCCAGACTAATCCCTTCGCAATGCAACTGACCACTAAAGCATGCAGCCCTGAGATTAAACCCAGTGGCCACAAGGAGGATTGCAGGGATCGAACCCGGGTTAAGAGCTACCTGGTTACCACTACACCACACCCTTGTGGTTTTTAGATAAATTGTTTGAATAGAAATAATGAAATTATAAAAGTATACAATTTTTTTCGGTAGGCATGACGGCTACGAATCGATGAACGACTAACGAACACATATACATGCACGCACGCTTACCAGACGGTATAATCAACGAGCCAAAGATTGAGCATTTTTTAATTTGAAAATTCAAGCATCTATGTGGTCCTTTTGCAAACTCTTTGAAGACCCGTCAAATTAGGGGTGTCAAAAATAACCGAAACCGAATAACCCATCCGAACCAAATGACATTTGGTTAAGTGGTTTCGTGTTATTCGGTTTTTGGGTAAAATGGTTTGGTTAAGCCGAATAAGGATCTTTATTCGGTTTGGTTTTCGGTTAAAATTTTTCTAATTCGGTTAAATCGAATAACCCGAATAAGACATTGTACTAACATTTTAATAATTCATGTATGTAAAATTAACCAAATATATGCTATACTATTATTATTTTACATATATTATTGTTATATAATGTCTTTTTATTGATAAGCTAATAATGGTTTTTACTAATATTGCATTTTTTATTTGATTTAAGTGGATATTTGTTTATGATACATGATGTTTTTTTACTTAATATAAGTCAATTGGTGAGTATGAATGTATGAAACAATTATCCATAAGAAGTGACAACAACTATTTAATTGGGTTTAACCAGTAACCGAACCGAATAACCCGAAACCAAGAACCCAAAACCGATTAGACCGAACCTTATTTGGTTTGGTTATCGGTTAATTTTAAAGCTCCTAAAAACCGATTAACCCGAACCGAATAAACCAAAAACCGATTTAACCGACCGAATAACACCCCTACGTCAAATGACATTTTTATGTGAGCATAATATGGTTGTTTCATCCGATCTTTCAAAAACCTATAACTTAATTTTATTCCACAACTTCTAATTCAAGTTTATGAGAAAGTAAAACACCTGTTTTAATATAAAACTATCTATTTACAACAAATTTTCCTAACAAACATGGTATAAAAATAAATATATACCAGGTGTTTTAATTATATAAAAAATGTTATTTTTGGTGAAAAATGCTTTTAAACTATTGATTACTTTTAATCAAATACCTTTTCATGAATTACAGCTTAAACAAAAATTGATCCGATGTATCGTGGTGTATTTTTTTTCGATGCATCTTATCATAATGGTCGCTCATTTCTTATCCAGATTGATAGTCACTTTTTACGTTTTTGATAATTCTTACCGGAACCCGATCGGGCGATGGATATAAAGTTAAACATCAAATATAAGTATTGATGAAATAAGCCCAATAGAAAATTGATAATAATTGGGCCAAGCCCAAATGGCCGATCCGAAAGCAATCACAGTATTCAATCAATCTGAAACAAGAAAGTTCCAGACTATTCTAGTTTTTCCACAACGCCCAAATCGTCAAAATTGAACGAATTTAAGATGCAAAATGTGAAAGCATTCTTCAACAATCATCGTTTTGAAGTCGGAATCTTCCTCCGATTCTACGCCTGAAGCAGCAAACGGAATATCAATTTTCCGGTGGACTGCCGGTCGCTGTATTTCTCCCAAGATCTATACGGTATATTATGTTCTTTCTTTCACGAATCGAAGTTAATTTCTGTCTGTAATTGCATCATCTTTGTTTTAATTTCAATTTTCGTAAAGTAATTAGACAATCGAAGGTGCTATCTAATCTAATCGTTTGCCTATGAAACCCTAGGAAGTCAGTCCGATTTCGTTAATTCGTTTATTGATGTTAGTACTTTGGGGTTCACCTTTTTATATGATCGATCAGTGTGGTTGTGTTAATATGTATTGAATGCAATTGAGATTTTAACTTGATCTGCTGTTGTAATTGGTGGATGGAAAATTGGAACATGTATGAAATTTTGGTACTTTGATTTGGTTTTGTTTTCTTCATGTTTAAGTGGTAGATTTGGCTATTGCTTGATCAGTGATACAATTGTATTTTTCTTTGCTCTAGTTATACAATCAATATGTTAAATTTGTTCATTCGTGTTTGGGAGTGTTTTTTGGGGTCCAAAAGTGCTTATTGACTTATGGTGGTGGGAAAAGGAGTTTAGAAAAATGTTTGAATTAGCTTTTGTGGTGGTAAAAGCCAATAAGTCAATAAGTTGTTTTTTGAAAAGTGTTTGGGTTAGCTTGTTAGCTTTTTGAGAAGAAAAACACTTTTGTTCATCAAAAAGTCACTCATCCGTGACTTTTTAAAACCTGCATTTGTAAGCTCTCCAAAAAACACTTTTCAAAAGTGTTTCTCAGTATCCAAACGCTAATTTTAGCTTATTAGCTTTTAGAGAAGCTAATAAGTCTACAAGTACTTATAAAACAAACATCCAACACCCTTATTATTGCTGAAAATCATATGTAGGATATCAAAGTTTATCAAAACTGGTTGCCTAGGACATTATAGAGTTTGCTTGTTTTTTATGGTAGGTTTAAATTTTAATGTCAAGTTTGCCTTTTTTGGCGATTTATAGGTCACTTGAGCATTTGTCCCAAGAGAGATGCCTGCTGGGTTTGGGGAAGTGCCAAGCAGGTCACCCCAACGCCCATCTTCTTCAACCGATAATAATGCCAACAATGGCGATGCCGGAAATTTCGAGTGCAACATCTGCTTTGATTTAGCCCAGGACCCAATCGTCACTTTGTGTGGCCACCTCTTCTGCTGGCCGTGCCTTTACAAGTGGCTTCACATTCATTCACACTCCCAGGAATGCCCGGTTTGTAAGGCCCTTATCGAAGAGGAAAAGTTGGTACCTTTATATGGAAGGGGGAAGAACTCAACAGATCCAAGATCAAAGTCGGTTCCTGGTGTCGAGATTCCACATCGGCCAGCTGGCCAGAGACCAGAAACTGCTCCTCCACCGGACAGGAATGCATTTGCTCAACATGGTCAACATGGCTTCGGATTGATGGGTGGTTTTGGGCCTGCTATGACTGCAAGTTTCGGGAACTTTACTCTTTCGTTTGGTGGCTTGATTCCGTCGTTTTTCAATGTTCAGATGCATGCGTTTACTGGTCATCCGATGTATGGGAATGGTGCTGCTCCTGCTCCAGCTCCAGCTCCTGGTTACTCCTATGGGGGCCATCATGCCCATGGAGCCCCTCAGCAGCGAGCTCAGCAGCATGAAACAGGGTTTTCTGCTGCATCACCGCTCCTAATAATTGGTCTACTTTTTCTCTGGGCTCTAATTTGGAACTGAGGTAAACTAGCTATGCGAGCATAAATTGCCGATTGTGGTTTTGATTTCTGTGCCCTGCTGATGTGGTTGATGATTGAAGACTTGTTTATATGATGTTACATCAGATTTTTTCACATTCAGAGCTAGAAGCAAATCATTTTTTTTTGTTTTTTGTTTGTTTGTCTTTCCATAAACCAGGTGGTAGGAAGGATACGACTGTTAGACCAAGGAATGAGGCTGTTCCATGCTGCTGTTTTGCAACACCTTGAGAAATTCTGGAGTCACTTATTGTTACACTTCTGATATTTTTAGATGCTTGTAGAGGAGATTGTGAATTTGTGATTAGTGTCGGTTTCAACTTTTTAAGCACCTATAACATTTGTATCTTGTATGATATCCCTCATTGCAACTCAAATCCATTATTTCTATGGTAGAGGTTTTATTTTACTTTAAGAGGTTCTTGCCTTTTGGTTTGTTTGATGGCCATTACTTTATTACTTGGACCATTGGACTCTAACCATATTACTTACCATCATCAATGGACTTTAGATGGTCTGCTCTCAGGTCTAACATGTATATGACTTAAAGCTTAACCTCCAGCAGAATGTCAAATAGTACATGCTGAACAGTTGTTGCCAAATCCTGAAGAAAGCTAGAAATCACTGTTGTATGACCCTGTATAATGCCAAGTGGTTTGTCAGTCAAAGGCTGACAAAGCATACACTGCCTATGTAGCCTTTTTGGATTTATTAAACTATGATTTTTTTCTCCAGTAGGTTAGCTTCTATGCAAAGACTGACATCTGTTATCTTTTTTTTTGACATAGGGCCTGTTTGTTAGCACCTTAATGAGCTTAATAAGACTCATAGCTTATTCAATCAGCTATACATAGCTTATTCAATCAGCTATACATGACTGTTTGGTAGTGGCTTAATGATATAGGAAGTGTCTTTTTCAATAAGCTTTTTAGAGGGAGCTTTATGCAGAAAGTCAAGTTTTTCCATACCTGTCACTATCAATTAAAAAACAAGTTCCTTTCATTTATGAAAGAACTCTTCTAAACAAAAAACTTATTAATCTATACAGACAGATTAATTCACACAGACAACTTTATCCATAAAGGACTTAATGAAAAACCAACCAAACATCCCCTAAGCCACGTGTCAGTTTCGGACTAAACAGCTGGAAAAACGTTTGTTTCTAGACCACGCTTCGCAGTTCGCATGGTGCCCTGGGTTTGTTTGGTTTGGTTTGATTTAGTTGGAAAAGCTTTCGCTACTTGAATCGAGTTGTGAATGCCGTCTTTTACACTTGGAATTGTGTTCCCGGTTATTTTTTATCTAGTGATAGTCTACTTGCTTCTATGGTGTTTCTCTGTTACGCACTCAGAAAGCAGGATTAAGGCAGGATTATATGGGTATGTATCACTGTATCAGGTACATTAATTAGTTGGTTAATTAAGATACCTCAAGAAGGGAATGGGTCTTGAGTGTAGTACCTTGATTGTTGAATTCATGGCGGAAAATTTCTAAAATTTCTTTCTGTGAGCGTAAACATTATTAATTTGCAAGAGGCACTATAAGGCCCCCGGTAGCCCATGCGGGCTTGGCCACGGGCATGGCTTGTGGGATTGTGGGGTTGGCTGGTAAGCGCTACTCATGGCAGCGGGCATGCTATGCGGGCTCGGCCACGGGGTTGACAACCCGTGGCTACCCGCTCGGTACTCTCTCTCTCACTCTCCTTTCTCTCTCTTGAAATATTTATAAAATAAAAAAGTAAGGGTATTCGGGCTTGTGGGTAGTGCCGTAGTGGTACTCCTATTGAGGGCTTGGTGAGGGCTTGTGGGTAAAACCGATGTGGCGCTGACGTGGCAGCTCGTGCTTGTGGGCTGCACTACCGAAAGCCTAAGTGGGAATATTGATAAATATCTGCTAGTATTTTGGTTTATTGTATGGAATCTTTTGCCTTGTAACAGTGAGGTTGACATATGTGAGATACTTGTATTTTCTGTATGTATACCAGCTGAAAATGTTGCTGTACTTCTGAACCTTTTTCTGAGGACAACAGTATGGTAAAAAACTAGCATTTTTTTACCTTCTTTTGAACCTCTAAATCTAAATCTAAATCTAAATTTGAATTTAGTTTATCTGAAAGATGCCAAAACTTCATGGAAACAAGTTTGGCCATCTGTTTTCCTGTTTATGTAATTTTGTGGTAGACATCATGGTCCATTGAAGGGATAATGTGGTGGAGCCAAATATGGCTTGTTGATGCCCATGTGTTGTGTTCCATTTAGTGATATTACAGCTCTAAGAAACTGTCGCATAATATCGACATTGCTATTATGTATGCATGATGTTCTCCGCAACTTTACATCCATCGACAAATTACCCATGGCTGAATGCTTATGATTTTTCTTTTGTTGCATCTTTTCTCTGAGTACTTGGCTTCTTGATTTGCTTTTCTTGAGTACTTATTTTGGAAGTCAAAGAAAATGATTTTTGCTTTGGTGCTGTAAGGATGTGACTTTAATATTCTACTTTTTGTTGGTGGTAGGCCAAACATAACAGCTTTTGCATTGCATTCAACCATTATGGAATTATAATATCTGTTAGCATTTGTTTTGGTTTCTGCTTGTGATTTTTAGAGTTTAGAAACTAACATTTTTCTGTCTATTGTGAAATCTTTCTTTATTGAATTGTAATATCTATTGTGGAACAAGTTCTTGCAAGGGTATGTGCCTTTTTTAATCTTTATCTTGCTGTCTTTTTCTTTTGTTTGTGCAGGTTCTTGTCTTTTGGACCAGTTTCTAGGACAATTTGCACTAGTGGGGTTATAGTTGTAAAAGGTAAATCTTTCCCATTTGAACTGCTCATGATTACATAAATTGTTGTCATCTTCCACTTGTGTGTACAACTTGTCTTAAAAAGTGCATATCAACCTCATTTTTTACCACTATTTTTGTTTACCTTGGGAATTGGGTTCAGCCATCATCCCTAACTCTCAATTGGGTAGTCCAATGTCTCATTGTATGATATCTCATTTTTTGTTGGATTATGATTAGCATCTATTTGATGGAATCTATCTCAGTGATCTCATTGACATATGAGTCTTGAAATGATTTTGCTTACCACCATTGTGGGTAAAATTGCATGTTCATGCCTTAGTATGGTCCCTGTGCTTTTTGTGTTTTGGTGGCTACATTTTTGGCCTCAAATAGGTTGGTTTGGATTGATGGAGTTTGTCCTAGGGTGGATAGGGCTCTTCTCTTGGTTCTTTTATGATCCAAATCCATTTTTCTGAGCTAAAATAACCGAAAATCCCGAGCAAAAGATGCCTCAAAATTAACTAAGTTGCCTTTGTTCTAATGGTGTCGGTGGAGTCTATATAACTCTTTAGGTTGTTAGTCCAAGCATGTAGATTAGATTGAAACAAACATAGTAAGGTCTGTGTTGTTAGCAGCTTATTTAATCAGCTATAAGCTATAAGCTTCTAGGGAGAGCTTTATACTAAAAAGCATTTCCAAAACTTGCACTCCCAATTAAAAAAAAACACTTCTGTTTATTAAGAAAGGTCTCTCAAGCAAAACCCTTTTCAATCTATATACACAAATTAACCCATGTAAGCAGACAGTTTAAATCATACATGATTTAATGGAAAACCAGCCAAACAGCCCCTAAATCTCTTATAGAAAAGGGTATAGGGTGGGTAAGATGTACATGACCTTTTCTTCCCTTGAGAAAGTAGAGTGGTTATTTCTGTAAAGTATACAAGGATAGTAGAGTGGTTATTTCTGTAAAGTATATAAGGATAAGTATAGGAATTATTTTCTTCATTGTAAGTGATGAGAGTGATTGATTCCTTTAGTTTTTGGATTTGGTGGTTTAGAAGAGAGGGCATAATAGGTCAATCTGTCTTGCACTCTTGAAGTATGATTGTTGGCACATGTAACATGGGATTGTGGGATCCAGATACCATGTTTTTAGTAATTATTATGCACTTGTGTTTGTACTTACATCAACTATTTAATAATACAACATTCCTCTACAAAACCATCTATATATCGTCCTTCGTATAAGGGGCGTGCTCAGTGATAGTCGTTCGTTTTTTACGGTGTATCTGTTTTAATTCGATATGTGTTTTGTTAAGTTAATAAAAGGTGATTTTTGATCATTGGTAGTGTCATTGCGTGTGACGAAGTTCGTATTAACAAGTCATAAGTTTGTATCGAATACTTTTTGGCTTTTTAATTGTTTTGATAACACTAGAGAAAGTGGAAAAACTACTAATATGTTGTTTCTAATTGAACTCTATTTTTTAGTTAGGTTTTTTATTATATTAAATTATGTCACTGGTTAAATGTAGTTTAATAAAACTATTTGATTAATAGATTGGTGTGGTGGGTAATATTATCTGGCCTTGGAGACTGATGGGTGTTTGAAGTGGGCATTGTCTAGCACTTAAGAGCATCTCCAAGAGGCTTTCTAAATCTTTTATAAAATAGATGAGCAAATATTTGTTTCTTGTTTTATTTGTTTTTTTAAGTGGTGGAATATGATTAAAAAAACCCTTCAATGGTGTACTTTTTAAGTTTTCCAAATTTGTACAATTTCATAATTTCGTCTATTTGTAAAAAATATATTTAAAAAGTTATAATAACAATGCAAGGTAAAAATATTTAGAGCATCGGGTGTGATTATATTGAGGCATCTCATGCTTCAGCACCACATCAACATAACCATTTCATGTTTATGCTTAAACCCCAGTATTACCCATGTCGTATTTTTATAAAATTACTCTCTTCTTTTCTCTCTCTCTCTCTCTCCTGTTTTCTATCTCTATCGGCATTGCCATGCCGAGAACCTCCATGCTTCAATGGTATCGAGGGTGTGAGGGTGGTGTTTCCTTTGATACCAATTGTATACCTTGGCAATACCGAGCCCACACTCAATGCTCTTATGGAACAGAATCAAAGTGACGAATATATAATTTTTGGTAACGGGAAAATATGTAGGTATGAAGTTTGACTAGTAGTATGATATGAAGGTGTCAAAGACAGATCGTGTAGAGAAGTCATAAGATGCCAAACCTGTTGATTAAAAAACAAACAAGATTAATTTGAATGTAGATAACGACTTAGAAAATGATTTTTATCATTTAAAATATTAAACACGTTCTACTGATATTCAACAATTTTTAATTATTTTATTTTATATAAAATATATATTAGATTCTATTAGAGAGGACTAGTGGACAGTGATGATGTGTATATCTCATTGATAAGAGGTACTAATATATCATATTTCATAAACAATATAGTTAAAACTCATAAATATTTTAAAATTGTTATATATGTGAATCATTCAAGGCTCTTCGAGATTGTTTATTAGAACTCAAGATTTGTTTATAATGGAGTTAAAAATAATTCGACCTGGTTTAACAACAGCTACCCAATATTCGGGAGAGCCTTTACCTGAACCCATACGTGTTTCTGCGGGTCTTACTGTAACGAAATGAGTTTTAGGTGTTTGGATAAAAGGCTTGTAAGTAAATAAGTTCTTTAAGAATCTAAAATCATTTAACTTTTTCAATCAACACTAAATACACAAAAAAAGCATAAGGTGGTGTTTGTTTGCCTCTTAACAGATCCATTAAGAGGCAATCTCTGAATCGTTAAGAGGTGAATCATGTTTGGCAAAAAAAAATGCATTGTCTCTTAGGCCACAAGCAGCAGTGTGTGTGGGTAGGGCGGGCAGAGGCCGCCAGCTTCAAGGTTTACCGGCGGGTTGGGTGCACAACAAGGTTTACCGGCGGGCTTTGTTTGGTGCGGCTTCACCATGCCGCTGTGTTTGTGTGTGTTGTGTGTGAGAGGGTTGGGAAGGTTGAGTATGTGTTGTAGAGGGTTATGGGAGGGGTAAGAGAAGGTTGGGAAAAAGCTGATGTGACATTAAAAAGTGGGTTGGGTTGGGTTGGGAGGATTGGGTGTGGGTAGCCTTAATGGTTACAAAACCCTCTCTGAATGATTTGGGGGTGATTGGTTCATTTTAGGGAATGTGAATGAAAAATGAAAATGAGAATGCAAGAGAATGAGAATGAAAATGAACATTGTATTGATGTTGCTTAGTTAACCCACTATAATCAATGAAAAATTGTTTCATATTAAAGAAATATTTTCCTCCACTTTGAAGATACAAAAGATGTTTCATTTAACATCAAAAGATGAAATGATACATGGAAAAAAGAACTAAGTAGAAATAAAATTTGCATTCCTCCCAATTGGTCAAGAATAGAAATTAATGGATCTGCAAGAATGATTTCATTATATAATATCAAACCAAGCATTAGTTTTCATTATCATTCTCATTTCTTACTTTGCAATACCACCAACCAAGCTGTCCAAGCACCCCCTTAGTATCGTAGATGTCTTTTAACCATTCAGAGTTTTGACTTTATGCTCAACAATTACCAAACCACCATATTTCATTTTGCACCATATTATAAGAGCCACATAATCATTCTGACTATTTAGGCTATGTTTGGCAAACTAGCTGATAAGGTAGCTTATGACTGATAAGGTAGCTGGTGACTGATAAGCTAGCTGATGAATAAGTTGCGTTTGGCAAAAACTAGCTGATAAGGTAGCTTATAACTGTAAAATGACAAAAAAAAGGCATGTTTAAAATTAATAATATAAAACTTAACAAGGGTATATTTGGAATAAAAAAACAAAAAGTCACATAAGTCACCAAAAGGTTGGTGGGAGTAGCTTTTCAAAAAACTAACTTATAAGTTAACTTATAAGCTAACTTATGGTCATCCAAACATGTACTTGACTTATAAGGTGACTTATAAGCTAACTTATAAGTTAACTTATTTTTACCAAACAATGCCTTAATCATCCAGCACCAAACCATTCAACAACTATCAAACAACCTATAAGTTTTTTTAAATAACCAATCCAAAAACCCCTCTAAGTATTTGTTTTTAAAAAATTGTTGTTTGATCCAAGACCTCTTTTATAAAACGTTGTCAAGGCTTCGTTTCTAAAAAACATTATGTAGAGTAGAGATTGTAGGTATTATAGCTCGTAAGTTGGAATCATATTATTAACAATAAAAAGATAAAATTACTCGTACACTGCAGAAAAATTATTAAAAAATATTTTCTTCTCATTTTCAATTGTTAAAATGATTCCCTCTTTAACAAAATTAATGTCAACCTTTTGAAAATAAGTAATACTTTTAATTTTATCTTTACTTATGGGTTGAATTCATTACTTCTTTCTATTTGTAAGTGTACAATTGTCCTTTATTAGTTGGAAGTGTAATAAATATTTTTAGGTGATAGATATTTATCTTAAAATGGAAGGAATAATTTTCTTTTTATATTCCATTTGATTATTTAGACATCTGTTTAAATATTTTTTACATAGGTTTAGTTCAACTTAAAATAACAAGCTTAAAAACCTGACGTTCTATTTGGAACTTCATGCTTTGGAAATTATGTATTTAAGAGAAAAAAAGTATCAAATGTATCGAATATTTTTATAGTATAACTAGATTATATATGTGCGCAACGTGATGTAAAGTTTCTCAAATTTGAAATTATAGTGGTATAATTTATTTGAAAAAACAATAAACATCTTTTAGTTAATCCATTATATTATATTTTTAATGTGATAAGAGTGAAAAATTAAAAGGTAAGAAATGTGAAATATATTACTTCCTGTATATTCTTAATATTTAATAATAAAATTAATTAAAGTCAATCAATATTAGGGTCATTTTGAAGGTATTGATGTGGCGATTATAGTGATATAAATTGTAAAAAAAGAAGCGTAATTTTAATGCATTTTAGTTCATAGTATACGATATTTATGTTATATGATAAAGGTGTAAAATAAAAAATGAATTAAGGGATTAAAATTAAATGAATAACTAATTATATAGGTATTAAAATAGAAGATTAAAAGTAAATAAATAACTAAAAGTAGATGATAAATAGGAGGACACATGCCAATTAGATAAGCTTAAATAAACCAAAAATATAAAATGTGTCCAGATATATGTTTGGACCAGAATATCCTGAAGCTGACTCGCCAAAAAACAACACGTGATAGCCCAGTTATTCTTTTATTATATATAGATCAATAATAAAATTACTAATAAAAACGGGATAAGTAATAAAGTTGAATATAATTTTTTATAAAGATTCGAACTTTTGATATTATTTTGAAAAGAATAAATTATGACTCTCGTCCTTCTGGTTTGGTGAAATATAGACTGGGTCACTACTAATAAAATAACTCCAAGGACGGTCACGATAGTTTCATTTTTGTTACATTTGTAGGCTGTACCGTTTAAATTTTTTGTTAAGTTAGAGCAATTCTAAATTTTCTGTTTGTCTTATGAGAAATGTAATTATTTCAAGGGCTTGTTTTACCAATTTTTCATACTCAAGAAACTTCTTCTTTCTTTTTACTTTTTCTCTAGACCCCCTATGACCAAAAAGCATGTCCAAAAACTACCCATATTAAACAGTATACGTATACATGCATGATCAACCATTTTTAATTAGCACAATGTATTTTTTATATACACAAAAACTCAATTAAATAAACGTGCTAGATTCAAACACAAAAAATAAAATTATTTCTATCTGAAAACGGTTTCCCTACAAACCCTAATAAGATTCAAGCCGTTAAAGAAGAGGAAAAGGCGTAGATGGTTGAAATTAGCCGGTCAGTAACTGAGATGTGTTGTAAGACGATGTTGCCATGTGCTTCCGTGAATGAGGGCATAATTTGAGCGATATAGCATTGTGGTGGTGACGACAATAGTAGCATGATCGATCTAAGAGGGAGAATCCAAATACTTGATCAATGGATTTCTTACAATGAGTATTAGGTTGCTCTCTTTCGTGGCTGGGGCGGCGGTGATCAATAGTGATCATAAGGTGAGAGACCCTCAAAATAATTACAAATTTCATAAGACAACAAAAAGTTGAGAATTTCTCCAACTTAAAGAATCTTTTAAATACCTATTAACATGAGGGGCTTGATCCATAAAAAAGACGAAATCACCTAACCTCCCTGAAATTATCACTTAAAGGACCTAATCCAAATTTTCACAAAACTACATGGACAACTTTTAAATGTTCATAGTACAACTGTTGGAGAACCTGTATTTTTTTTCGAATGGCAAAGAAATATTAAACTAGGGAGAGAGCTTAATGGTGTGAATGATATATATATAATCAATGTTGTCTCATACTACTTTTACTTAATAATTGTAATTAATATTATATATTGTTTAATTTTTATTGAAAGATATATGCCTTTCTAAGACTGTGTTTGGCAATCAAATCTATAATTCACATGATCAACTATTTAAGCTTGGTATTAAAATAGTATTTCATTTAACGGAGTTGATAAAAGAGTTAGTCAGATAAACCATGAC
Organism: Centaurea solstitialis; assembly: GCA_030169165.1. Taxonomy (NCBI): domain Eukaryota; kingdom Viridiplantae; phylum Streptophyta; class Magnoliopsida; order Asterales; family Asteraceae; genus Centaurea; species Centaurea solstitialis. The sequence continues at coordinate 9,535,109 of CM058041.1, read as the reverse complement.
CAAGACAAAATAAATATCATGACGACCGGACCAAATCCATAATAAACATATAATAGAGACGATAATCAAAAAAACCATCAAAACACAAGTATCAAATCTACAAATCACTTTAAAAATTTTTATTATTGACCATAAAATGTATTGAACAATAATAGTAGTTACTATTAATATAAATACAATTAATGTTAATTAATTCATTTTAAATATAACATAATGTTATTTTAATTTTGTTATTATTATTAGTCATCATTAAAATGTAATATTAATTAAAAGGTCATATAATGAAAAATATAATATTACTTGTAATAATCAATACAATAGTTTAGAAGAAAACGACATGAAACTTTCCTAACTTGTTGAAAGTTTTGAGACACTTCTTTAAAGTAGTTCAATAAGTTAATACAGGCATTCATCGTGTAAACTTTTAAAAGAACTCAAAAATTAAAATATTTATAATTATCAAATAAAATAATATCTAAAATATAAATATATTTTTTTAATGATGACACGTCAGCTGGATAAAGAAGGATGATTGTTAAATGGCCGTACATTCCTTCTTTGTCTTCTCACATCTGTAACTTTGTGTGGATTCACTTTCAGCCTGGGCCCCAATCCCAATTTACATGATCCAATATTTTTTGTTTAGATTATTTAAAGCATTAAAATAATAATATATCAATAAAATTTAGTTGAAGGATTATTTATCGGACGATGATATTTTCACTTAGGCCGTGAGTAGCGGTAATCCCACTGGCTGCGGTTGAAGTCGGCAGGTTGGGAGGTTCAGTGGGTACTGCTACTCCTTTCAGCGGGTTTGAAGGTAGCGGGTTGGCCACGCCGCTGTGAGCGGCTTGTGTTTGTGTGTGTGATGTGTGTTTTAATTAAATGAGAGGCTTGGGAGGGTTCGGTACTAATTAGTAATTAGAGAGGGTTCATAACGGGAGGGTTGGAAGGGTCGGAGAAAAAGCTGATGTGGCAGTGGGGTTGGGAGGGTTAGATTAACTGATAGCCTTAATAAATCGATTTATTCAAAAAAGATGGATGGTTCAGTAACTCGTACATACTTACAGGTGTTGTATCATATTGAAGATCAATTTATTACTGAAAGTATCATTTCCTTGATTATATTTAACTTTCTATAAGACATGAATGAATGAAAAGGATTATGAAATTGTTATTATTTGTATTGAGTAATGATTGTCTTAAATAATAAAATTTCTTTTTAACTTTAAAAAAATTCATTATACATAACAATCACACAAAATTATTTTTAAGATTAAAACGTTAAAGCATGAAGTCATATATTCTATTGATCAAATTTTTTTTCCAAAAAACAAGCGTTATCCATGTGAAAGTAACTAATATCTGCTTATTGATGCCGAGAAAACATGCTTAATGATATGTAATTGAAGTGCTAAAAAGGAGATAGTTCTAATTAGAGGGGCTACCAATGAAATTTGTAAAATATAAAACAGTCTAGGCTTTGTTTGCAAGCAAAGCTATAAGCTAGTTCATCCAAACATGTACCAGGAAGCTAGCTTATCAGCTAGCTCTTTTTAAAACGCTACTTTGAGTAGCTTATGAGGAGCTTATTGTAACTTTTTTCAATTATACCCTTATTAATATTAATTATTAAATTCAAATATACCCTTTTGGTCATTTTACATACTCATAAGCTAGTTTTTGCAAACATAATTTGTTCCAACAGCTAGCTTATCAGCTACTAGCAAGTTATATCAATACACACATGCTAGCTTATCAGCTACCAGCTAGCTTATAAGCTACGCTTGCCAAAATAGCCCTAATCGAAGTGTTATAAGAAAATAAAAATCAATATAATTTGTGACGATAAGATGCCGAGAAGTCAAACGACATGTTTAATGAGGGGGTCGATTGAAAGGAGAGTGTCCACATGCAAAACGGAAGATAGGGGAGATTTCTATTGTTTGAGAAAATTATTAAACAAAAAGGTCGATTGAATTACATTAAATGCACAATTAATGAATTGTATTTTAGGTGTACCAATGATTTAATTTAACTAACCAACTCAAAATTGAGCAAAAGCTATTAGTAGTTTATAATGTATAAAAATGTATACCTTTTTATGTTATTAATTTAATGACTTGAAATATCTGTTACATTATTTGATTAAATTATATGATTTTTGAAAGGTTAATTCATATGAATTTCAACTTATTTCTTGTACAAAATTGATTGCATTACCTTATTTTAAAAACTTCATTCTATCACTATTGAATTTCTTTGTAACATTCATAAATTTTATTGAAAACTAATGATATACTATTTAACTTAAGTTGTTTTATATTTATTAGAATTAAATAGGTGACCGATAATTTTCCTTAGTCCTTGTTCAAAATTGAACTCATGCATCCCTCTTATTCCCCATAAAGCTAAACACGCATTGACTTTACTTCTTTTTCATTGCAACTTGTCATTTTGGCCTTTGTTGATGCTCTACTCTTGAAAGATGGCAATTGGCATGAGTAATGCTCTTAAATAGGGATTTGGCAGGGGATGGTTAATCGAAAGGATTAAGTTAAGTTTTCCACTAGCATGTGCCTTAGTGGTGTCAATTGTCGTGATTCGTTAACAATTGTCAACAATTCCCTTGCTAAATCCCTATCTGGGGGAATTATTTAAGCCAGTTAACATCTTTCAAAAGTAGAGTGGTGGTGGTTTTTTATGGCATTTCTCCGAATAGTAAACCATCACCATATTGTGCTACTATTTAAGGGTTTCGATCTCCAAAACCATGGTAGCTGAGATCTCCTTCATTTCATCACAAGGAACATCTATTTTGCAAAACTTGCTTATTTTATCACCTCACTTTTCAACTAGGATTATTTTATCGATTTATCAATCAATTGATATATTATATCTTAACAACTAGCTTTTCAGCTAATTTTCCAGAAATAACCTTTAAGAAAATTTACTTTTTATTTATAAAGGCTTTAAGAACCAAGGACCAAACTCTATATTCATAATTATTCATCAAAAATATTTGCTTTTTAAGGTTTTTAAAAACTATATGATTATCAAATGAACAAAATTATATATATATATATATAATATAATTGTGTAAATTTTTTTCTTCACTTATATAAATGTGATTCTTATAAAATTATTTATTTTGTATTACACACAATAGTCATTTGAATGTTTAGCTCTAACGTAAGATTCTGTGATTATATTTTTATATTTATATCTAGAAGAATTTCTAAGCAGATAAATAAGTGCAATAGTTATATTTCAATGTAGTAGTATATTCAAATATCAATAACCATTGCAAGATATGTGAAAAGGTTTATAAAAGAGTTATCGTTTTGCATTTCAAATATTTCTCAAAGAAATAGAATATCAATAACCATTGGTTGGCTAGGAGAGGGTGATGGCCATGCCGAAGCTCTCTTCCTAGTTCTTCCTCTTTGCCGTTCAAAAAAAATAATAATAACCATTGCAAGATATGTTAAAAGATTTATTAAAGAGTTATCGTTTTGCATTTCAAATATTTCTCAAAGAAACAAAAAGAAACAGTAACAGGAATCGCCATTTTAACAAAAAATATAGTAAAAGTTGACACCCAATTACCGGTCATTGTAAATTTAAGGGACTGAAATTGGAAATAAATGTGATACGAGGACCTGTTTTGTCGACCATTACAACTCGATCATGAATATGTTCGTATAATGCCTACCTCTCTATTGGCAATTCAGTTCAGCCTGCTCCAGTCTCGGTCACATACCAAAAATGTTGAAACCATTTCCAAGTAAAATAGCTTTATTTATTTATCATAACATAATGTAACCACAACGGTATTGGCCTAGTGGTAAAGGCTTGGTCTCCAAGGGTGAAAATATTTGTAGGTCCCAAGTTCTTATCCTAGGAGCAACAAACTTTCCCCTTGTGGCCACAGAGGTTCACATGCGATGACTCCGGGCTATTTGCAAAGCGAGTAGTCGCCCTGGGATTAGTCGGCTTGCAAAACGGGTCGGACACCCAGGTAAATAAAAAAACACAAAATGTATTAGTAGCAACTGGTTTATATACATGTCTTCGCTTATCCATGCAACTTTTTTTATTGATAGGATCATTAAATGTACATTTTTAAATCAACTTTGTGAGTAGTAAAATCAAATGACCATAATCTTCTCAAATGCAAAGTGTTTTATGGTGAAAACGTGATCAAGTAAAATTTTAATAGGTAACACATAGAAATCAATAATTTGAACATAAAAAAATGAGGGCCTCCATTGGCCCTTGGAAGATAAATTGTTGTCGGCACTGTTGCAAGGGAGAGCTACCATCGAAGGGTGTGCAGCTTACATGCCAAAAAGGCTTGGATAAATTACTCTTCTACCTATATAGAATATGAGGGGAAGGAGAATGACACAAATGATTAAGACATGGGTTTGTTGGGAAGAATATCGTGGCAATGGAGGTAGGGGTCATGGATGTTGTCGGTTGGATGATTGGTGAGGAAAGTTAACGATTGTCAGATGATTATGACTTCTATATATAAGTTATACAATACAAGTATCATTTTATGGACATTAATGAAATTAAAATTTAGTTATATTGTTTGAATTTGCAAATTAAGACAAATTTAAAGTACGATTTCTCGGTTATTAGGTTTTTGGTATAGAATCAAATAGTTAGACTTGATTTCTCAGTTTCCCGACTTCCTAAAACCCTAATGAATCACTAACACTATAGTCTAAAATATAATGGTATGATCTATTCTAAGTCATGGACCCGGGAATCTAAAGTACGATAATGGTATAATCCCTTTATGTCTAAGATATGTCATAACATGTTCAAAGCCTACAAGAATTATCAAGGTTTGGTTTGTGTTACATTCAAATCATATTAAAGTGTCTAGCTCTCTCAATTGTCATGTGTCATGGTCCCAAGGTTGTCTATTATGTTCGATGCATGTATATGGACATTCGCATAAACTTCATGAATTGCTTGCAATATACATACATAATAGTGAGAAACAATTGAGTCGTTGGATGAGTTAAAATTTTGATACGATGGCTTTAAACAAATATGGGCCTTCATCACCTTCATTTGTATTTATCTACCTTCATCCACATTCATTTATGCCTTCAGACGTGTTCACATACTTTGAATACATGCATTTTTTTTAAAAAAATTCAGTAATGGTAATATAAGTAAATGTATGTCGACGAACAAGGGTGGATGAAAGTATGGGCTCTCACTTTTCTTATCAAAAAACTCGTTATCATATTTTTTAACTATATATATATATATATAATATGCACTTGTGTGTTTTTAAATATACATGTGTATATATATAATATGGAATATTAAACCATGAAGAAAGTTTTGGTAATAGGTACGTATGAGTAGATTTGGGAGGTATTGATCTTCTAGATGTAACAAAGTCAAGCTAGAGTCCCCTTAATTGAATAGTATGTTTTTGTATTTATGTGAAAGAAGTTGCTAGCATACATTAAAATAATAATTGTGGAATTTATTTCTATTTTATTTTTAAAATAATCGTCATTTAATTATTGAGTGTATTAAGAAGCTTCTTTGACTATATCCATATATTCATTTTTGGAAGATAACAATCTATTAAATATATATGTATATGAGATTCGTGTTAAGAAAAAACAAAGGTTTGCAACCAAATTTATTTTTTCTCATTAGTTGTTTCGTTTTGATTACTTGAAAAAAAATAGCAATGTATAAAATGCAAGAAAGAAAAACTAAAATGAGCAAAATTTGTAGCGTATTAACTCACATATACTCAAAAAAATATATTTGTCGACTTTCATAAGCTTAATCCTTAAACTTCATAAAGTCTTATAAGTAGAAAACGACAAAAAGTAAAGTTTGACGGATTTATTTCGCTTGAAATCTTCTTAATTTTAACTATTTGTAATATACAAGTTTAAATAATAATTTCTTATGATTAAACTTAATTACTTGTATGTGTCGGTGTAATAATATTTTTTATATTTTATCGTCTACTCTATCGAGGTAACACATAAAGCCAGAAGAAGCACCGAACGTTGATTCATTTTAAAAATAATTAATGCATCTTCTGAAAATTACTTCCACGTCTCCTAATTTGGAGATTTTTTTCTTCTTATTTCATCTTTTTGCCATTTTGAAGAATGTTTTTGAGAACTTTTTTATAGAAAGGAAAAAAAAAATTAACCATTAATTAATATCTTATTTTTAAAGATCTTGTTAAAGATATTTTTACAAAAATCATTAATCTAACTCAAGATATATATCTACTTTGGTACTCGAAGAAATTATATCTTGAGATTCATGTCAAAATTAAATTGAACCTAATTTCAGTCAAAGACATTGCAAAGTCATTATCATAAAAAAATGTGGACTATCAAACACTTGAAATGAAAATTTTTAAAATGGGGTGAGTTTTATAAAAAGAATTGAAACAAGCTTTTGTTTAAAAAAAAGGCAAGCGATTATATATATATATATTTTAAATTACTATTTTTTTTTTTGAAAAATAAATGAGTTTATATTTACATTTTGACTATATTTGGCAAACGTAGCTTATAAGCTAGCTGGTAGCTGATAGTTGATAAGCTAGTTGTTGATTGATAAGCTTGCTAGTAGCTGATAAGCTAGCTTATGAACAAATTAAGTTTGACAAAAACTAGTTTATGAGTATGTAAATGACCAAAAAAGGGTATATTTGAATTTAATAATTAATATTAATAAGGGTATAATTGGAAAAAGCTACAATAAGCTCCTCATAAGCTACTTAAAGTAGCGTTTCAAAAAGCTAGCTTCTGGTACATGTTTAGATGACTAGCTTATAAGCTAGCTTATTTTTGCCAAACACGGCCTTTGTAAAAAGAATGTCGTTTCAAGAAGTCAATGTTTTATAACAAAACTCATAAAGTTTAATAGACGGTGATAATTTTTTTTTGGAAATGTTAATCTAGCTGGGCTTTATCTAAACTACATCTTTAGTAATTTTGTAATTAAATTTCGACCGTATGATAAGTTGTTAATGGCATGGACTTAAACTCTTGTTAATGGATATCCCATCACATCGTGCCTTAGGTCTTTTACCAATATGCTATCACCCTTGTGGTTGGTCATAATTGTTTTAAATTTTAATGGTGCAAGATTTTTTCTTTCTTTCTATTTTTTTGATAATTGCTATATGTTTGATTATTACAAATGGAAATATCAAATTATGGAGTTTGATGACTTAAAAATAGAGGCATTTCCGTCCATACATAGTTTTGGATGTCTAATTGGTCTAGTTTTCAATCTTGATCATGAAACAACCAAATAGTAATTTGGCTAGCTTTTCAAATCTGAATGTTCACAATGTTCCTACTGCAATGTCTGCAGTTGTTATGTCGAGTTTCTTTTTTAATTCAGTATTTTATGACTTTCAAAGAAGATCGTTGCCTTAACTCACACAAATTTAAGCCAATATTCAATATATTTGTGAGTGTTCTAGAAGTTCAAATAAAATGGTTCATGCTTTTGAAGATGTTTATGACAAAGGAACGACATCAAAACACTATCAGAATGCATTATGTGTTTGGAGTTTACCTACTCGAGTCGGTAGGAATCAACAACCAAGTATGTCAAAGGGTCTTGACAAGATTGCCAGATACGTAGACAAACCGTAACTACTGTGAGTTATTCCTTGACACAATCTCATCTCATGTAAAAATAGAATATTGTGTGTCTAATACAATTGGTTGTGGAGGATCCACTACAAATACTAGTGAGAAGAGTTGCTTAAAAGTACATGATTACCGATCAAAAGAGAAAATTTTGTCTGAACTTTAATGATTCAACAAGCGTTTCAAAGAAAGGAGGGAGATCCATTCGATTACTATTCAAAGAAGGCTACACAACATGTTGATTATAAAAAAAATATTTTAATTGTTAGAATATGTAATCATCTATGTCATTTATCATCATATGTTTAAACAATTAATTCTCTCAACTAATTGTTTCCACCACAAATAGGTTAGGTTTGATGGGAAAATACATTATTTGAAAACACTTGTTTATCTAGTTTTCTTTAGTGGTATTTGATATTTTTTGTAGCAAGTTTTTATTCTTTACATATCCTTTTAAAACAAAAAATGTGTACGAATCGTGTGTTTCAACCAAAAATTATCATATAAATCAACTATTAGACGTAGTATAACATTAAGTCTGTTTTCCAATTGTTATGAGTTATACTTTTCCACAGTCATTAGAAGTTTGCCTAACTACTACCTTACGATATCTTACATGATAGTCGACATAAATACAACCTCATTATATGATTAGTAAAAGCATATGTCATATAACTTTAAGATTTATTATAATCAATTAATTTATTAGACCATAAAACGAAAGGTTTCAATCCACTAGACACATTAAAGTCAAACTTAGGCCCCTTGAAACCAAATAATTGTGGTGTTTTGTAAGTATTTGAAAATTCCACTTCACTACTAAATAATCAATTTTTTGGAAAAAATTGATCTGGTTTACTTTATTTGATCACTTCATAACTATTTGACCCCACACCATTTCAACCCATTACCAAACTAATTTTATATCTTGATTGCACCCAAAATAGTCAAAAGTACTATTTATTTTAAATTAATGAATATTTAGTTTTAATTATACCTTTTAACGAGTTATGTCTTTTTGCCATGAACTTGTAACTTTAACGAGTTATTTCTTTCCATATAAATTTCGTCAACAACTGTTGCTATATAGAGAAGGAAAAACCAACAAGGCATAAAAACCCAGCAAAAACCAACACCCAATTAGACGAAAGTGACAAATAGAAAACAAAAAACTGATTAAAACCTACTAGCAGTTGGTACACCACCACAATGACCAAGACCCAATGAGACGACTATTGGAACGTGCAAGTTGGATATCAGTCAACAAGTCACCACCACCTACTATAGAACACAAGCTTATTACGAGAGATCCAAATTACGCTTGACCACAACGTACTCACTAAGTTCTAGGAGTGCAAATGAGTTGACATGATCCCGAGCCTAACCAAGCTCGAGCTGGGTTTCTTTTGAGCCTTATGTAACAAGCTTGAGCTTGTTGTTAAGGATTTAGCAGGCTTGGGCTCCCCTCGTTTGTCAGACGAGCCTAAGCTTGGCTCGAGCTTGCCTATATACCTATAAAAGCTTGAGCTTGTTTATACATTTTGAGATCATCAACGCTTTACATGTCTTTTATTTTTAATTATTTATAGTATTTATTATATATATATTTATATTATATTAATTGAGGCTCGTTTAGGCTCGTGAGCTTAAACATAAAGGCTCAAGCTCGAACTAGTCTAAGTCGAGCTTGAATTGAGCTTTTATCGAGTCAATCCTGAGTTGCTCGACTCGCTTACACCCTACTATGGACAATGCAGGAAACAACTCGGATAAAGTCCAAACGTTCGAGACCGAAGATATAACCCGCGGGTTAGAGGCCAATCACTTCATAATTATTCCCCACAACATTGGGATCAAAGAACACTTCGCAAAACAGTGGTACACTGATTCGACAACGTTATTACACTGATTGCAAAGTAGCGAGTGAAGGTCGACGCCCATCTGGTCGAGTCAAGCTTGAATGAGGATTCTTCCACGCTTTAAATGCCAGATGAAGATACAAATTTTGGAAGGAATGGTCTTGTTCCAAATTATCGGAACAATACATTTCAAAGGAATATAAGATGTAGAGTCAACTAGATCCTTAATGTACTTCACATCAAAATCAAATTTGTTCTTCTATATGTGTTTTACATGTTTTGTGATGTACTTATTTATTTTTATATCATTTTAATGATTTTGTTCTTCCATCTTGTTGATCTAAAATTTTATCTCCTATACATTAGATATTTTACCTATTACATTTCTGGTTTAACATAGTACCACAACAATTCCTTACGAACTCGAGACCTAACCTATGGAAATAAAACTTTTGCCATCTCGTTGATGTATAAACTACTAAAAACAAGAGTATCACCAAACAAATTTCCGTTAATAATTAGTTAATTGATGAAGTTATTCATAGATTAACCAATATTATAGAAAGAATCGATCTGAAAACATTTGGTCAGTAAATGATACTGTCATTTTACCAATATAGTTTTGATAATATATGATTATAGAATTCTAAAATTTTAAACTGAAACTTAGATTTCTTAGTTATCTTTTTTTTTTTTGAAAAATAATAATCAAATGAACATTTATATCCAATTTTACCCATAAATCAATGTTTGTGAAATTGTAGTTGGGTTGTTACTTTTAGTGAAACATGAAGCCAAAGCATTCGGTCGCTAGGGTACCATTTTTCACTGCTTATGGGCTGTGGCATGTCAACATCAGATAGTGAAACAAAAACATAACATATAAAAAGAGGATGAAGTTTAAGAAAGAAGTCTGAAAAACTATAAAAAGAAAATGGAAAACACTACAGGAAATTTGACCTATTGCAACGACAAAAATCGTCGCTAAAAATTGAAATTTCGTTGCTATAGAAAAATTGCGACGACTGTCGTCGCTGTAGAGGACGTCACTATTGCCCCGTTGCAGAAAGTTTCTATAGCGACGAATTTTCGTCGCTAAAAGCTAAAAATAAAAAATTACATAATTTTACTATGGCCACTATAAGTCGTTGCTATAGAGAAAAAATAAATATTTATTATTTTCTCTATAGCGACGAAATGTCGTTGCTGCAGGTCAAAAACAAAATTTTAAATTTTTTCTAGAGCGACGAGATTTTGACACTATAGGTAAAATTGGGTTTTTTATTTTTCACCTATAGCAACTTCTAGTCGTTGCAATAGATAAAAATATTCTTTTTTAATACATTTTATCAGATGGCCTGATATTCAATATCAAAACATTTAAAAACCATAAAACGATAATTTTGAATGTAATATTATAATTTTGATAACTGTAACACAATAATTCAATACTAAACTAGTTACATATATAAAAGAAAATGTTAACATTTCAAATATATCAATACATGAATATCTAATCATTGGACAAATTGCTCTCAGTATCCTCATCCGTCTGCGGCGGGTGTTGTGCAGCCACCGATATGTTGTTTCGGCTGTTAAGCAAACCTCAATATGACCACCTAAAAGAAAGCAATTGATCATGTGGTTTCTTTAAAGACGTCAACTTCATGAAGGTAGATTCTAACTATAAATAACCAACTACTAGAACAGAGCAAAGATAAAAGTAGTGGGTTCACAAAATACATATGTTTGAAGCAACTTTGTCATGCAAGAAATATATGCAATAAAGACAGTGTCGTACCTCCTTCACTTTACGCTTATTACGTTTGTGGCGATGCCTAGCCTTCCCCTTCTCTTTATCCTTTAGTTGAAACAAACTTTTATGCGTATGCTCGTGTTGTTTATGTTTCCTTGCGCAATTGGATGGTCCCTGCTCACTGCCAAGTGAACTGTAACATACAAATTAATCACATACTTAAAGCAGTCTCTATGATGAGAATCCTTAATGCCTAACTTCTAGATAGATCCAAACAACTATAGCTTCACAGTTCAAATGTTTAAATAAAACGAAAATATGATGCAATAAATAACTTACATGAGTGCCTTTAGAATCTAAAAGAAGGAGGAGGAGGAGGAGGAGGAGTTAACACCACCCCATCCACAAGATGAATTCATATAATCACATCCAATATAATTTAAGTTTACCGACTATAAACAAAAATTAAGAGGAATTAAGGATTTTAACATGTAACTGAATACATAATTGTAAACTAATAGCCTACCAAAACACATAAACTAATTAAAATTGTACCTCCACAAACCGTAAACGCTGACTGAACGAAGGTTTTGAGCAGCGCTGCAATATAGATATGAAGGGTGCAAGTCCTAGAAGCTGGAAGATCAACCTGCAGGTTCATGTAAGTATAAAAATAGCAGCCTCCACACATAGAACAAATGGCAAAAGATGGTCTGAGAAGTGGAAGCATAGAAACATGTTATGCAGACAAAAAAAAACTAGTAACCAATCAGAGAGAGTTTGAATCTAAATGGATCATTCATTATTAAAATGCAGTTGAAACTAAGAATTCAAATCAAGAACCTATACTTGGTCTTTTAGGGTCAATCATTTTTAAGTAGTCTGACATGTTAGGTTGGAAACTAACAATGTCAAAATGCTAAACCTCATTGTTTGAATATGTGTTTCCTAATCAGCCAAATAACACTCCAGCCTTTTGAACTGTGTAGGCAGCTTCTGTTGCACATTCTCTCTTCTGCACAAATGGAGTTACATTTCCAATCATTAAACCTTCTCAAAAGGGACAATGCACATATATAAATGGTCAGCATCATTTGCATCTTATAAACTATTTCAATATTAAGCATCGTTATTCTTTTATTGTTCAAACACTTGCAACATATAATACTGACCTACTTTTAAACTACAAAATGTGTAACCAATTGGAGTTTTGATGATTACATTTCTCATATTCTCAAATCCATCATTTAGATTGGCCATGGCAAATAATTTGGTTTGGCTCTAACATGATGAAAAAAATTACATATACCTAACAGGATCAACATAACATAGATGGTATCATGATACTCAACTGGATAGCAAATATAACCATTACTTTTTGGTTTTTTCAATGGTTTATTGAATTTCCGATGTCAAGTCTACTTTGTTGCATCAATTCCAAATGTTAAGCTCATAATAGCAGATCACCATACTTACTTCATCATGGATGTATAATCTACAAAAATTAGCAAGATATCCTAGAGCTAAAATCACTTATTCCAATAAGTAAACTGCAACTATGTGCTAAATGAACTTCAAAGGGTGACAGGTTATATCATTTTTCAAAAGGAACTTCAAATCTGAAAATTGTTAGCATTGAGTTATATTTAGTTCCATAAGATGAAAAAAAACATGCAACTATTATAAAAGGGATGAAAAGATAGATAGTCTGAACCTAAAGAAAAAAAGTCATTCATATGGTCCCAACAAATAGATTCAAAAGTTAAGTGCATTCCATCATGGACTGTATAATACTTGTGAAAAGACAGGGCATACAATAGTTATAAGTCCTTTTGGCTTCTTACTTGAATTCCTTATGCAAAATTGAAAATCCTACTTCACTTATCCTCTTCTTTATCCACATAATAACACAGGATGATAACACATGGCAGCATCCAATTAAACAGAAATTTGCCAATCATAAAAGTCAGCAATACAAGTAATGTGATCCATTCCACATAGTTAAAAAGCATATAGTATCTATTTTTACCATTATTATCTCCTTTCTTGTTCTTGAGTCGTATTCTATTGGCCAATCATGGAAGGCTTCTGTGAAAACAAAGTTTCACGTAAATATCAAACCCTAAGAAATCTTCAATTGGTAATAGTAGCACACATTATAGTGGTACCAAAAGCTACAACAACAGCAAAATCAGGTCAATCTAACCTGCACCATCGGGATCACAGATGCCATCATCGGAATCAGCACTATAATCTGAACAATGAATCAATGTTAATTCCAAACTGAAAGCAATAACGAAACAGTGAATTACGAACAACGAATCAATGTTAATTCCAAACTGAAAGCAATAACGATACAGTGAGTTACGAACAAAGAATCAAACCGTGAATCCTGAAGTCAAAATCAAATCAGAAAACCGTGAATTGAGAACAAATCGACCAATCGAAAAACTTTTCCAACGATTAGAACCAAATGCAACCAATCGAAATCACCGAGAGAACCAAATGCAACCAATCGAAATCACCGAGAGAACCAAAGAAGACATGTAGTAAGTTATATGGAGACCGAAGAAGATGATCGTTGGGACTCTCGATTAGATTTAGGGCTATGGAGACTGAAGAAGATGGTGTTGCGACTCTCGATTAAAGGAACGGCGTCCGACTTAAAATTAGGTCAAAATTTGGGGGAAATCTACAGCAACGACACGTCGTAACTGTAAGTTTGTATAAATCAGGAAAATAATTTATTATTTAATAGCAAACTTGAATTATTTAATTAAAAAATTGGAAAAAACCTGCTGCAACCAATTGTCGTAGCTATAGGTATGTATTTATCTGGAATATAGTTTATTATTTAATAGAAAATTGTATTATTTAATGTGAACATGTATTACGACGAGAAGTTGTCGCTGTAGGTGGGTATTTATTTAGAATAAAATTAAACATTAAAATGGAAGTGGAAGTTAATTTTAGAAAATTAATATAATACTTATAGCGACGAAATAGGTCGTTGCAATAGCATTCGTTGCTATAGACTTAATTTCTTGTAGTGAAAGTATAAGAATATGGAAATCAAATTAATGAGAAAAATATGGTTGTTATTTTGGTGTTATTTTTTCTGTTCGAATTTTGATTATATGTCGTCTTTTCCAATTTAAAAAGTAAGAATGGGAGATTTTTTTATATTTAAAAACCTTGTTGTAACAAACTCTTAATCACATCCATTGAATTAACGAATCTAAGGCCGAGCGTACATGTTTGGTTTGACAACGGTTTGGTGGTGGGTTGGGCGGGCCCAAGCCGCATGTGATACGCCTTCCGGCGGTTTCCCCAACCCGCCCCCACTTTAACTCTCTTTTTCTCTCTCATTATTTATATATAAAAATAATTAAAAAAAATGTAGAGGGTATGAATGTTGTGTTACGAGATGCACCATATCAATTCGTTACTAAAACGCAATTCGTAGAAGAACATGAAATTAAAAGTGATCAACAGTTTAGATTCACTTCTCAGGTTTTTTATGTAAACCTGAACTCTTTGTAAGATTCTTTGTCACTTTGTTTGCATTAATATATATATATATATATATATATATATATAGAGAGAGAGAGAGAGAGAGAGAGAGGAAAGTTCAAATGTGAACCACATTTTGGTTGTGAACGTGAGGACAGCCGAGAGCGCGACACGTGGCAGCTTTGATTGTGGTCCCTCCCTTTAATTCAATGCCCTCCCATGAATCGCGCCTAGTCACCCGTTGTGGACTTGACGTGGCGCTTAGTCATCCGCCACATGTCGCGCTATCGGTTGTCCACACGTTCACAACCAAAAAGTGGTTCACATTTGAACCCACCCCGATATATATATATATATATATATAAATTTAAATGGAAACTTAAAAGATAGGTAATAAAAAGGGGGAAAATTGTTCGTTCAATGATTGATACATTAGTATAATAGTACAAGAATGCTCCTTTCCTACGTTAGCAAGTCATATGATAATAGTTTTACACTTCTTTTTGACGAAAGGAAACTATTCTAATACTTTCTTATGGTTTAAAAATGGGGATTTTGGCCAGAATGCCCTTAGGGGCACCCCCCATTTATTTTTTTGCCCCTTCTCTCTCTCTCTTTGCAGCCAGGCCCGGCCCTGGGCACGTGCAGCCCGTGCGACCGCACAGGGCATCAAAGCCCAAGGGGGCATCAAAATTTCATATACTACTAGTTTACGCTTTTTGGGTAGGATATTTAGACATAGGATTTGTATATGAAAAATGGATTGATATTTTTTGCTTCAAGAAGTGCACAAAAACATCGTTTTAGGTGATGCAAATTTATATTTTGTGATTTGAGGTTTTGGTTTTTATGTCTCTTTTGTATTTTTCATTTTAATCAATAACTTGACTAGGTTTCAAATTCTTTACAAAAATTGTGTCTTTCGTCATTTCATTTGCTTAAAAAGTAGACATAGGGGGGGCATCTTTAAGCATGTTCGCACAGGGCATCAAAACTCCTAGGAACGGCCCTGTTTGCAGCATATACCCCATTGCGCATCTATAGGTGCGTTATAACCCACCTATAGCTAAAAGACAAAAAAAAACGAGCATCTATAGATGCGCATCTATAGGTGCGTTATAACGCACCTGCAGCTAAAAGACAAAAAAAACGAGCATCTATAGCGCATCTATAGATGCGCATCTATAGCGCATCTTCAAAAAAAACGCACCTTCTAAGTAGCTGATGCCGTTAAAGATGCGCCATAACGCACCTTTTTGTTGACTTTTACTCGTCAAAGGCTCTCTTTTTTTGTCTTTTAGCTATAGGTGCGTTATAACGCACCTATAGATGCGCAATGGGGGTATATGCTGCAAAGAGAGAGAGAGAAGGGGTAAAAAAAATAAATGGGGGGTGCCCCTAAGGGCATTATGGCCAAAATCCCTTAAAAATGCTATATTTTTATCGTCCTTAAAGGAATATAATAACTTACAAAAATTTATATTTGATTATAAATTTTAAATTAGTAAACATTTTTTATTTTTTAACTAATTAATATTATTTTTGAATAATCATAAAGTGTTTTTATCAAATTATATATTAGATAATATATATTGTATTTTTAAAATAAAAAGAGCAGTTAATAACCACTATGAAAATATTGACTTTGGCTATGTTTGGCAAGCGTAGCTTATAAGCTAGCGGATAGCTAATAAGCTAGCTGTTGATTGATCAGCTTGTTAGTAGCTGATAAGTTAGTTGTTGATTGATAAGCTTGTTAGAGCATCTCCAACAGGTTTGCTATAATAGAAAAATTGGTGTTTTTTTTCCTAAATTGCTCCAACAGGTTTGCTAAAAGGATTGCTAAAATAGAAAAAACTTGAGTTTTCTCTAAATTTAGAGAATTCTCTAAATTCTCTAAAATATGAGAGAGAAAGTATTACTTTTTATTTTCCACCAATAGAATAATTTGATTGTTTAACTTTTTTTAAAAAAATTCATTGGAATAATAAATGTAAGTATATTTTAATAATATAAGTGATGATAGAATCTCTATAATAGAAAAGCTGTTGGAGATGGAAAAATAAAGTTTTAGAGATTTTGACATTTCATTTGCTATTTTAGTAAAATTATAGCAAACCTGTTGGAGATGCTCTTAGTAGCTGATAAGCTAGCGTATGAACAAATTATGTTTGGCAAAAACTAGCTTATGAGTATGTAAAATGACCAAAAATGGTATATTTGAATTTAATAATTAATATTAATAAGGGTATAATTGGAAAAAAAACTACAATAAACTCCTCATAAGCTACTCAAAGTAGCGTTTCAAAAAGCTAGCTTATAAGCCAGCTTCCTGGTACATGTTTGGATGAACTAGCTTATAAGCTAGCTTATGTTTGCCAAACACAGCCTTTATATGACTACTAAAACGTCTAAATATCTTAATAAAATAATTTATAGCACTTAAGTTTATAGGCATAAACCATAAAGCCTCACATCGAAAATCGTTGCAATATGTTTATAAAATGTTTTTGTACCTTTTAGCAAGCTTTGACACTTTTAAAATAAAATGACGTATTAACTATTTCATACAACATTTTTCATAAGTGTCCATACATCTTTTTATAGGACACTTCTGTTTGTATAAATTTATTTTTTTGAATATTACCGTATAAAATAGTTAATATAACATTTTATTTTTTTAAATATTTTTTCAAAAAAAGCTTGTTAAAACGCCAAAAAAAATTCTATAGACTTAGTTAAGTATTGGATTATAATACTTACAAAATTAAATTCTATAAAGTATTTTATTACAACCTCGTTAAGTACTTTATTGTAGCATGTTTATAGGGTTAATTTAATTAGTATCATATTTTATATTTTTACCATTTATTTGTTAAGATAATTTTAATAACTTATTACATAGTATTTAGATATGAACTAATTTACTCATTGAGAGACCTACAATTAGGGTTGTAAACGAACCGAACGTTCGGTGAATCGTTCGTGAACTGTTCGGCGGGAAGTTCGTTTATGTTCGTTTATTTAATAAACGAACGAACACGAACAAGTTTTTTTGTTCGTTTAGTTAAACGAACGAACATGAACAAAGGAACCGTTCGTTCATTTACGTTCGTGAATGTTCGTTCATTTACGTTTGTTTATGTTGTTCGTTTATGTTGTTCGTTTACGTTCGTTTATGTTCGTTTGTATTAAAACATTTAATACTTATTTATCTAAGCTATATAATTTTTAGAATTCAATTTAGTTTTAAATTTGAATTTGATTATTATTTTAGTTTTATATTAAGTTTTAAAAAAATGCACCTCCTAATAGTTAATGAAATGACAAGTAAGCTTGTTCGTTTACGTTTGTTCATTTAACTTTTATGTTCGTTCGTTTATGTTCGTTTAACTTTTACGTTCGTTCGTTTATGTTCGATTAGCATCTTAAACGAACGAACATGAACGAACACGAACACACCAAATAGCTAAACGAACGAACACGAACACACATTTTTTTGTTCGTTTACCATTCGTGTTCGTTCGTTTGTTCGGTTAAGTTAAATGAACGAACACGAACAAGCCTCCGTTCGTGTTCGTTCGGTTCGTTTACAGCCCTACCTACAATGGAGCCAACGATGGCCACGTTTCATTGTATTGTTTTTCCACCATAAGGTTAAGTTTTATGAAAGGTGTAATCGTATTTTTTTAGAATGTGCTCCGTATTATCTTAGAAGATGTAACCGTATCTCGTAATTAACCAAAAAACTAAAATAGAATCTTGAAATCAGCAAAGTCCTGAAGAAAAAACCTATTGAAATCAACCAAAAAAAAGGGAGAAAATCCCTCAAAATTCATTAAAAAATTTTAAAAATCAAGAAAAAGAAACTCTAGAAATATGTTGAAAAGGTGAAATTAGGTTAAAAACAAATAGAACGATATTCAACGTTGGTAAATAAAAATAAAATACGACGATAAAGACATCCACTTCAAGCAAATATGATATGAAAAAGTTAAAATCAATCATTATAATTATACTAAAAATCGTTTTATACGACACATAAGAGTTGTAATACTGCTACGCTAAACAAAGCTAATTAACATGTTCCCACCTTTTGTAAATTTAACTTAAAAAACAAGTATATAATTTTTTGCAAATAATTTCAAGTAATTATTAATTTATTTAGGTGAACTCAGAATTATTATTGCATGTATAATGTATGGACATATATACACATGCATATGGTATTATTATGAAAAAGAAAAAGAAAAAAACTATGAAGTAGATAAATATTATCTTATTGACTTATTTAAAAAAAACTATCTTATAAAACTAAGGGTGGTGGTACATTGATAAAATACATAGGGGATATGATGGAATGTCTTATTTACCTGCAGTTTTAGTACATATATTAATATTATGTGGACACAGTTAGCCTCAGACGGTCACAACTTGTTAATAATTTGTTGTGGTTTAGACAAAGTTTAGGTAAACTTTTTTACGTAAAAAAAACAATCGTGAAAGAAATATGAACCGCATAATAGATCACATGCTTTATTTGAATGAATAGAAACATGTAATAGACAAGCTAATAACGAAGGGTAAATGGAAAAAGACCATATTTGATTGAGGCCGATAACCGAGTAACTCAATTGTGGCCATATGATTTGTCATGGATGTGGTCTAGGCAAAGTGTAGGTTAATTTTTTCCAAAAAAAAAAAAACCCGACAATCAAGAAAAAAATATGAAGACAGAATAGTCTATTACATACTCTATCGAACACATGGGAATATGCAATAAACTAACTTCTAATGGACGGAAAATGAAAAAGACCATTTTGGATCGAGACCGATAACCGAGTGGCTCAAACCGGGGCCAAAAGAATTCGATGCTATCAGACAATAGTTCAAGTAACGTAACACATTTAGTTGATGTGACGAGTAACATAACAACAATAATACAAACCGTCAATTAACATAGAAAGTGATTAATCGAGACCTCATAGCAACCGCATTGATATTTCTTTACAAAAAAAGTACAATTTCTTTAATCAAGTAACATTTGTCAATAATGTTTCATCTCCTATTTGGTTTATATAATCTTAATAAACTATTCTTTTACCAAAAACAGCCGCGTATAAAGAAATAGATTTATTTTTGGGGGGATATTATTATATTATGCTTTTGAATATTTTCCTTTTGTTAGGCCGGTCAGGTCAGCTTACAGCTAATTTCCACTTTTCTTATTCTTATTATTTTTATTATTATTAGAGTAAATTACAGTTTTGGTCCCCATGACTTATATGTATATTTAAAAGTGGTTCCAAATTTCAGTAACTACAATTATCATTCCACACCGTTTTACATTTTGCTTAGAAAATGATTCGGAGACCATTTTCAAAGCAAAAGGTAAAATGGTAGGAACGAAACCGTAGTTAGGCCATGAGTAGCGCAACCCACAAGACCACTCTGTCGTATCAACTTTACATCAGCTTTACCCATAAATCTACAATAAGTCTGAAATAGGAGTACCACTACCCACAAAACCGAATACCTAATATATATGAGAGAGAGGGGGGATCGGTGTCACTGGGTTTGGGTTTCCAAACCCAATCCATCGAGCCCACGTGGGAAACGATTTCACCGTAGCATAGCCCGCAGGAATCCTGCCGAGCCCGTCTTGACGCTACTCACGGTCTTATTGAAGTCTATGGATCCCTTTCAAAAATTCATGTAAATTATAAGAATTAAAACTGTAGTTTACTATTATTTTTTTTTATTATTATTTTACAATAAATAAATATAATAGCATTTTAAAAGCATGAAAAATAATTTAAAAAATGACAATTGACTAAAATGTCTATTCATACTTGAAACCCAATCAAACCCCTTTTCTTCACCCCTCTTAAATACCCACCAAATCCTTTCTCTTCAAATCTAACACCCTCAACCACCCACCACCATGCTCCGCCATAAACCACCACTCTCCGCCGTCCTCCTCCCCTTCCTCCTCCTCATCTCCACCACCACCACCGCCACCACCACCACCACCCAAATTTCAAAACAATTCAAAGAAGCCCCCAAATTCTACAACTCCCCAGAATGCCCCCAAATCGACACCACCGGCGTTGACCACCACCCCACCGACACTTTGACCACCACCACCTCCACCGTCCACGTGGCAATGACCCTCGATGCCACCTACCTCCGTGGATCAATGGCCGCCATCTTCTCCGTCCTCCAACACTCCTCATGCCCACAAAACATCCACTTCCACTTCATCATCACCTCCCACGCGCCGCCCCTACGCGCCGCCATCTCCACCTCCTTCCCATACCTGAATTTCCAACTCTACCCTTTCACCTCCTCCGCCGCCGTCGCGGGGCTCATCTCCACCTCCATCCGCTCCGCCTTAGACACCCCACTCAACTACGCCCGCACCTACCTCGCCGACATCCTCCCCGCCACGTCACCAAGATCGTCTACCTCGACTCCGACCTCGTACTCGTCGACGACATCGCCAAACTCGCCGCCACCCCGCTCCCAAACGACACCGTTCTGGCGGCGCCGGAATACTGCAACGCCAACTTCACCTTCTATTTCACTCCCACTTTCTGGTCAAACCCTTCCCTGTCGTTGACTTTCGCCAACCGGAAAGCTTGCTATTTCAACACCGGCGTGATGGTGATCGATTTGGTCCGGTGGAGGTCCGGCGAGTATACGAGAAAGATCGAGGAATGGATGGAGTTGCAGAAACGGATGAGGATTTACGAGTTGGGTTCTTTGCCGCCTTTTTTGTTGGTTTTTGCCGGAAATATAGCTCCGGTGGATCACCGGTGGAACCAGCATGGGCTCGGCGGGGATAATTTCCGGGGGCTTTGCCGGGATTTGCATCCGGGTCCGGTGAGCTTGTTGCATTGGAGCGGGAAGGGGAAGCCGTGGGTGCGGATTGACGACGGGAGGCCGTGTCCGTTGGACGCGCTCTGGGCACCGTATGATCTCCTGCGACCGCCATTTTCGTTTGATTGTTGAGGAAAATGGTGGCCGCGGATATTGCTATTTGCACCCTTTGAATGTCAGGATCCGGTCATTCTGTGCATTGGGAATGTAAAAACTGTTTGCATCCCTATACATGTTAGAATCAGGTCGTTCTGTGCATTGGAAATGTAAAAAACAGACTGTGACGTTGACGAAGAGTAAGGATGGTGATGATGGTGAAGATTGAAGAACATGAACTCCATTATGATCATCTTGTTTTTTGTTTCTTTTTGTTTTTAATATTTTATATTAATTTGAAATTGTACATTTGTTTAAAAAAAAATTATAGATTCATCATGATTTTGTTGTATAAGAAAAAGAAAGAAGGTGCAAGACATAAAGTGATGTAATAAAAGACGTCTCTTTCTTCCATATGTCGCCTAACCGATATTCTTTAATTTTCTACCTCTTTCAAAATAACAATAAGAGTAAATTGCAATTTTAATCATTGCGGTTGTTGTATTTAACTGTTTTTAATATAACTTTTTATGATACGTAAAAATTATTGATTCTGGTCTCTGTCACGTAAAGAAATTAAATATCATCGTTTGACTTCCTTAGCACATCGGCAGTGCTTGCGGGCTCGTCTGTATAGGACGGTGCAAAACGTTCAGGTTCAAACTAGGGACGGAGCTAAAGACGGACACACTGTTGAACGTGCCACCGTTTCATTACTCCGTCATAGTGTAAAAAATTACAGTGTCACCGTATCAATTTGTTGTGTGCCATCATATATATTTTGAAACTACAATAAGGACACAAGTTTTCTTTGGTAAAATTCGTTAGTTAATTGCCTTGTAAACAAGAATTGAACTTGAGACTTGACCTTTGAAAAGCAATGAACCAACTACTACACCAATAGAGATTTTGTGAAAATTATCTTTATATATGTTCTTTATAGTTAAATGGTGTCACCGTTTGAAAAAAATTTTAACTTTGTCCCTGGTTCGAACGGATTCGGGTTTAGAAGTCCGGGTACCCGAACTTTTCGGGTTCTATTTTGAAGACCCGAACTCCAATCGAGGAGTTCGGTTAACCGACAAGTTTGGGTTGGTTCGGGTTCGGACGGGTTGGGTCTGGATCGAACTTTCACAAAAAGCCCATTTTCAACTTCTTCTAGATTAAATTCAGCCTAAATCAAAATTATAATCAATTTTTTTGGCTTTTCTAATTTCTAAATTATAGATAGTAAATACTAAATACTTAAAAGAAAAAAATACTAATACAAATATAATTTATAATTACAATTTACACAAACACAAATCCACGAAAATCCATGAGCCCATAAGTGATAAGATCAAAGAAAACCATAAGTTCCAAAGTTCCAATTATTAGGCGTCGATTATTAGGTTAGAAATTAGTAAATCACAATTTAAATTCTATATAAAAAAGTAAAAGAAAAAGCATTTTTAAGTTTGATTATGAAAACAACAACCCAAAACGAACCCAAACTACACCCATTATTTTCGGTCTCGGTTAGTTTGGGTTTCGGGTCTTCGGGTTGCGGTTTTAAGGCTTAAGTACGGTTTGGGTTTTAGTCTTTCGAAAAAGTTTGGGTTGGACGGGTTTTGCTCACCCCTAATCCTGCGGGCTTGTGGGTTTCCGTTATTCCCCCAGCTGGCTTCCATTTGGGTTTTGGGCGACGAGCTTCCAAGTACAAGCCTACCCGCGCCCCCCCCCCCTCTCTCTCTTATTGATATATATATATATATATATAGAGAGAGAGAGAGAGAGAGAGAGAGAGAGAGAGAGACAGGCCAAGGTTATATATTTATTGGGTATTCAGGTTTGTGGGTATTGATACTCCTATTTCAGACTTGGTGTGGGCTTGTGGGTAGAGATGCACGTTGGAACTGAGTTTTTTTTTTTTACCCGGGGAAAAAAACTGGCACCGGTTTTTTTTAAGAACCGGTTTTTCAAGGCTTGGTTTGCTTATTAAGAAAACGGTTTTTTCGACCGGTTCTCATGTTTCAAGTGGAGCGGTTCTTTTACAAGGTAAAAAAACTGGTTAAATCGGCGGATAAACACCGGTCACCGTAATTCAAACACCCGATTTTTTAATTCAAAAATTATCATTTTACTCCTATAAACATATATAAATAGTTTGAGGATATATGTTTATAGAATGTGGTAGTTTCATTCCACACCAATTCTAATTCTCTCAATCTCAAACTTTCTCGATTTCACACCGAATTCTAACTCTCTCAAACTTTTTAATTAAAGTTTATTATTTAAATTGCATATATCGCTTTTTAAGGTTTCATGTTTAAATGAGGTAAAACTATATTTTAATACAAAATCATAATATTTTAAGTATGTTACTTTTGATTTGTTGATTTTCGGTTATGCTTTTAAATTTCTAATTTTTTTGGTAACTGTGGGTTTTCGGGTCAGATTATGTGCACCGACTAATTCTGAGCAATCACAAATAACCTAGAGTCATTGTAGGTGAACCTTCATGACCACAAAAACTTTAACAACACCTGGATTTGAACTTGAATGAATGAGGTTATCAACTTATACAATTATATTATATTTTTTTATTTTAACAACGATTCGTCTATTAATTATGAGTTAAAACAAACATTTTATTAAACATTCTAAGTTGCATTACAAAACAAATACAAGACATAATTTATATGAGAAGGCTTAATTGATATCTATTTCATTGTAAAATGTAAGAATAATTTTTTCACTATAGTAAATCATATAACATGTTATATTTTATCGCATGTGATACTAAATCAGAAAACATATAATATCTAGCATGATCTAGGTTGTGAGCTAAGTCACATATTCTATCACATGTGATACTAAATCAGAAAACAGATAATCTCTAGCGTGATCTAGGTTGCAGGCCAAGTCACACTAGCACCACTAGACTTTCTCATGTACATGCGTTATCTCATATGATTTGGCTATGGAACGCCTTAGGCTTCAAACCCAAGACCATATGTTGTGCAAAGCCACCATCCACCACCCACCAATTACCTAGTGACCTACATGCTATTGACTAGTGAAATAGTTTATAATTAAACCAATTATGAAAATTTTGAATATTCTAATTTATCTCAAATTGGCATCAGTTCTCCTAAGTTATATGATCTTCTACAATCTTAGATCAATCATCTTAATGACTCCCATTTATTATCCTACCTTCAAGACTTAACTAATTATATGATAGGCAGAGGCATATGTACATCTTGTCATCAATCATTCATTCTTATTATATTTCAAGGTGGATGGCTCAAGTGTAAATGTACATGTGAATCATGTGATGATTTTATACAACTAAAACAAGTAATGTTATGCAGATTCACATGTGCATATTTATGAAACTCATTTCTAATTTGTTCAAATGGATCCATATTTGGACTATGGATAATGGATTCAATATGAATTCTTTATAAATTATTGCAACATATGAATAACCTAGCTTAAACTCACATACAACATTTAATGAAACATGGATGATGATGGCAAAACATCATGTATTTACTATGAATCAAAAATCTAGTGCCCATGTGATGATGTGAATCATCTATTGTTGAATGGTTCTGTAAACACAAATTCACATGTGAACTCATAAAGAACCATATGCACATTTATTATCAAGGATTTGAATCATTCCTTTTTATATTTTAAGAAGGATGCTTCAATTAAAATCTGCTTGTGAATCATGCATCTATTTTTTATATGAATATACATGTAAATATTTATAGGGGACATTTCATATATAATTAAATACTTCTAACAAACAATATAATTTATTTTATTGGAAAACAATAAATATATTTATGGATAATTATTATGATTTATTAATTAAATTAAGATATATATGGAAAATGATTGCATTCATTCATTATGATCATAACTTTAAATTAAAAATAGAATCTGATCATTATTAGAATAGATAGATGGTTGAGGTTCCGTTGTATGGTTTGTTTGAATTACTTACTTTGTAAATGAAACTAGAGGTGAGGAAAGTGGATATCCACCTAAAATTCTTAGAACCGGTCTTGGAATGGAACCCGTGGTTCATGGAATGCAAGAACATGAACTAGTTATATCGATTATTTGCATTTGGGAACCGGTCATGGAACCGTCCTTCCAATACCGGGTAACGCTCTCTATTTTTTTATCATCCACATTATGCAAAAATAAACATTAACTTATTATAAAGTCGTAATAACGTAAATAAATAAATATTACAAATGTGAAAATCAATTTGATAAAAACTAAAAACTAATAAATATATTATAAACGATACTTCCAAAACAAATAAATACTAAAATGATGCTTAGAAAATAAATAAATACTACAAACTATGCTTCCAAAAAACTTCAATTATTAGAGTTAGTTTATGTTAACAAAAAATTTTAAACAAATAAAATATTTTTTATCATAAAAAAATAGTTATACCAGTTCCGACGGGTACCCAACAGTTAATGGTTCCATAAAAATGAGAACCGGAACCAGAACTGGTCCCAATCAGTTATGTATTTTTTGAATCGAAATCGACAGTTTTAGAGCGATTCGGTTTCAAAGATAGGTATCCACTTTCAATGCTCCCCCTAAATGAAACATCCCATGTCTATGTATGTATATATCTAAACTTCATTCATAATAGTTGAAATGCATCCAAAAAGTTAAATTTTGGCTTGATGAAGGGCTAGAGGGTGGATATATGTTTTAGGGGGTGTTTAGAAGTGCTCATCAGTCATGATGAAAAGTTTTATTAGCTTATCTTTTTTTTTTAAAAGTTAAATTTTGACTTCCAAAAAAACTCTTGAGTCTTGATCAATTTTTTCAGAAAGTAAATAAGTTGATCCAAATACTTTAAAAACAACTTGTTATAAACACTTTTAAATAAATATAAATAGCCCTTAGTTTAGCGTAGAATGATCAAAATACCTCTAAATGCGACGTCGGTCACCATAATAACATTGATTGCTACACATTAATAAGGCTATCAGTACCCCAATCCTCCCAACCCGACTGCCACATCAGCTTTTTTCAAACCCTCCCATAATCCTCTGAAACTCGCTCTAATTAGTACCTCAACCCTCCCAACCCTCTCACACACAACACACACAAAAATAGCGGTGTGGGCAACCCATTTAGGCTCCCAGCACGCCGAGCTCGATGCCTGTGTACCGCAGCCCGCTGAGCCCGACGGGCTCGAGCCTGCTGAACCTAGGCATGCAGTACGCATAGCCTAAGAGCTATGATAGAAAAGGAGATATAATTATATTTACCTTTATCTTATGGAAAAAGCATATTATAATTCTAATTTATGAATAAAGATAAAAATAGATAAACCTAAAGTCAAGGTTAATCATTAAAAAGAAATGAAAATATCTAACTTTTCAAGTAGATTTAAAATTTGAATATATATTATAATGGAATTAAATTACTAGATTTATTTTATTTGAGGTGGGTGGGAAAAGCTTTGGGTCTCTTTCTTAAAAAGGAATAAAGTGAATGCAACAATATGATCAGTCGAATATAAAGGGTGTCATTTCACTTTTATAGTAATATAGTCATCAACTTTTAAAATAATTACAAAATTAAAAAACATATAATATATGAAATATAATCTATTTAAAAATTTTAAAAACATATATTCCTAATGTGTACGATATTTTCTTAAAATTTCAATCCAATTTTGTCTATTTTCATAGTACTATTCAACTTTTAAAGCAACAATGTTTTTACAAGTCTTAGGGTAAGTGGTTTATCTAGAAATATATAGACCCATATTTTTCCATTAAGACGCTTGTTCTATGTCATTGCTTCGTCGACTTGCTTCTATTTGTGTTGATCTTGTCCGAGCCGGTTCAAGTACTTGAAGAGCGTATTTAGTAAAACAAATAGATTATCTTGATAAGATATTAACTTTATTTTTCCTCTTTGTTGTTTACAGAATCCGGTTCTTTTAAGGTTATAGTTGAATGGCTTGTTTTGGATTCCTTAATTGCAGAGATTCAACAAATAATTTGAACTAAAAATCTTTTATTACTTTTTTTTTATTTAAATTCAAACATATCTATCTCAATCTTGTGGAAATTTTAGCTTAAAATAAGGGTTATTATCACAAGTTTTGTTAGTCTAAGTGTTAGCAGAAGGATTCTATATTTTCTACTTGATCACAATAGTAGCTTTGATAATTTCATAAATAAGCTAATGATCATGTGAAAAGAAGAGTTAATGTGAGAATGTGAGAAGAAATCTGTACCATTTATCATTTTTAATCTCAACCCAATCCATGAATTTCCTTGCTAGGGAATTGATCTAGTGCATCTTATCTTAATGTATATGTAAATGTCTCTCTACCTTTCTTTCTCATCTCATCCATTCTCACTCTTCTCATGATAGCTTTCTTTCTCATCGAAACCCAACCATTAACAAACGATTCTCCTGAAGTATTTATTTAATAACAAGTTTAGTTTATTTGAGTGTAGTTATAATTAATATGTCTTAATCACTCAAACAATAAACATAAAGAATAATCATATATTGTCTCGATGAAAGAGGAAAAGTGGGAAAACGTTAGCAAGTGTACTGTTATGGAAATATAGGTTATAGTCATTGGAGCTATTGAATTTATTTTGTTATAGATGCTGTTAGTCACTTAATTCAACGATACTTATAGAAAAATTCTATTGACGAACCACGTATCAATATCATTCGATGATCGAGATGATTTGTGAGAGCTCATATTAGAAGATAGGACAAAGACGACAATTTAACCAAAGCAAATAATTAGAACAATGCTAGAAGAGTTCAAATAATGAATCAGACATAAGATATAGATCATCCAATTAAGATAGGACAAAGACGACAATTTAACCAAAGCAAACAATTAGAACAATGCTAGAAGAGTTCAAAGGATTCCATCAAGTTCATTTTAGAAGCCAAACATCACAAAGAAATTTGGTAAAAAATTAGTTATTCCAATTCCTTTAAAATCTATGAACCAAATACCCCTAAATAATTTTCATTTAAACATTCGTAATAGAGTTCAATACATTTTCCATCCCTGTGGTTTGTTGAAATTTTCAATTTTCATTCTTATAATTTTGAAATTAAAATTTTTATCCTTATGGTATAAGCTTCGTTCTTATTTATTTATTTCTGTCCTTATAAATTTAACTTGATTGTTTTCTTTGTCTTTCTAGTTTATAATTCATTTTTGTTTCACTCTCTCATACTTAAAAGTTTACTAAATTAGTTTTAGAGACAAAAATGAAAATAAATTATTAACTATAGGGACAAAAACCACAATCTAAAACCACCAAGACAATTCTTTAACAAATCATAAAGACGAAAAACGTAATTTACTCTTATTAATATTATATATTCTTCTTTTATTCAATCTAGATACATTGAATTTGTTTATCGAAGAAACCTATATAATATTACGATGGAAAGACTTTAAGAATATTTCCAATAACTTATTTAAAATGGAGAAAATGAAGAATATGAAGTTTTGAGGTAGTATTTTGCTCCAACAACATCTTCAAAATAAAAAAAAAATATGAAAAAATGAGTTTTTCTCCAAATATGAAGATAATCCTGAAAACAATTATTAATGTAGAACACCAATAAACACTTTGAAATTATATATTAAGAGAAAGGAATAATTATAATTGACAAATTAAATTTTTTAATATTATAATTAATATATGATTCTTAAAAATAAAATATTTTCTAAAGATACATGTAACCTTTTTTAAAATTTCTGACTTTTCCCTGGTTTGTTTTAGAAATCTTTTAAAAAATCTATAGTGATTCAAGTTATCTCATATAGAAAAATATAAATAATTTACTTATGATACAATAATCGATAAAATCATACTAAAGTATTTTACAGAATTTATTGGTTGTTGACTAAAATAATGAGGGTCAACTTAATGCGTAGATCAACGAGCACAATTTTGACTTTCGAGTGCATATACTTTGACTAAATAGAGGTAGACGACAATATTTTGATTTTTGCATGAAAGATGAAACTTCCTCTATTTACGAGGTTAATTAAGTTTCAATGAGAGTTATCTAAAGCTCAAATTAATGTATGTATTGCTTGTAAATAGTTTCTCTAACTTATCTATTTTAAATAAAACTATGCTCTTATTCATTAGCAACTGAGCTATACGTTATTGACTCTCTAACTTATCTATTTATGCATCTAGATCTTATGGGTTGGTATTATGAGTTGTTGATTAATAGTAACGAAAAGTAGGGCAATTTTTCCACATCTACTTTGAAACGTACAACAGGTGGACGTGTATATACATCAAGTAGCTATCGAACACAACAATGAATTAATAATATACATTGACCAACCATCAAACCATTATCGATCGAACATGTTGAGCTTTTACAAATACTAAGAAAATAATAAAAATCTTGTACAACTTGTTCTTTCACTTTGAAGAAGAAAACAAAATCAAGTTAATATACAATAATTTATATCAAGGTTGTAGAATTGCATCATGCATCCCCCTTAGCTTATGTACATCAAGATAACTGAGCCACTTTTAGTAAACACGTATGTAGGTAAGCGTTTATTCGTACAGCTATCTTATATGGTAAGATCTGTAAAGACCAAAGGTCTTATCTGGTAATTGATAGAAATGACTCCTACTTGGTAAATGCTTACCAACAATCAATTTTAATGATCGATAATTTTATATGATAAAGTAAGTGAGGATAATGTTAATGTCGATAAACACTTATTTGGAAAGCACTGTTGATACTCTAAGACGACAAAAAAACGTAAAAGATCATAGTATAGTATCATATAAATCTATAAATAATTCAGTTAATATATTTTTATTATTAGAGAACATTAAACATAAAATCCAAAGAGTGGACCGATATATATTTGTTTGTCGGTGGAAATTCCTAATTAAAAGAATAAAAGTACAAATTTACGTACCTTGAAGCGCGTAAAAAAAACACGACATTGGTGGGACCGACCACAATATGTTGGGTGGATATCAATTTCAAACTACTTGGCCGATAATCATATATTCACATTAAATGTTACAAATAAAAATGAAATAAAAACCAAAAGTAACTCTAATAAATGTGTAATAAGTTATTCAGTCTAGTAAAAAATCAATTGATGTAAGGGTATGGATTCATACACCCTACCCTATGGATCAATACACCCTACTCTACATCATTTAATTCAGTCAAAACATAAAAGTTTGCATTATCATTTAATTTAATTTCTCTCTCTCTTATATTGTTCTTATCTTTCTTTTTTTTATTAATAAATATTAATAATAAATTATGTATAGTAGTTATTATCTTAATCATAAATAAAAATAAAATAAAATTTATATAAATAAATTAAAAAGACAAATATCTTTTTTCTTTTGTATAAATAACATATAATTTATTTTATAACCTTACACATTTCAGTGTGTGTATATATATGGTTTGCAAATATAATAGAATATATTATTTAAAAACTAAAAATAGTAACTGATACTTTTTATTTTATTAATATTTTGATAGAATATATCATCAATCATTCTATAATCTTAAAAATTCATAAAATAGTTATTATATTTTTCATTTTTAAGAATTCTATAATAATCATATTTTCCATTTCCCATAATTAGTAAGAAGTAATATACCTATAAGAAAAATACAAAGACAAGTGTTATTAATATTAAGAAGTAAGAAACATATAAATATATATAGACAAATGTTATTCATATTACTTTTTATAGATATATTTTTCTTTTTTTAAAAAATATTACTTTTATTTTAATGTTAATACATAAAAAAATACAAATGATAATAATTTTTTTAACATAATATTCGTACAATTTTATAAAATTATTAATAAAAGGTTACATGAAATAAAAATTTTATAAAAAAGTTATATTAAATGAAAAATAATAAAAATAAAAAATATAAGTAAAATATAAAATCACTTAATGATGATGTAATGATTACATTTATAATTAATTAATAAAGGATATTAAAAAGCCTACACTAGAGTAGGGTGATATAGAGTGGGGTGTCTCTCTCATCACCCTTGATGTAAATTAGAAGCGATTGATTGTTATTCGATATTCAGTCATAATTGTATTAAATCATATCATAAGTTATAACATCGAAATTGGATTAATTAATGTTTCGATAGCAGCGGCTACATGTCACCCTTGGCTGCATGACAACATTGGTAAAAACGGGGACATGTCTCTTGTTTCGACCTGTAGACTGGAACAACAGTTCGTGGTTCGGAAGTTTGCAATTTGCTACTTAAAATCAACTACTTCGTGGTCTTGCCTACGACTTTGTCCTCGAGCGTTGTCGTTTCTGAGTTATGGGCGAGTGGTTTATCCCTCGCAACCAACTGCCCGAATCTCGCTTGTTCTTACTATTGTTTAATGTCGGCTTTTCCTTCTATGTTGTCGTTTGTTAATCTTGTGATGTGGTAAACTTCGGTGTATTAGTTTTTGTTGGTAATATATTGTCTTGTCGTTCATAAAAAATTTAATGTTTAGATAGTAGCTCATGATTTAATAAAATTCGGATGAATATAATCTAGTAATCTTCTGAGTACTCGAGTTAACAATCCGACAACAATCCAATTATAAATATCTATATATATATATACACAATAATATATTATAATATAGTTTTTAGTTGATATTAATACATAGTATTAGACATTTAAGAAAAAAAAAGTTGAAATTATGATTATTGGTTGGTTTATCATTTATAATTTAGACCAAAATATTGAAATCATCAATTCTCAATTAATAGATAACTAATAGTATTTTATAATATATGAAAAATTAAGATAATGATCCATTGAATTGAATTAGAATACATTAATCGTTCAATCTTTATTGGATCATATTTACATAATAAAATCTAACGTCTAGTTAATGATTAAACTGAATTAAATTTATTGAAATCTTTTGGATTTTAGTCGGTAAACACCTTTGGTAAAAAAAGGAAGTCAGTAAGGCTACCAAGGTTTATAAAGGCGTTGGATACAAACTCAACTATTTTTTTAATTTTCAGAGTAAACTACAATTTTGGTCTCTATGGTTTACATGAATAACCGAAAGTAGTTCCGAGGTTTTAATAACTACTATTAACATCCTTACTGTTTGCATTTTGTGTTAGAAGTAGTCCTTGGTTGCTAACTCCATTAAAATGGTTTGTTAAGTCAAAGGTATTTATGTCTTTTTACTTTTTTTTTATTTCATCTCGAGACCAAAATTGTACTTTACTTTTTTTCTCTCTATATTTCCTTTCTATTTATATATACACACACAACACACACACACAAATAATATATATATATATATGTGTGTGTGTGTGTGTGTGTGTGGAATCATCTTCTGCAACAACTTTCCGATCATCTTCTCCGACTCCCTTTTGATCAACTTCTCCGACGCCCTTCTTCAGTGACCATTCGAAAACGATAAAAACAACCATTAACACCAAAGCAAACCCAGATATAAAAGTAATGTGAATACAAGGAGTTAGGGATAGCAATCTCCAAAAAAACATCCATTAATTTTTATGTAACAAATAACTATGATTATTTCCTTTATTATCTTTTTAATTATTTTAAATTAGTGGTTTAAAATGAATCCATCTCAGAAACTTTGAAACTCTAAATTGATTAACCCTATATATAAACGCACACACACAAACGGGTTTGCCCTATATTTATTTGTCGTAGTCCCAAGTTCCGACATGTTTGAAAAAAAATTATGAGCTATTTTCGTTGTATACTTCTCCATTGTAACCGACCTTTGTTTGATTGAACCACATCATGGCCACAAATCATAATCAAAATTTGTTTTTGCAAGATGTGTCATTATCAAACAACTATTGTAACACGCTATTTTGTTATGCATAAACAAACAATGAAAGGAGAGTTTTATTGTTTGTCGTATAAAACTCCTAAATTAACATTTAATCATTAGATATAGAAATTTCAACCCATCCATCTAGAAGATGATCAATAGGGGATTTTATTTAATCTCTATTAATGGTTTAAATGAGTAAATGTAAAGGTTGTTGACGGATAATGCAACATGTTAATTAATGTGCAAAAGTCATTTAAAATGTATTAAACCCTTGTAAATTTTAAATCACCTTATTTAAATGATTATAAAATTTGTTATTTTAACGTGATTCCTCATTATGAAAACCAAAAATTTGTACCTAAACAAATAGAAATTACAATAACTTGTAATTATACATAAATTTCTAAATATGCTATAATTATTAATTTGTTTTAAAAACACGGGTCTTTACAGACAAAATTCACTATATAGAAATTATTACAATCATACAAACTTCTCTAAAGACCCTTGTACGTGCAACTAAGCTAGCAAAGAGACATAATAACATACTCAGGTTCAAATCTTACAGGAGACGGACTTGAACCCCGTTGCTAAGCTTAACTGTTGAATAAACTCTAAATGACATTCTCACATGTGGTTTTTAGAAGATGGGTTCCATGTAGGGCTGGTCAAGATTACTGATAATCAATCTTTTTACTTAAATCAAAAAAATTAATGCTTAAGGGGTTGTTTATTTAACTCTTAATAGTTTTATTAAGAGCAATCTGTAAACCACTAAGAGGTGAATTTTGTTTGGTAAAAGAAAGTCTATTTCTTAGTGGTTCCAATCTAATCCCTCAGAATTGTTTTATATCTTAGGTCTCCATTAACCATTCAATGCCCTAATTTCCATATTTCATTTCGTACAATAACATAAGAACCTCTTAATCATTGTGACCACTTACTTATCATGTAAATCATTCAGCAATTGCCAAACAATCCTTAAATTTACATTTGATTGAGTTACTTTGAAAACAAAACTTAGGGGCTATTTACTAAACACTTATCGGGTAAGCACTTACCAATGTCATTTATCTTACAGATTGAGTATGGTGAGGACTGGAAAATTGACTCGGTAAGAGACAAGACAACGAGCCAAACCGAGACTTTTACCATGGTAAGTGTGGAAAATGACCATTACCCATTAAGCATTTATCGGGTTTAAAATGTTTACAACAATCCATTTCAAGTACAAAGATCTTACATGATAAGGTAATTAAATATGAATCCTTTATCAGAAACCGTTTACACCACTAAAAAATTTAGTCAAGTGTCCCATAGTATTCTTTTTACAAACATGACCTTAGTATACAGTTGCACATATGTTGTTCTACATATATATAAAACATATTTTTTATGTTTTTCAGTCATAATTGGTAACTAATATATTTTTATATCATAATATTTAATGGTTCATATATATAAAAAAACAGGTTAACACCATTATTTATCTAATACAATAATATTATTAGTTAGTTTAATCATGCATTCAGGCTAGGACATAGTAGTATTAGTTAATAACAAATAAAATACATAATCAAGAAAATAAATAAGGCTAAAAAAACAAAGCTTATTTACCAACTAATCTTGTCTTCTTCAAAATTATAATAAAAGCATCAAGTTATGATGTTTATTTTATCCACAAAACTTCCCATTCTTATATTAGTTGTTGTATTGTAATAATTCAATTATGAGATTTGAGCTAAAATTGATATCAAAATCTAATAATTATCAAAAGGAATTGAATCAATAAATTGGTAAACTAAAAGGTCAAAACCCACCTTAGTCAGAAAATGATAACAATTGGCAACTAAAACCGTTCAATTTTGTTTTGGCAATATTTAAATAAAATACTATTAAATAAAAACAAATAGGAAATTCTTACTAATCGTGTTAATATTATTAAATATTTGTAGTAGTAATAATAATTTGATTATTTATTAAAAAAATGTAAATATGAAATGGAGCGTTGACAAAGACTTATCGAAACACAATATTCTATGGAATCGAGTACCGATTTGGTTGGTAGTGTGATTCCTTTTTTTCTTTTTATATAGAATCGCATATATGTATTGACAATTTTTAAGGGCAGGTTTGAACGAGAATGACAAAAAGTTTGAGAACATAAAAACAATGTAAAAACGGATGAAAATGTATAACAAATCAATCAAAAAAATAAAATGTTTATATTTTGTATAATTTGTTTTGACTTCAAATTTAGGGTTATTTCACCTATTTCCAATTAAAAAATATAGAGGGCTTAGGGGAAAAAAACCTATAATTATCTTCTTAATCACGTAATTTGAATTATCTCATCTGGCAGTTTTTTTAACGGCAAAATATAACCATATATTAAAAAACCGACCGACATTAAAAAGCGAGTGTTGCAGAATACATAGGAATATTATCATGCATATTCTCAACTTTATTATTACTTTATTTGAACCTCTTGCTAATGCTTTTATAGCCAAATGAAATAGGGCACCCTAAAAACCTTATAGATTCAATGTCCATTTTCAAGAGCTAAACAAAAAAGGAATCGACTTCAACTCAATTTTATATCTATTATGTAAAGATGTTATCAAGATAGTTGAGCATTGCTTAAATGGTTGTTATTTTGCTAAGAAGTTGTGAGAGTTTTTTTAAGTGGTAGAATATCAACTATCGGATTACACCACCAAAATGTTTAACTACATTTAAATATCCCACAATAAAGATTTGAAGGATTGAAAAATATCTTTTTATGAAAGATCAAAAAGTTATTAGAAAATCAAGAAGGAAACTCTAAAAACAAATAAAACTTCTATAAGCTACATAACTAGCTTGAAACAAGCACCCTGGAAAACAAACCCAAGCCCATAAAAAACAAATCAAACCACAAAAAACAACTCGTAAAAACAAGTTGAGGGCCTAACCATCAAGCCCATAACATAGTAAAGACCTTTGTGCACTTGGAAAAACATAGGAGAGAAAGATGTTTATTTAACCGCAAAAAGACTAGTCTATTTGGTTGTACAATCCATTTAAAGAAACCCGATTATTCCAATTTCCAATAGCTCCGAATCAAATAGAGATCACTCCAAAAACAACCTTCCACGGTCTATCAGTGTTGTGGTGGAAGGGATATGGCTTCAGGGGTTCATAGCGCCTAACCTGGGTTCAAATCCTTCCGTGCACAACCTATGGACATTTACAAATGGGTATGCTTTAGCCCTGATCTTACCGAAAATTAACGAGTCATAGGCTCAGACACCCTTTAAAAGAAACAACGGGTGAGTTCTCAAGCCCGAAATAACAAGGGAGACACATCACTCATGAAAGCATAGAAAGAAAAAGATGGTAAAAGATAGAGGAATTTTAAATGGCCCATTTCTTATAAGGAAAACGAGCTCAGAAATCACAAATAAGTCCATTGGTGGATTTATACATTTGGCCCATTTATCTTTCTTTTCTTCGAGCGTAGAAAACAAATATTAAATCTTAATTAACCAAACATTTTACATCTAATTACCTAAACTCTTTATTATAATTAAAAATAGGAGTATAATACTAACTCTTTATTAAATTAAAAAATAGGAGTATAATACTAATTGTTAAACAACAATGAAAATTTTATATCGAAACAAAACCATGCAAAAGCAGAATTTTATAAGAAAACATTAAATTTCTCTACCACTTTATATAACTTAATGATTTATAAATATAAATATGAGTTAAATGTTATTATATGTTCTTTGGTTTGTTTGAATTTTGGATTTGGTCTTTAAATCATACTATCTATTGTGATGGTCCCTAATATTTTTATTTTGATAACATTGATAGTC
This sequence comes from Centaurea solstitialis, assembly GCA_030169165.1. Lineage (NCBI taxonomy): Eukaryota > Viridiplantae > Streptophyta > Magnoliopsida > Asterales > Asteraceae > Centaurea > Centaurea solstitialis. The sequence goes on along the minus strand of CM058041.1, from coordinate 9,497,561 downwards.
CTCTAAATTAACAGAAGTAAAGTTAATCCGTGAATACAAATTAAGTCAGGGACATTTTAAACATTTGACTATTGATCTATTTCATTATTACCCTTTTTGTTTTCTTTTGTTGCTTCTTCCATCTTCTCTAAAAAAAATTCCATCAAGAACATGTTATTAAATATAACAATACATAAACAATAAATTGATCTAAAGATGATTAAATAAAATCACTCTAAATCAAAAACCTTAATCTAAATGCAAAACAACATTTTGATGTGAACAAAAAACACCATAAAAAGAAGAAAAGAGAAACCCAAAAATCCATCCACTAAAAATAAATTTCATTTTCTGATCAACCTAGAATGGGTTTTCTATAAGATATGTTTTTCTTTTTTTAAAAGTCTATGATTCATCGACCGGATCTTATAGCTGGTCCAAATCTTGACACTTTAAACAACTTTGTTGGATTTCCCGACTTTCTCCAAAGTTCTTTTTTAATAATTTTTTGTTACTCGAAAGTTATAGATTTATCAATCTTGATTGGTTTTGTAGATTAAAGAACTTCTAAATATTGCATGAATTAACAAGTAAAATATCAAAAATTTTAATGAAGGTATGCTTCCATGGAAAACGTTAAGCCTTAGATTAAAAAGACACAAGGTTTTGAAGATCTTAGAATGAAGGAAACAGATCTCGTCAACAAATTTGCAAACAAGAATGAAGGACACAAATCTCATATAAAAGGAGATGGCCAACGACCAGAGAAACGACCAGCACTGGAGAAACGACCAGCAACAAGAAACAGATCTTGGAAGTAAACAAATCATCAACAACAAATCTACAAACAAGAATGAGGGAAGCCAATCTCGTGAAGAATGGGAAGCACCGACTACGGGAGAAACGACATTGACGAATCATCAACCTCTCTGTAAAAGATGAGAGTCATGGGAGGATTTTGGTCTATGATGTATGTAAGGGTGGGAGGAGTACTAACACTGCCGAGCGGGGAAACTCCAAAATGGTGTAAGGGGTAGCGGGGAACACCACCCCCACCCCTATGAAATCCAAACTTGAGACCCCGCCTTGGTGGCCATCCCAGCGGGGTAGCCCCTTCTTTCTCTCATCCCCCCCCCCCTCTATCTCTGTTCTATGTCTTTCTCTCCCATCCTCTTTTTATTTTTTTATTTTTGTAAATGGTTAGTAGGATGGAGAACAAAAGGCTGATGTGGCAAGTGGGGGTGGAGGGGTGAAGTGATGGGTATTCCTTTCACCCTAAAGGTAGAACCGTAGAAGTAAAAAGGGGTAGTTAGGTAATTAATGATGGCTGAGGCCAAGGACAAATATTTTAGGGTTGTGCGATTACCTCCTGATCTGAGTGAATAAGTCGTAACCAAACAACAATTTATAGCTTAGTCAATAAGCTATAAGGCTTATACGACCCATTAAGCTGTAAACGAACATCCCCTGACTTAACGTCTGAAAATTTGGAGGACCACCAATGTTATAAAAAAAGTGAGGGAACATCAATATAGATAATTTGATTTAGAGACTAAATCCCAAATTTGAGCAAACCATAGGGACCATCAATATAATTCACTCTTATTTTTATGTTTGTAATGTTTTTAGTTGTGGGTTGGAAAGAGTTTTAACCGGTGGTTAGCCTTCTTATAGGGTAGTTAATTTGTTAGCATCTTTATAGGGTGTTTAATGGGACTTTTGGTTTATTAGGACTCCAAACAAGTATGGTATTTAAAAGTTGTTACAATGAATTAGGAGAAGAGCATTCACTATTGGGATTTCGGTTTTTATAAGGGTTTTTATAAACACGTCTATCATAGAACAAAAGTTTTTATTTAATTATAGATTCTTATAAAAAAACTCAAATGCTTTAATAAAATTTCAGTTTTTTCTACATTTTTCTTATTCTTGTTATGATTTTTTTTATCTATTTTATTTTGTTATAATAGTTTTATAAAAAAAATATAAGTTAAAACAGATTAAAAGAATATATATTAGTTATTAATCTTACTATAAAAGATATTTTTTTGTTTGCTATAAAAAGAATTATTTGTCCTAATGAGTTTAATATACACTACTAAAAAAAGTATATAGCCGTCGGCAGAAACAATAGGTAAACGTCGGAAATAAACTTTACTGCCGGTTTTTTTTACGACCTTTACCGACCGTTTATCAATGATTTTTTGACCGTTTTCTAACTAGTAATTAGAAAATAAATAAAAAACAATTTTAACATTTTCATTGTTTAGTTTTAAATAAATTATAGAAAAATTGTTAAAGATGTTTTAATATTTTTCTTTAACACAATTTTAACCACGTCAACTTATTTATTGATTATCGTTAAACATAACGGATCTCTCTTTAAGAGATTTGATGGGTCTCTTATAAACATAAACTATATGATATCTTCACAAATTTAATTATGAGTAAAATACAAATTTGGTCCCTGTGGTTTACCAAAAGTCTCACTTTTGGTCCCTACAGTTTAAAAAGTACACATTAGCCATCCGAGTTTACGATTTGGTCCAATTTTGGTCCCTCTAACTAACAGTTGTTAAATGAAGCCGTTAGTCTAAGGGTAGTTTCGTCTTTTTATCTTATTTTTGTCTTTTTGCTATTAAAGAAAGATTTTTTTACCCCAAGTGTTTCCACCTTCTCTCTTCCACACTCCATTTCTAAAACCTGTATATATATATATATACATCTATCATCTTCTTCACCTCTCTCTCACCACCACCACCACCACCCATCCACCCACTCACCACCTTATTTGTTTATATATATACATACATATAATGCCATTAAAGTCCACTTCAAAGCTTCAACATCACCACTGGAGCCAGAGATCAAGTAAGCAAGCTTTGGCACCGATGAAGCAGGTTTGGTGGGCGAGATGTAGAGTTTTGATTCAACGAAAACCGGGTTTTGATGATGGTCTTTAGATTTCGATTGGGTTTGATGAAAAGGGTTGGAAGGTGAAGTGAAGAAGAGGGGGAAGATGATGAGGATTGAGGAAGTGAGGAGGGATAGGATTAAGGGGAGGAACCATCAAGAGTTCGGATCGAATTTGTGCATTTGGAGACGAAGGATTTTGGGGGGTTTTCTTGAAGTCTGTTTTGGTTGTGGAATTAATGCAATTAAGGATTTGGGAAAGTGAAAAAATGGGGGAAAAGGTGATAGATCTTTGATGATGATGGCAAGAGAAATGAATATTTCTATGAAGTTTTTTAGTGGTTGTAAAGTGGGTAAAATGGGTGGTGATGATGGTAAAATGGGTGGTGGTGGTGGGTGGGTAAAATGGATGGGTGGTGGTGGTGAATAAAATGGGTGGGTGGTGGTGGTGAGTAAAATGGGTGGCGGTGGTGGTGGTCTATAAAATGAGTGGGTGGTGGTGGTGGGTTAAATGAGTGGTGGGTTAAAATGGGTGGTGGTTGGTGGTGGTGGTGGTGGGTTAAAATGGGTGGTGGGTAAAATAAGTGGTGGTGGTGGTGGGTTAAATGGGTGGTGATGGTGGGTTAAAATGGGTGGGGGGTTGTGGTGGTGGTGGTGAGAGAGAGGTGAAGAAGATAATAGATGTATGTATATATGTAGGTTTTAGAAATGGAGTTAAAGAGAGAGATGAAGAAGATGATAGGTGAAAGAGAGAAGGTGGGGACACGTGGGTTAAAAAAAGAAGTAAATATCTTTCTTTAATAGCAAAAAGACAAAAATAAGATAAAAAGACGAAACTACCCTTAAACTAACGGCTTTATTTAACAGCCGTTAGTCAGAGGGACCAAAATTGGACCAAATCGTAAACTCGGATGGCTAACGTGTACTTTTTAAACTGTAGGGACCAAAAGTGAGACTTTTGATAAACCATAGGGACTAAATTTGTATTTTACTCTTTAATTATTAAACACAAACAATTTTATTTATGTTTTAAAAAAGTGAAACCAATTGACTGCCAATTTTATCATCTGATCCCGTGATTTATTTTGTTTCTTATTGATTAGTTAACTTGTTAAAGTATTAACCATGATAATTTTATCACATTAAATTTGATAAAAACATATATATTATGCTTGATCGTTTCAACTGATTTATTGCATCTTACCAATAAGACACAACATAATTAACCACTAAAGTCTAAAAATCATTATAATATCTGTTAATTAATTTGTTTGTTTACTTTTTGGAAGCTTTGACCATTTCTAGATAGATACAGCCAAATCCATATATTGATCAAGATTCTTAGGATCATTTTCATGGATTAGTTAATAGTTAAAGTAAAAGTTAATCATATTCTATGTATATAATAATTTAATAAGGTGTGGCTTAAAAAGGAGTAGGCTATTTGACCCATTTGACTTACCATCTACACCCCAAAAGTGAATTACTTTCTCACACCTATCAACATCAAATTCCTTTTTTACATTCCCAATGCATACTTTTTCAATTCCGAATGCATCACACCCTTATTAAAAGGGTTCAAATAGCATCCTCTAATAAAAAACCTCAATATTGTGAGAAAGTATTTGATTGTTAATTTTTATGGTTACATATAATCTATTATTGCTTCTTGATTTCCATAATTACATAGCTTTCGATTACAAACCAATAAATAAACATAGATAACATTGTTGTAAGGATCAAAGTATTTGATTGTTAGGAAAAAGAAACCAACCATGGGTTTTCTATTACTTATTTTACTTTCTTGATTGCACTTGCAATTGGATATTTTTGAACATATTGTATTCACATGTAGTGTTTGAGAAAAATAAAAGATCTAACAGTTATGGTCTTGTTTGTTATCTTTAGTGAACTCATTAACCATGAAAGTTAAAGATAATTGGAGAAAGTCTACCATATTTACATAAGATGTTTTCTAGGATTAACCAAAATTCTTCAATAAGCAATCTATCATAATTACCTTTCCTGAACCTAAGGTTTTGTCAAGGCCGACCCTGACCATATGTAGCACGGGACATCATAAACCAAGGGAATAAAATTTAGATATGTTATTAGCTATGGGTATAATATCGAGCTATGAATAATTGGTTCATGCCTAAGCTGTCAAGGTATCAAGTATCAATTAAGCGCCTAATAGGTATTTGGTCAATTAATTAGAATGAATGGAGAACGATTTCATGAACAATCAAACAACTAAGCTTGTTTGTTTTGTTCTGCGTTCATTCGAATTTGATTGTTTTAATTTTCAAGTCTAGAAAAATGTTCTTTCAATCTACAACAAGAGTGATGAAGCAAGAATTATAAGATAAAAAATATCATTTCTCTATTCTCCATATTGCCCTCCACTTTTCTTTATCTATGTATATGAGATGAATTCATATGAAAAGGTTAATTATTTAAGAAAACAAAAAATCATTTTGGTGTTCACAATACTTCACATGTGTGCACAAATTTTCTTAAAGGTTTATATTGTAAATGTTAGTCATATTTGATTTTTATTGTTTGCATTTGTTTTGATGTTTGTAGCTATATATTTTAACATGTAAATTAATTTTTGACTTTTTGTTCACAATTGAGATTTATTGCACATATTATTTTTTTACTTGTACAACATTATTTTTGTGTAACTTTATTATTTTAGCTAAAACTAAATATAACTGTTTTTCTTTCTCTAAATAAAATTCTTAAAATTTTTAGATTATGTAAAATTTATGTCATAATGTTATTTAAGGTTTTGATTATTTCATTCTTTAGTTGGGATTGTGATAACATGCATTTATTTTCTTTTAAATTACAATAAAAAAACATTCCATATGATTTACGTTTGGATAACTAAACCTGGTCAAGCCCTTGGACCGTTTCAAAATTCTAATGACAAAAGTACATTTTTGTTTGTATGCAATATTTTTCCAAACATTCTAGATAGATATTAAACAACAATTATAGTTAACTATAATAGTATCGTATTTTACATATAAATATATATAATATGTTGGAAACTTTGGTCAGAAAATCTTATCTTCGTTGCATATAAGGAAATCATGACTCGTGTGTTCGTATTTATCATGAATAATGTTACAAAACTTATAAAGAATGTCCTAGATACGTTGACGATTTCCTAGTTCATAATAAAAATACAGTTTGTAACCGTATATGTTATTATACAATCTATTAATAAAACTTTGGTTGTGTTTGACAAAAATAAGTTAGCTTAGCTTATAAGAAAAACTAAAAACCAAAATCTCTAAAAAAGGTTGCATCCATCTCCAACAGTTTCTCCATTTTCAACATTGATTTTAATATTAAAATATTCTATTAATCTATTAAAAAATTATTTCACTCTTCAAATTATTACTTTTCAGGGATTTCTATTGGGTTTTTCATATAGTAACCATATTTGGAATGATCTCCAAATATGGAGAGAAAAGTCTTCCAGTGATGTGGCGGATTGGTTATTGTTCGGGGGGTTCATAATGCCCTAACCGAGTTCGAGTCTTCCCGTGCGCATGCTTGGGGACATGTTTAGCCTCCAAAATTACCGGGGATTAGTCGGGCTTTGGCCCGGACACCCTTCCAAAAAAATATGGAGAAAAAAACTCTCAAACTTTCTCCATTTTGGAGATAAGTTTGGAGAAGTTGTTGGAGCACCAAATTAATCTAAAATCTCCATTTTTCCCTTTTTCTCCATTTTTAGGGATGTTGCTGGAGATGCTCTAAGCTAGAACATGTTTTAATGGACCATAAAATAGCTTATTGAAAAGCTAGATGAAGTAGCGTTTCAACAGTTTTTTGTAGCGTTTTCCAATTATACAACTATTAATATTAATTATTATACCTCAAAATATTATTTTTTATGGCAATTTTACATATTTATAGGTTGTTTTTTGCGAAACAAAATCTATTTATAAGCTAGCTTGTTGAGTGTTTGTGAAAGACAACTTTTATCTTCAAATAAAATTTTAAATTTTAAAAAAATGAAAAAATAAAATAACTTATTTTTTATTGCTCATGTCACACTCACTCACACCAATAATTCCCCAATTCTATAAATTATGATCCCAAAGGCTTAAATCCATGTCCTTGAACCCCCCATTTTCCAACATTTTCATTCCATCTTTTTCTTAAAATTAAACAACAAAAAAATGAAAAATACAAATTGGATTATGTTCAATTTCTTCATGTTCCTTTGCTTTCACTCTTCATGCATTAAATCCCAACAACAATACTCAGCAAACAAAGTGTTTTCATGCCAACCCAAAGATTCATACCTCTACACTTGCAATGGCCACCACTCTTCTTGCCAATCCTTCCTCATCTTCAAACCCCGGCCACCGTACACCACCGTCCCCACCATCGCCGCCCTCATGTCCGCGGACTCCCGCCACCTCGCCCGAATCAACAACGTATCCGAAACCGCCGTCTTGCCTCCCGAAAAAGATCTTTTCGTCCCCGTAAACTGTTCATGCTCCGACCACCGTTACCGAGCCGAGACCGCTTTCGATACCACGCCGCAATCGAAAACGTATTTCGTCATAGCCAACGACACGTTCCAGGGCCTGTCGACTTGCGGGTCCCTGAAACACGCGAACCGTTTTAATGAGTTCGAGATGGAAGACGGGTTCGGTTTGAAAATCCCGCTTCTTTGCGCGTGTCCTACGAATGATCAACTCGTAAGTGGCGTCGAGTACTTGGCGACGTACCCGATCAGCCGAGGAGATACGGTTTATGATCTCGCTCGGGGGTTTAACGTGACGGCAAAAAGCGTACTGAACGCAAACGGGCTCTCCGAAACGAGCATGATATTCCCTTTTACGACATTATTGATTCCTCTACAAACCGAACCCTCTAGTGCCCGAATCGTAGCCCAACGTTACAGACCGGTAGTCACGGTGTTTTCTGCAAAAAGATCAAAGAAAAAGAAACGGTTAACGGTCGGGATCGTGGCAGCGTGCTCGATTCTAGTTTTTACGGTGTTTTTAGTTACCGTTTTAGGAGTGGTTTACATGAGGAGGAGAGGGAAGGCGGAAAAGATCGAAGAAATGACGATATTGCCTAAGGATCTTCTCGTCGAAATCGCGAGCTTTGAGAAGATCGTTAAAGTTTTTAGCTTTCGGGAACTACGGAAAGCTACGAAAAACTTCAGTCCAAAGTGCAAGATTAACGGTTCTGTATACCGGGGAGCGTTAGGGAACCGGATCGTAGCCGTTAAGAAGACGGAGATCGATGTCTCCAAGCAAGTGAACATGTTGAGCAAGATTTACCACTTCAATCTTGTGAAACTATTCGGTTTTTGCAAGCACCGAGATTCATCGTACCTTGTTTTCGAGTATATGGCAACGGGTTCCCTCCGAGAATGGCTTAATGGGCAAAGATCGGAAGAAACTCACGGTTTGCGTACGCGGGTCAGGATCGCGATGGACGTTGCTCACGGACTTCACTATCTTCATAACTTCACTAAGCCAGGGTACGTCCATAACAACATCAACAGCAGCAATATACTTCTTGACAGCAACCTGAGAGCAAAGATTTCGAATTTCAGCCTTGCAAGGACGACGAACAACGGAAATGACGTTATTGCCCTCACCACGATCATGGGTACCAGAGGGTTTATGGCTCCCGAGTACGTCGGTATTGGTTATGTCACTTCGAAAGTTGATGTTTATTCGTTCGGAGTTGTGATGATGGAACTGATATCCGGGAAAGAAGCCGTGGTTATGGAGGGAGGTCATGAGGTGCTGCTTTCAACGGCAATTGCTACGATCATGGAGGGAGACGATGCAGAAACCGAGCTTAGAAACATTACCTATTTAGCGAATGAAGAGAATGGAAGCATGGAGTATGCAATGCAGATGGTGAAATTGAGTCTAGCCTGTGTGAAACAAGATCCAGCAAGCAGACCAACCATGGATGAGGTGGTAACTTCTTTGGTTAAAATCCAAGTTGATTTACAAATGGCTCATTTGGTACGCAGGACAGAACAAGACAGAACAGTACAGAAAATTGTCCCGTGGTTGGCGTGACATTAGACCAGGACCAGAACAGGTCCAGAGTGGAACAAACTGCAGGCAGATCGGACGAAATTGGTAAATTACCAAACTACCAATGTCGAAGTAAAATGGTAAAACCTTTGACATGTCTTTCGTCCGCCTACCTCACTCTAGCCCGTTCAGCCTAGTTCCGTCTAGTCATGTTCAGTCCCATCTGCATACCAAACGCACCTGTTGCAACAATTGCATTTGATGATGAACGTTGTACTATAACTGTTAGATGGAAAAACTAAGGGAAGAAAGAGAAGAACATAGATATTATCTTTTACTATAAAGTGTAATCAATATACTATATAGAAGATTATGGGAGTTTACTACTACGAAAATGTATTACATAACGCGGTTACAAAGGCATATAGCTTGAATGTAAGTATGTGTAACCTATCATGGTATGCTTTCACAAAATGCATTCATAATGAATATAGCAAACTTCGCGATAATAGACGATTGCAAGAAAGGGTCATTCAGACAGGAAAGTTCCCTGTCGAACGTATGTAGCACAAGGTCTTTTTAAGGCAGTATTTAAGCACGGCCTGATTGCCAGCTCTGAAACCATTGCCATACACGGGAGATAGATCGGATTCGATCTGGTGTTTGAAGAACTCTGCAAGCTTCTTCTCTAACGGAAACCTTTTCACCTGCGCTGATGATGTGGATGCTATCTGGGATGTTAACCACATGTGAGCTAGAACCTGGCAGATTCCTTCTTCAACATCTTGCCTTAGAGTTCCATAGCCTTCAAGGGAAAGAAAATAAGAAAAAGAAGAGATTATTAACTAGATATGTCTCTATGATGATGCAACAATCCAAATAATATGATAAAATTTGTATGGTTTTTGCACGCTTGCATAAAAAGTGGTAGCCGAATTAACCTGTAAGCCGCAGCCACGCATGCATCATTTCATGAGCTAAGATTGATCCAGTAAGCAACCTGTATGCAGTGAGTTATTTAGTACTTGTAAATTGGGTCATTTGGTTAAATGACCTTTTGTCAAGTTTTCTTTAAAATTCATGATCTTATCTGACAAGTTTAAGAATGTCACTTAATTATGTGCAAAAGAAATGCCTAGAAACCTATCAGAAGGTTATGGATTTACAAAGGGGGCCATTTAGTAGAGAACTTACCCTTTGTAAATTAGGTTGACCCAAGTGCTAAAAACAAAAATACTTGCATGTATTTGATTTAACTGCTGAAAAACTATGGACAACGATATCCAAGAATCGACAAGAAATACCTTGGAAGGCCATACAAAACGAGAATGGCTGTAACCTCGCAGCAACGGTTCAATTTATATGGCTCTATTCTCATACTTGGGACCCGATTTCCTATCCCAATTCTCGGTTGCCTCAATACCTGCCGATACGTAACATTAAAGAACATTAATAACATAATTCCTAATATCCGGGAAAGAACTTTTCAGCTTTAGAAATCCTTACCGTGCTGACAGTTTGTTCCTCGGAAAGGCAGAGTCCTCTGGTCTCGGGCATGTGGTAATGGCCCTAATGAAAAAGAAAACGAAAGATGAAAAACAGGAAGCAGAAACTTTCCCTTAAGAAGACATACAGATTGAGGATATTTTCCTTACATTACTCTCTCCATCCATGGCCTCATTTAGTGCTTGCCTTTCAACCAAAAGTAAAGGTACCTTCTGTTCCAACTTCATATCCAAACCTTCATAAAATCGTTGGATATCAAGATAGAGGGGTTGACACTCGGTGGTATCCATGACCGCCGAATCAAGACACTCTAGGCACAGTTTTCGACCATCGTTAAGAGCAGCATATCTTGTTTCCCTTGGCTGAAAATCGCAGCATTCACTTGTTATATCCAAAAACTGCATAAAAATACAACTTTGAACGTGATGTAATTTGATATTGATCAAACTCACCTCCAATCGTGCACAGCTGCAACACCTAGGAGTTCCATCATGCTCATGAAATACGCAGTATTTCTGATCCCAGAAAGGATGTGTCTTGTATTTGATAAAACCAGCAGCATTTGTTCGAATCTGTAAAAAACAGTGCATACATTTAAGCTACCAGCTTAAACAATAAAATCTAACACAGAGGAAACATAAAATGGAATCTGAAATCAGATTGAATGTGAATGGGTAACATCAGAAATCATATTCACTAAAGGACTAAGGCTATGTTTGGCAAACTAGCTGATAAAGCTAGTTGGTCGTTGATAAGCTAGATTATGAACAAATTATGTTTGGCAAAAACTAGCTTATGGGTATTTAAAATGACCAAAAAGGGTATGTTGAGGTATAATAATTAATATTTAGAAGGGTATAATTGGAAAAAGCTACAAAAGGCTCCAAAAAGCTACCTCCAAGTAGCTTATCAAAAAGCTAGCTTATAAGCTACATTTTTTTCCATCCAAACATGTACACAAAAAATAAGCTAGCTTATAAGCTACTTCTGCTTTACCAAACAATGCCTAATATTGGTTTCAACTTCCAAATACTAGGATTGAAAGTTGGTAAAGGCTCCAACAATTATAGAAAGCTTCCTGTATCCCATTCATATATTTATATGGAAAATAAGGATGTAAAATATGCAGGGTAATTTTGAAAGACACTTCTCATGTAAAAAGATAAGAGAAAGGTCTCATTATAACTGAAAAAACCAATACTTACAAATTGTTGGCAGACATCACATCGCGGATGAACTGGTTCCTTGTAGCATGACTTGTGATAGGCTTTATTTCCCGTCATCGAAACCTACACGATAAATAAAGAGATGCAAAGTATCATAATAACCTTATAAAGACAAACATCAGAAAAGAAATTTCCACCTATTTTTAGCATATATGGCAGTCACCACACATCGGATTAGTACCTCATAATCAGCAATCGGTAGGTTACATGCATGGCATCTCAAACATTCTGGATGCCAAACAGCGCCCATGAAATTTAAAAGTCGTCCATGACTAATTGCATGATTGCAACCAGCACATACCCTACAAAAAGAAACACAAGTGATGAAATATGATGAGCATTTTATGTGCACAACTTTCACTGAAAATAACTGAATGAACATTTTTCAAACTAAGGTTGTGTTTGGCAAACTAGTTGGTAAGCTAGTTGTTGATTGATAAGCTAGTTAGTAGCTAATAAGCTAGCTTATGAACAAATTATGTTTGGAAAACTAGCTTATGAGAATGTAAAATGACCAAAAAGGGTATATTTGAATTTAATAATTAATATTAATAAGAGTATAATTGGAAAATGATACAAAAAGCTCCCAAAACACTACTCCAAGTAGCGTTTCAATAAGCTAGCTTATTGTACATGTTTGGATGGACGGACTAGCTAATAAGCTAGGTTATTTTTGCCAAACACAGCCTAAATGAGTATGCTATTTGGTTTTCACCATTTTATATTTTCATTTGATTTCTTTTTTAGCCTGCCTCAAATAGTTTGGGACAAAAGGCTAGTTGACATGTTGTGGAACAAAGATAGCAAAATTGTGCATTTAGTGATATATAAGTGATGCAAAGCACTTACCTAAACCCTGTTGAATATGGGAACGGCATGGATTGGCGAACATTTCCATTTTGATTCATATTTCTATTTCGGGGTGGAGGCCCAACTTTCAGAGTTTCGTGTAGAGCCCTTGCAAGATACTCATCTTCTTTCAACTGGAAATCATCATCTGGCTAGCAAATTCCAATTTAAGTATGGTTGATGGTGTTTTAGAAATTAATAGAGTTAAAGCAATTGTTGTTCATTACAGCTATGAGAGAAGTTACATAAACTTCCAAACAAAGATCCCTTCTAATTCACTTGGAAGGCATGAATAACAGATTAAGTAAGTCAAATTCCTGAAATACCATCTCTCTTATCTTTGTCAAAAAGTACATAATCTTAAAAATATCACTTATGTTGTGTGATATAGTTGCAATAAACATCTTCAATAGCAACCACAAAATGATGTTTCAATTTAATCAAACCTTGAATTGAAAAGAGTTTATTGTATTAATAAAAGACTGAATACAAGCCCTATATATAGGAAATACAATTACACTTTAGTACCCTTAATAATTACACTTTAATACCCTTAAGAATAACTTAATCTAACATTCCCCCGCAAGTTGAGGGCGGGGAACGACCTGCAACTTGGATCGTAAAAACTCAAATCTTTTGTGAGGACAAGGGCTTCGTAAAGACATCAGCAATTTGATCATCAGTGGAGATAAACTTGACATTCAACTTTCCTTGAGTAACTTGTTCACGAACAAAGTGGTAATCAACTTCAACGTGCTTTGTGCGGGCGTGAAAGACTGGATTGGCAGAAAGATAGGTTGCGCCAAGATTATCACACCAAAGTGTTGGTGCCTTGGTATCCAAACCGAGTTCATGAAGAAGGGACTTTAGCCAAATTAGTTCTGCTACAGTGTCAGCAATAGCCTTATATTCAGACTCAGTTGAAGATCGAGAAACAGTTTGTTGTTTGCGAGCGGACCATGAAATAAGATTTGAACCCAAATAGATAGCATATCCCCCCGTGGATCGACGATCGATAGGGCAACCAGCCCAGTCTGAATCTGAATAAGCTCGAAGATTAGTAGCCAAATGAGAGTCAGAAAAGGCTTGAAGCCGAGACCCCGTGTTGTGACGAAACAGTAAGCCGAAGTTGAGTGTAACCTTCAAATAACGTAGGATTCGTTTGACACCAGCCCAGTGATTCTCAGTAGGAGCATGCATGAACTGACACACCTTATTAACCGCAAAAGCAATATCAGGACGAGATAGAGTGGCATATTGAAGAGCCCCAACTATCTGCCGATACCGAGAGGGGTCATCAAGTAAGGGACTGTCATCAGGTAAGAACACTTGAGAAGTACTCATAGGAGAGGAAACAGGTTTGCAATCCGCAAGCCCAGCCCGATGAAGAATATCAAGAACATATTTCCTTTGAGAAAGAACCAAATCAGAACCATGATGCACCACTTCAATGCCCAAAAAATAATGTAGTTGACCTAGATCCTTAAGGGCAAACAGAGAATGGAGACGATCAATGATGGTAGTTACAGCGCCTGGGTTATTACCTGTGATGATGATGTCATCGACATACACAAGGAGATAGACAAGTGTGCCAGAAGAGTTGAGAATGAATAGGGATGGGTCAGTTTTGGACCCATAGAAACCCAGTTGATGAAGAGCGGTAGACAACTTTGTGAACCAGGCACGAGGAGCCTGTTTGAGCCCATATAAAGACTTGTTCAGTAAGCACACATAATCTGGCCTATCAGGATCAACAAAACCAGGAGGTTGGCGCATGTAAACCGTCTCCTGAAGATCACCATGTAAGAATGCAGTCTGGATATCCAACTGACGCAAAGACCATTTATTTGCGACTGCCAGTGATAAAACAGTTCTAATAGTAGCAGGTTTGATGACTGGACTGAAAGTCTCGTGATAGTCAACTCCATGTTGTTGATGGAAGCCCTTGGCAACAAGCCGAGCCTTGTACCTGCTAATTTTTCCATCCTGATCCGTTTTCAACCTGTAAACCCATTTACTATCAACCACGTTAGTATTAGGAACAGGAGGAACTAATGTCCACGTTCCATTCCTATGAAGCGCAGCCAACTCGTCAGCCATTGCTTGGCGCCATTCTATATACTTGTTAGCAACGGTAAAAGAGGTAGGTTCAACAGGTAAGGTGGGGGTAGTGGTGGCATTGTAGGCAGCGGGATCATATCTGGTGGTTTGTTTAGGATTGGGGCGAAGATTGGGAGGTCGAGGCCGAGGGGCTGGAGGTGGTTGGGTGGGGATGGAGTTTGGTTCTGAAGGGGACCCGGGAGTAGGGTTTGGGGACTCAGGGGTAGGTATGGTGGGTGAGGTGGCACTAGTGGTAGTGGGTAAGGGTGGTGGTGATGTTGGTTCAGGTTGTGGAAGTGGTACGGTAGGTGATGGTGGAGGTGAGTTGGGTTCGGTTGGAAAACCGGGTGGTGGGTTAGGGAAAATAGATATGTATGGAGAGTCGGACCTGGATGGGGATTGGGTAGGGGTAGGTGGATGATAGGGAAAAACATGTTCATTGAAACGAACATGTCTGGCTATGTATATCCGTTCGGTGGAAGGATCAAAGCACTGGTACCCATGGTGAACAGGACTGTAGCCAAGGAAGACACACGGAGTGGAGCGAAAGTCAATCTTGTGGCGGTTATATGGACGAAGATATGGAAAACATTGACATCCAAAGACTCGAAGAAAAGAGTAATCAGGTTTGCGTTTAAAAACATGTTCATAGGGAGACTTGTTGGAGGAGACACGAGATGGGAGTCGATTGATTAAGTACACGGCTGTTTCAAAAGCAAATTGCCAGAAGCGTTGAGGAAGACTGGATTGGGCCAGGAGGGTAAGTCCAGTTTCCACAACATGACGATGACGACGTTCTACAATGCCATTTTGTTCGCTTGTATGAGGGCAAGAACGTCGATGAATTATGCCAAGGTTGCGACAGAAAGTAGTGAGAGGACGAAACTCTCCCCCCCAATCAGATTGAATGCACTTTAACTTGGTGTTAAATTGACGTTCAGCCATTTTAATAAAGTTTGTTAAGACTGTGTAAACATCAGATTTCTGGACTAAAGGATAAAACCACATGTATCTAGAATGATGATCAACACACAACAAAAAGAAACGATAACCATTGAAGGATGGTGTATGCGAATGGCCCCAAACATCACAATAAACAAGATCCAAAAAATTATTGCTACGAAAACTGGAATCAGATAAAGATAATTTTGAAGACTTTCCTAGTTGACAAGAAGAACACAAGTTATTTGATAATTTGTCCGAAACAGGTAAAGAACAATGAGAAAATATTGAACGAAAAACTTGAGCATGAGGATGTCCCAAGCGTTGATGCCAAATGTTCGAAGAAGCCTTGACAGCAGTAAAAGCAACCTTGGGTAAAGACTTGAGCTTAGGAAGACGGATGGAGTACAATCCCTGTTCACTGGGGCCCGTTAGGAGGATAGTGCGTGTAGACTCGTCCTTCACAACAAAATAAGAGGAGTGAAATTCAAAGAAAACATTATTGTCTACACAAAATTTTTGAACGGATAAAAGGTTTTGTTTTAGTTCAGGGACATGAAGGATATTGGACAGGTTAAAGGTTTTATTAGGGGAGTAAATTTTTGAGGAACCAATATGAAAAATGGGTATAGAGTTACCGTCACCAACAAGTAAAGAATCGTTACCGAAGTAGGCCTCGGAGTTGTCAATGCTAGATAGATCTGGAGTGGCATGGTGATTTGCGCCAGTGTCGGGCCTCCAAGTGGATCCTGATTGCGAACCAACATCTGAGTAAGTAGCATAGTTAGCTTGTGGCGCTGTACGAGATTGGTTAGGCTGATTAGGACACTGAGATGGTAGATGACCAATCCCACAACGGTTACAATGACCATACACCATGTTTTGAGTAGAAGCCCAAGAGAATTGACGTGCGCCATTACTATCACGATTGCGAGAGTTGAAAGCAGCTCGTGAGTTGCCACGTGAAGATCCACGAGAACCGCGACCACCACGGTTGTTATTGAATGACCGGGATCCAAAATAAGCCTGTGGTCGTGGTGAAGGCGCAGGGTTTAGTTGGTATCCCAATTGAGAGGCCATGAGTTGAAGATTATGAAGCTGCTGCTGAATGGAGTCGAGATTGGGCTGTTGTAGGGGTGTAGAGGCAGTTGTAAGGGGTTGCTGAGTAGGAGAGGCAGCCGCCAAAAAAGCCTGGGGAACTTGCGAATTGGTTGCCAAGATCCTTGTAATCATATAATCATGATCACTTAATAAACCGTGCAATTCATTGAAGTTGACAGGAGGGGAACGAGCCAAGAGATTAGCCTTGAGACCATTGTATTCTTCACGAAGCCCTGCAAGAGTTAGCATAACCAGATCTTTGTCTTTCATGGGTTCGCCGATGTTGGCTAGAGCAGTTGCATATTCTTGTGCTCTACTGAGATATTCGGCAGGTTTTTCATCACCCTTCATGGTGATTCGAAGTAATTGACTTTTAAGAGTAAATTCATGGGATGAAGTAACCGGAGCATACGCTCGTTCTAAAGACAGCCATACCTCTCGGGAGGTTTTTCCCTGAATGTGTTGAAAAGACTCTTCTGACACGGTAGAGATGATGAGCATACGGATGTGGGCATCGTTGGAGACCCATGGTTGGTAGCTTGGATTGTCTGTAGTAGCAGATTCATTTGTAACCTTCGATTCTGGACACGGAATAGTGCCATCAACATAACCAAAGAGATTGTGAGAAGTAAGAAAAGACTCGACCATTGATCGCCAATAACCATAATTCGTAGGTTTTAGGGTAAAAGCAAACTTGTGAGAATTATGGGTTGTCTTCTCTTGATTGGTGAAAGTTAGGATTGCAGCCATGGTAACAAAGAAGTGAGTTTTTGGCCGGAGGTTGCGTCGGCAGGTTGGGAGAACGCCGGAAGTTGCGACGGCTGAATTAGGGTTTGAGACGGCTGAATTAGGGTTTGCGACGGCTGAATTAGGGTTTCAGACGGCTGAATTAGGGTTTGCGACGGCTGAATTAGGGTTTCACACGGCTGAATTAGGGTTTGCGACGACTGAATTAGGGTTTCAGACGGCTGAATTAGGGTTTGCGACGGCTGAATTAGGGTTTTAGACGGCTGAATTAGGGTTTGTGACGGCTGAATTAGGGTTTGATCGGCCAAGGAATTGAAGCCGAAAGGGTAGGGATTTAATTTGGCTCTGATACCAAATCAAACCTTGAATTGAAAAGAGTTTATTGTATTAATAAAAGACTGAATACAAGCCCTATATATAGGAAATACAATTACACTTTAGTACCCTTAATAATTACACTTTAATACCCTTAAGAATAACTTAATCTAACAAATTTGAACTAAGCTTCACAAAAAGCACAAAAATCTAAGATTATGACAAGAATCTATAGTTATAAAGAATGTAACTAGAGACATATTTGGTGAAAATAATAACCTCCAAAGATGAATTGTGATTAGAAAGTAACATTGACACCTAGGCTTAACGAATGAACCGTAAATTACACATAGGTATGACTTTAAAAATATCAACCTGAGCATGAGTGCAAAAATTTAAGAACATGGTCAAATGCAATAAAGTAACTAAATAACCTTCTTTACATAATTCCTCTTTACTTAAAAGTGTTTTGAACCCGATTCTACCTTTCATGGTAGATGACAGTACAAGATAAGATGGCCAAGAAGAATCTGTAGTTTCACAAATTGTTATCATGAATAGGTGGTTGTATCACTTACTGATCATACTTTTCCCTTTTCGTTCGTCTGCAAGTGATATCGCAATTGCCCGGTCAATATCATCGATTTCTGGCCGTGAAGCCTACAAACAGTTTACCAACAAGATACGATTAATTAATATACTTAGCAATCTCACATAAGCAAAGAAAGGTCTCAAGTTTGGATTGCTGGTTGATGTAACATAACAAATATCTAAGACAACATGGCAATCAATTACCAAAAGAGAAAATTGGGAATTATCAGAATGATGCAATACTAAGGGTGTATTTCGTTGTGAAATTTTTTCCAGTTTTTCAATAAAACTTTCCAAGGAAAATGAAAATTTAGAAAACATGTTTGGTTCATTCAGTTTTCAAAAGTTTTCCAAGAAAATGAAATTTTCTATTTTCTAACTTCTACGTAAATTAGAAAACTGATTCTAGTAGTTTTCCAATATTTTCTAAACGTGTTTTCTAATCTTCTAAAATGGAAAATGAAAACTCCATGATTTCAACCAACAACGTTTTCTAAGATTTTCATAAAAAACTGAAAACTCAACTCAACTCCATTTTCTGAAAACGTTTTCTAAGAAAATGAAAATAGTTTTCCACAACCAAACGCACCCTAGGTGACAAGAAACCATTGTAATTATTACCCATGATGTAGAGGGATAAGTTCCGATTGATGCTCTATCTTCTCCATATCGCCCGTTGTATTGCCTTTCTGATGCTCCATATGTAGTGCTTACAAAACTTTTGCCAAGCCAATCCATTATGTAGTTAACAGTGTCTTTGTATTACACTCAAAGAACTTCACCTGCAAAATTAAAGAGTCATCATCTTGTAATTAGGACTTGGATATTCCTCATAACAAGAACTGAAATCATATTGGATGCAGAATCAATAAGGTTGTGTTTGGTAAAATAGCTTATAAGATAGCTAGTGGCTGATAAGCTAGCTTATGAATAACTTATGTTTGGCAAAAACTAGCTTATGAGTATGTAAAATGACCAAAAAGGGTATCTTGGGGTATAATAATTAATTTTAATAAGGGTATAATTGGGAAAAGCTACAAAAAGCCCTTGAAACGCTACTCCAACTAGCGTTTTAATAAGCTAGCTTATGGTCCATCCAGCCTAAACACAGCCTAAGAAATAGCACAAGTGCAGAAACAATACTACTAATTTCTACACTTTATCAATAATAAGAGTGTTAACATGCAGTGACAATAGTACCAAAAAATCTTCAAGTCAAGATCAAAATGTTCTTACAATTCAGCAAAATCTTCAATCCTCCAAATATTATCTCAGAATGAAACTTAAAAAAGGCATGCCATTGTATGTGATCTAAAAATCTCAATATATATAGAAAAGAAGAACGGCTTAGATTTCATGATTCCAAAAACTGTTACCATCATTAATTATACTGCTGCTATTGATGAACAGCCAAGAACGCATTAAATTAGGGTTTCCTTTTCCACTTTTAGCAAAGATCGATGTGACGATTAAAACACGCCTTCCAACCATTTTCGAACGTTGTTGTTGGTTGGGAGGATTCGATTTCTTCTCCTTCCTTTTACATCACTTGTAAATGCAACTTTGCATGTTCTTTTACACACAATATGAATACGAATATATTTACAGATTTTGTCCCTCACTTTTGTTACTTTTTTCTATTTAATGATTCAAAGTAATTATTCCTTGTTATTTTTGTCCCGACATTGACGTCGTTGATGTTTTCTTTTTGTTATTTCTTGTTATTCTTTGTTTTATACCTTAACCTAATGCTTACTTTTTGCATTTTTTGGAATTGGAATTTATTCGGTTCTTTTATGAATGTTTAAGTTTCGCAGTTGTGATAGTATTAAGTAAGAAAAAGAAAGGCTAATCAGGGACCAAAATTGTCGTTTTTTAAAGACCTCTGCCGTTGGTGGCGGAGTTGGCCGAAAAAGTGACCTCCTTCATCAAAGGAGTTCAAATGGGGGAGAATATGGTTAGTTTTGAGATTTTTGAGAGATTTTGGTTAGTAAGGGAATTTGATTTCTTAAAATGGTTAGAAAAAATAATATGTCTATCGTAGTTTTGTAACATAAAGTATAATTTTTAGAGTGAATTACAACTTCTGTCCTTGTGGTTTATTGCTTTTCTCACCTTTGGTCCCCATAAAACTTCTATTGTATAAAAAATTTTGTAGTATGAATTTTTGCTCGATTTTGGTCCCTCAACACTAACACGGTTAGGTGTATCTATTAAGTCGTTTCCATGTGCTTTGCACATGGGGACATATTAGTCTTTTTATCAAAAACAAATTAGACGAACCAGACTTGAGATTTACTCATTTATTATTATACAATTAATTTACTTCATCTTCTATTCTTCTCCATATCAATGACTAAGAATACACCATGGAGAACATGATTTGCATTCAAGAACACCAAAAACATCTAAAATCCAAATATAAAAATCAAAACAAAAACCAAATTCCAAACCAAATTAAACAACAAAAATATTCATTAAACCAAGACCCTTGTATAAATCAAAACCATAAACAAAGAACAAATAACAAAATACATTGATATTTGAAATCAATACCAAATTGACCGCGTAACAAAATACAAATTTGTGGTGCAAAATCAGTAACAAGGTTGGTAGTGCAAAGCCATCTTTCATCCCTAAAAGCTTACGCAAGTAACCATCTATTTTGTTCTCAAAATGTAAATAGATCACATAGGGACTAACCACAATGACGAACAATGGAAATGACATTAGTGCCCTCACCAGGATCGTTGGTACCAGAGGATTTATGGCTCCCGAGTATGTCAGGAATGGCTGTGTCACTTCGAAAGTTGATGTTTATTCGTTCGGAGTTGTGTTGATGGAACTGATATCCGTGAAGGAAGCCGTGGTTAGAGAGGGAGGTCGTGAGGTGTTGCTTTCAACGGCAATTGCTACGATCATGGAGGGAGACGATGCAGAAACCGAGCTTAGAAACGTTACCGATTTAACAAATGAAGAAAATGGAAGCATGGAGTATGCAATGCAGATGGTGAAATTGAGTCTGAGCTGTGTGAAACAAGATCCAACAAGCAGACCAACCATGGATGAGGTGGTAACTTCTTTGGTGAAAATTCAAGTTGATTTACAAATGGCTCATTTGGTACGCAGGACAGAACAAGACAGAACAGTACAGAAAATTGTCCCGTGGTTGGTGTGACATTAGACCGGGACTAGAACATGTCCAGAGTGGAACAAAAGTGCAGGCAAATAGGACGAAATTGGTAAATTACTAAACTATCAGTGTCAAATTAAAACGGCAAAACCTTCCATGTGTCTTTCATCCGCCTACCTCACTTTCGCCTGTTCAGTCCAGTTCCGTAGTCATGTTCAGTCCCATCTGCATACCGAACGCACCTGTTGTAACAATTACATTTGATGATGAAAGAAGGTTGTACCGTAACTGTTAGATGAAAAAATAGAACATAGATATTATCTTTTACCATAAAGTGTAGCATGAGTAAACATAAATTCGAGATACGACTGTAATCATTATATATTATACATAGAAATAGAAGATTATGGGAGTTTACTAATACGAAAATGTATTAGATAATGCGGTTACAAAGGCGTATAGTTTGAATGCAAGTATGTGACCTATCATGGTATGCTCATCATAAAATCCATTCATAAATAAGATAGCAAACTTCTCTATAACAATCGATTGCGATGAAGGGTTCGTTGCATAAGGCTCATTCAGACAGGAAAGTTCCCTGTTGAACGTATGTGGTACAAGGTCTTTTGAGGGCCGTATTTAAGCACGGCTCGATTGCCAACTCTGAAGCCATTTCCATACACCGGAGATTGATCAGATTCGATCTGGTATTTGAAGAACTCTGCAAGTTTTTTCTCTAACGGAAACCTTTTCACGTGCCCTGATGTGGATGCTATCTGGGATGTTAACCACATGTGAGCTAGAACCTGACATATTCCTTCTTCAACATCTGGCCTCAGAGTTCCATAGCCTTCAAGGGAAAGAAAAGAAGAAAAAGAAGAGATTATTAGCTAGATATGTATTTATGATGATGCAATAATATGATAAATTTGTATGGTTTTTGCATAGTTGTATAAACAGTGGTAGCCGAACCTGTAAGCCGCAGCCACGCATGCATCATTTCATGAGCTAAGATCGATCCAGTAAGCAACCTGTATGCAGTGAGTTATTTAGTACTAGTAAATTTGGTCCTTTGGTTAAATGACCTTTTGTCAAGTTTTCTTTAAAATTCATGGTCTTCTGACAAGTTTAAGAATGTCACTCATGTGCAAAAGAATGCCTAAAAACCTATCAAAAGGTCATGGATTTACAAAGCGCTTATCAGGGGGGCCATTTAGTAGAGAACTTACCCTTTGTAAATTAGACCCAAGTGCTAAAACAAAAAATACTTGCGTGTATTTGATTTAACTGCTAAAAAACTATGGACAACAATATCCAAGAATCGGCAAGAAATACCTTGGAAGGCCATATAAAACGAGAATGGCTGTAACCTCGCAGCGACGATTCAGTTTATACGGCTCTATTCTCATACTTGGGACCCGATTTCCTATCCCAATTCTTGGTTGCCTCAATACCTGCCAAACGTAACATAAAAACAAAATTAATAACATAATTCCTAAAATCCGGGAAAGAACTATTCGGCTTTAGAAATGCTTACCGTGCTGACAGTTTGTTCCTCAGAAAGGCACAGTCCTCTGGTCTCGGGCATGTGGTAATGTCCCTAAATGAAAAAGAAGAAAAAATGGAAAATGAAAGATGAAAAACAGTAAGCGGAAACGTTCCCTTAAGAAGACATACAGATTGAGGATATTTTCCTTACATTCCTCTCTCCATCCATGGCCTCATTTAGTGCTTGCCTTTCAACCAAAAGTAAAGGTATCTTCTGTTCCAACTTCATATCCAAACCTTCATAAA
Source organism: Centaurea solstitialis (assembly GCA_030169165.1). Lineage (NCBI taxonomy): Eukaryota > Viridiplantae > Streptophyta > Magnoliopsida > Asterales > Asteraceae > Centaurea > Centaurea solstitialis. The sequence continues at coordinate 9,474,327 of CM058041.1, read as the reverse complement.
ATCTCAGGATATCAAGATAGAGGGGTTGACACTCAGTGGTATCCATGACAGCCGAATCAAGACACTCTAGGCACAGTTTTCGACCATCGTTAAGAGCAGCATATGTTGTGTCCGTTGGCTGAAAACGGTAGCGTTCGCTTGTTATATTCAAAAACTGCATAAAAATACAACTTTGAACATGATGTAATTTGATATTGATCAAACTCACCTCCAATCGTGCACAACTGCAACACCGAGGAGTTCCATCATGCTCATGAAATACACAGTATTTCTGAGCCCAGAAAGGATGCGTCTTGTATTCGATAAAACCAGCAGCATTTGTTCGAATCTGTAAAAAACAGTGCATACATTTAAACTACCTGCTTAAACAATAAATCTAACATAGAGGAAACATATAATGGAATCTGAAATCAAATTGAATGTGAATGGGTAACATCAGAAATCATATTTACTAAAGGACTAAGGCTATGTTTGGCAAACTAGCTAATAAGCTAGTTGTTGACTAATAAGCTAGCTTATGAACAAATTATGTTTGGCAAAAACTAGCTTATGGGTATGTAAAATGACCAAAAAGGGAATATTGGGATATAATAATTAATATTTAGAAGGCTATAATTGGAAAAGGCTACAAAAAACTCCAAAAAGCTACCTCAGTAGCTTATCAAAAAGCTATTATAAGCTACTTTTTGTCCATCCAAACATGTACACAAAAAATAAGCTAGCTTATAAGCTACTTTTGGTTTACCAAACAATGCCTAATATTGGTTTTAGCTTCCAAATACTAGGATTGAAAGTTGGTAAAGGCTCCAACAACTATAGAAATCTTCCTGTATCCCATTCATATATTTATATGGAAAATAAGGATGTAAAATATGCAGGGTAAATTTTGAAAGACTTCTCATGTAAAAAGATAAGAGAAAGGTCTCATTATAACCGAAAAAACCAATACTTACAAATTGTTGGCAGACATCACATCGCGGATGAATTTGTTCCTTGTAGCATGACTTGTGATAGGCATTATTTCCAAACATCGAAACCTACACGATAAATAAAGTGATGCAAAGTATCATCATAACCTTATAAAGACAAACATCATAAAAGAAATTTCCAGCTATATTTAGCATATATGTCAGTCCATGAACATCGGTTTAGTACCTCATAATCAGCAATCGGTAGGTTACATGCACGGCATCTCAAACATTCTGGATGCCAAACAGCACCCATGCAACTTAAAAGTCTTCCATGACTAATTGCATGATTGCAACCAGCACATACCCTACAAAAAGAAACACAAATGATGATATATAATGAGCATTTTATATGCACAACTTTCACTGAAAATGACTGAATGAACATTTTGAAATTAAATGAGTATGCTATTTGGTTTTCACCATTTGATATTTTCATTTGATTTCTTTTTTAGCCTGCCTCAAATAGTTTAGGACAAAATGTTGTGGAACAAAGATAGCAAAATTGCGCATTTAGTGATAATACAAATCGGCAGCTCAAAGTGATGCAAAGCACTTACCGAAACCCTGTTGAATATGGGAACGGCATAGATTGGCGAACATTTCCATTTTGATTCATATTTCTATTCCGGGGTGGAGGCCCAACTTTCAGACTTTCTTGTAGAGCCCTTGCAAGATACTCATCTTCTTTCAATTGGAAACCATCATCTGGCCAGCAGATTCCAATTTTAAGTATGGTTGATGGCATTTTAGAAATTAGTAGAGTTAAAGCAATTGTTGTTCATTACAGCTATCAGAGAAGTCACATAAACTGCCAAATAAAGATCCCTTCTAACTCACTTGGAAGACATGAATAACAGAATAAGTCAAATTCATAAAATACCATCTCTCTTATCTTTGTTAAAAAGTACACAATCTTAAAAACATCACTTTATGTGTGTGCTATAATTGCAAATTTGCAATGAACATGTTCAAATGTTCAAATGTTCAATAACAACCATAACACTATGTTTCAATTTGTTTCAAACCATATAGCAGCAAGTCAAGCCATTTTATAGATACATACGTATAGTATTGACTAGTAATTTTAAACCAAGCTTTACAAAAAGCACAAAAATCTTAGATTATGAGTGCAAAGATTTAAGAACATGGTCAAATGCAATAAAGTAACTAAATAACCTTGTTTATATAATTTCTCTTTACTTAAAAGTGTTTTGGGCCCGAATCTACCTTTCATGGTAGATGACAGTACAAGAGAAGATGGCCAAGAAGAATCTATAGTTTCACAAATTGTTATTATGAATAGGTGGTTGTATCACTTACTGATCATACGTTTCCCTTTTCGTTCGTCTGCAAGTGATATTGCAATTGCACGGTCAATATCTTCGATTTCTGGCCGTGAAGCCTACAAACAGTTTACCAACAATGTACAATTAATTATACTTAGCCATGTCACGTACTCACATATAAACATCACCAATATGTAAGACAACATGATCAAAGGGTGTTAGCTCAGTTGGATAGGTAACATCCCTTGGGGGTGTGGGGTGAAAGCCACACTACCAGGGTTTGAATCCCACGGGTGACATTTCTGAGATATCCAGACTTTGGATCTGGTCCTTAGGGCCGGGTTCGGGGCCGGTATGGGAGGATCCAGTCTATGGGATCTACTTCCCTGCCGGTCGGGTTCAACCATAGGTTGGGCCGGGTCGCAGCGGATTAGTGGGATTGCCCAATTGGAGGCCCGATACCGCTGGAGCGTGTGTTAACTTGCCGTTAAAAAAATATATATATATGTAAGACAGCATGGCAATCAATTACCAAAAGAGAAAATAGGGAATTATCATAATGATGCAATACTAAATCCCCCAAATGACAAGAAGTTATTGTAATTGTTACCCATGATGTAGAGGGATAAGTTCTGATTGATGATGTATCCTCTCCATATCTCCCATTATATTGCCTTTCTGATGCTCCATGTGTAGTGCTTACATAAATTTTGCCAAACCAATCCATTAGCAGTTAACAGTATCTTTGTATTACACTCAAAGAACTTCACCTGCAAAATTAAAGAGTCATCACCTTGTAATTACAACTTGGATATTCCTCATAAGGAACAAGAATTGAAATCATACTGGATGCAGAAACAATAAGGTTGTGTTTGGTAAACTAACTGATAAGCTTATAGATGATAAGCTAGCTCTTGACTAAAAAGCTACCTAGTGGCTGATATGCTAGCTTATGAATAAATTATGTTTGGCAAAAACTAGCTTATGAGTATGTAAAATGACCAAAAAAGGTATCTTGGGGTATAATAATTAATTCGAATAAGGGTATAATTGGAAAAAACTACAAAAAGCTTGAAACGCTGCTCCAACTAGCGATTTGATAAGCTAGTTTAAGCCTTTATGGTTCATCCAAACATATACTAGCTTATGAGCTAGCTTATTTTTGCCAAAGACAACCTAAAACCAGATATTGAAACAGGCTAAAAAAGCTTTTTCTCATAAAGAAATAGCACAAATGCAGAATGATTTCTACACTTTATCAATAATAACAGTGTTAACAGTGACGATAATAGTACCAAAAAATGTTCAAATTAAGATCAAAATTTTCTTACAATTCAGCAAAATCTTCAATCCTCCAAATATTATCTCAGGATGAAAATTAAAATGGCATGCCATTGTATGTGATCTAAAAATCTCAATATATAGAAAAGAAGAACGGCTTAGATTTCATGATTCCAAAAAGTGTTACCATCATTAATTATACTGCTGCTATTGATGAACAGCCAATAACGCATTAAATTAGGGTTTCCTTTTCCACTTTTAGCAAAGATCGATGTGACGATTAAAACACGCTTTCTTCGAACTTTGACGATGGTTATCAATCGAATAACCTTCAAAAATATGCCTTCCAGTGTTCATCGATGGCCTTCCAACCATTTTCGATCGTTGTTGTTGGTTGGGAGGATTCGACTTGCATGTTCTTTTTACACACAATATATGAGTATGAGAATATATATTACAGATTTTGTCCCTCACTTTTGTTACTTTTTTCTATTTAATGATTCAAAAAGATTATTCTTTTGTTAATTTTAGTGCCGACACTGACACTATTAATGTTTTTCGGTTATTCTTTGTTGTTATTCTTTTTGTCTTATACCTTAACCTAATGCTTTTTGTTTTTTGCATTTTTTTGGATTGGAATTTATTCGGTTCTTTTGTGAATGTTCAAATTTCGCAGTTGTGAATTGTGATAATATTAAGTAGGAAAAAAAAGGTTAATTTTATAAAGCCTCCGCCATTGGTGGCGGAGTTGGCCGGAAAAATGACCTCCTTCATTGGAGGAGTTTAAATGGCGGAGAATACGGTTAGTTTTGAGATTTTTGGGAGATTTTGGTTAGAAAGAGAATTTAACTGCTTAAAAGTTAAAATAGTTAGAAAAAATAATGTTCCTAATTATATGTCTATTATAGTTTTGTAACATAAAGTATAATTTTAGAGTGAATACTTTTGTCCATGTGGTTTATTGTTTTTTCATCTTTGATCCCCATAAAATTTCTATTGTAGAAAAAACCTTATAGTATGAAATTTTACCCGATTTTGGTCCCTTAAGACTAACACGGTTAGATGCATCTATTAAGTCCTTCCCGTGTGCTTTACATATGGGAACATATTGGTCTTTTTTCCAAAAACAAATTAGAGGGACCAGACTTGAGATTTTCTCATTTATTATTATACAACTAATTTACTTCATCTTCTATTCTTCTTCATATAAATGACTAAAAACACACCAGGAAGAACATGATTTACATTCAACAACACACCACGGAGAACATGATTTACATTCAAGAACACCAAAAACATTTAAAATCAAAATATAAAAATCGAAACAAAAACCAAATTCCAAACAAAATTAAACAACAAAATATTCATTAAACCAAGACCCTTGTATAAAATCGAAACCATAAATAAAGAACAAATAACAAAATACATAGATATTTGAAATCAATACCAAATTGACGGTGTAACAAAATACAAATTTGTGGTGCAAAATCAGTAACAAGGTTCGTAGTGCAAAGCCATCTTTCATCCCTAAAAGCTTACGCAAGTAACCATCTATTTTGTTCTCAAAATGTAAACAAATCACATAGGGACTAACCACAATGACGATGGCGGAGACGGATGAACTTTTGGGGATCAAACCACAACGACAAAGGTGGAGATGAATGATTTTTGGTGATCGAACCACAACGATCGGAAACTTCGGTGTCTCCCTCTTAGGCACAATTCCTTACCGGACTTAACCTCCACCACAATAACGATGGAAAATCTCGACCACCTTTATCTTCAAATACGGCCACAGCAGCAAAAACAATTTTGGGCAGAAATGGTCTAAATCGAATAAGCAGGTATGAAAAACATGACCCAAATTGGAGAAACAAAAGTTTTGGCGTGTTCATCTTCCTATATTGCAACCCAAATGTGGAAACAGTATGGTTTGATTTCGAAACGATTTCTGATGCAAATATGACGTCTTCCCCCTCCCCTCGGGTGTGTTCCTCCCCCTTTGTCGCAACCCAGATCTAGAAACGCTTTGTGGGTTTGATTTCCACAAAAACACACACTTTGAGAGAAAGAGAGAGAGAGAGAGAGAGATAGAGAGAGAGAGATTAAATTTTCTTTATTAGATATGGATATATCAAACATACAAAGGGTTTGATTTCATTTAAAAGTTTTTATTCATGTTTGAGTTTTGATCTTCTATAGGATTTAGGGGTTTTAAATAAAATTAAATGTATAATAATAATTGAGTAAATTACAATTTTGGTCCATATAATTTGTTTTTGGTAAAATAAACCCAATATGCCCTCATGTACAAGTAGGGCTGTAAACGAACCGAACGTTCGGTGAACCATTCGTGAACCGTTCGGCGGGAAGTTCGTTTATGTTCGTTTATTTAATAAACAAACGAACATGAACAAGTTTTTTTGTTCGTTTAATTAAACGAACGAACATGAACAAAGGCACTGTTCGTTCATTTACGTTCGTGAACGTTTTCGTTCATTTATGTCGTTCGTTTATTTTCGTTTATGTTCGTTTGTAATAAAACATTTAATACTTATTTATCTAAGCTATATATTTTTAGAATTCAATTTAGTTTTAAATTTGAATTTGATTATTCTTCTGGTTTATATTAAGTTTTAAAAAAATGCACCTCCTAATAGTTAATGAAATGACAAATAAGCTTGTTCATTTACGTTTGTTCGTTTAACTTTATGTTCGTTCGTTTATGTTCGTTTATGTTCGTTTATGTTCGTTTATGTTCGTTTAACTTTTACGTTCGTTCGTTTATGTTCGATTAGCATCTTAAACGAACGAACATGAACGAACACGAACACACCAAATACCTAAACTAACGAACACGAACACAAATTTTTTTGTTCGTTTACCGTTCGTGTTCGTTCGTTTGTTCGATTAAGCTAAACGAACGAAAACGAACAAGCCTCCGTTCGTGTTCGTTCGGTTCGTTTACAGCCCTATGTGCAAGGCACATGGGAAGGACTTAACAAAGACACCTAAAGTTAGTTTTAAGGGACACAAATCGAGCAAAATTACATACTTTAGGGTTTTTTTGTAATAAAATTTTTATGGGGACCAAAGATGAGAAAAACAATAAACCACATGGACCAAATTTGCAATTCACTGTAATTTTTATTTTGAAAAAGATATAAACCGTGGTTATAAGAAGAAATCAATTTTGTCTTATTTTCTCATTGCTACAACTAAGAGCATCAACAAGAGTCTGGCAAATATGAATTGCAAATGGTGTGGCATCTATGTGGCCCCAATACATGAAACATGGTTGTAAGAGCATCCTCAATTGTGGGTTTATAAACCCTCATGTCACCCTATGAACCGGTTCATTAAAAGTTTATGCCATTGGAAAGGTGATGAGCTAGCAAACCACTCCATGCAGATGGAGCAGTACATGCTGCTCTTTCATGGGCCCATTCAACCAACTTATTCATTTAATTAACTTAATTGCTTTTTTACTTTTATTGAATTTTTTTAGAACAACTATGAAGATTCCATTACCAAGGCAGAAGGCATAACAAAAGATTACAAAAACCAATGGCATGTAGCTCAGTTGGTAATGGATGGGCGATAAGTTTGCAAGATATATCAAATGGTCCCGATTTGAGCCTCGGCTTGCGCACGAACACCTCCATAATCACAACCGCTGAGTGAGTCATGAGTCCCCCCCCAATGGGAATTGGCAATCCGTGGTGGGCCGTTTGGGGTTACCGAAGTCAACCTTTTGCAGCAAATAACAAAGAATACAAACAAAAAATCCAAACAAAAACTCAACACAACTTATATTGAATTAATAATCAATTTGATTTATTTAAGTAAAGTTGATGTGGCAATTTAGAAAGATAGGTGACATTGCATTGATATTTGATGCAGTGGTCTAAGCTTTCTCTTCATTTCAATTCCCTATTTCATCTGTGCATCTCCTCTGTACATCATCTCCTTTTGCAAGGTTTTTCTCTAAGGTATTGTTTCGTTTTAGTTTTATATGTTAGTTTAAAACATGAAAATGTGATTATTTTATGTTTCGTTTGTTCTCAGCTTCTTTGATTTTTGATGGGTGTTGTTTTAATCCGAACACTAGGTTGTTTTTATCTTGCTTTGTCATCGTTTTGTTTTCAGCTAGTAACTCTTTGTAAAACCTAACAAATGTATAATCTTTTGATTAATATATTTGAATTTTTATTGTTTTATGTTGTTTGGCTATATTTTGCTCTGTTCATGACTTCTCTATTTAGCTAGCAGCTATGCACATTTTCTAAGGAAAAAATGAAAATGAAGATAGAAACTAAGAAACATAATGGTTATTGATTAATGGATTTGTATTTTACATACTTAATATTATCTTATTATGATTACATTGTTTTGTTCATGGTTATTATAGTCCTAGCATGTTATATGAAGTTCATGGATAAGTTTGGAAAATGAAAACATATAGAGGTCATTGTTAAGTGATATATATATATATACATATATGTTGGTCAATGTTTTATCAAGATAACTTCTTTGTTATTTTCATTTTCAAAAAAGTAATATTTTATTTTATTTTGTTACAATTTAATCGATTTATACATGCTCCACCATGAAAGATTCATAAATTATTCACCTAGTTTGTGTGCACTAGCTTACGTAACCTTTGCTCTTGTGTTATTTTTGAAGGGATTATGTGCAAGACAGTAACATGGTTTACCGTGTCCAATGTTATAAGACACTAGTGTGTCACACTGCTACACACTCAAATAGAGATAATTGGATTTACTAGTTGTGTGTGAAATAATTAATTAGTTTAATAAAGTATTGTAGAGAGAAATAAATAATAAATGGTTTATTTAGTATTTGTTGGATAAATATTGGTTTAAATATTTATTGAATATATATTAATAAGTTTAATTAATATATATGGTAATGTTTAATAAAAGGCTATCGTACTCTTAATTAAACGGGTTTTTCTGTTATTGGGTAATTACCATATTTATTATTATAAATATGGTAAACCTGGTTGGTTTTCAATCAATTCAATTCATTAGTAAGCTTAAACCACAAAAAAAAGCCAAAAACCATAGTTTTCTTTCTCTCCCTCTCTCTCTCCTCTCTCTCTCGTCGATTTACACACACATACACAAATCAGTCAGATTTGTGTATCGGGTAATCCTGTGGCTGTCTAGCAGCGAATCTCACGGTGGTGCAATAGCGGTGTACTCCCCACAAGCCTTCCAGATCAGTTTTTGACAACCTTAAAAGTATATCGTTAAACCCTCTAAACATTGTATCTGTTTGATATGGTTGGATCTAGTGTTTGGGAATCATGGTTTTATTTTCCGCTGTGCATATTTTTGTTTGTACCCACAATTTCCCAACAATTTTAAGTAGGAAATACTTTTTGATTATTGACGAAACTTTAAGTTCTCTTATAGGGGTGTTGACCACAACCATTATCGAATCTAATTCCAAAGTCAGCGAATGATCTCAACATCTTGTTACAAGACTATGCTTATTGGGTATTTTCTTTTGAACGGACCGATATACCATTTGATGGGATTGTTCCGTTTTATTTGACCGACATCAACATATTTGCATTGTGGCTACGGAGCAGTAGCCTATACAACAAAGATTTTGATTCATATAAAGAGAGTTCACTATACCACCGAGAGTGTAATGGACAATCCTAAACATGTTTTGGTAACTGGTCCTCCCATTATACCTATTGGCCGATGATCACACTTATCTTACTCTTGTATTTGGTAGGTTTGCATACAATGGCTCAGATCTGTTCACAACCAATCTACCTGTTCTAAAGCTTAATGTTGCTAAAAAAACCCATCACTATCAAGTTTGGACCCATCAAACCAATATTTAATAGTCAGTCATGAAATGTGTTTCGTTTGATGTATATGGTAGTAAGCCAATGTATTATGAAACGACCCTCAACAGTACATGTTTACCTTCTACACCAGGCCATTATTCCATTGTTGATGCCCCTTTTATACATCATCGTATTAGTAATGATGTAATCATATCACAAGTCGTTGTTGTTGCAGTCATGAGGATGATCGTGGTTAGGGATGTATATGAGCCGAGCTACTCAAGAGCTACTCGAGCTCGGATCGATAAAAACTCGAAACGAGCCGAGCCTTAACGAGCTTGAACTCGAGCCTGAAACAGAGCTCGTTTACTAAACGAGCCGAGCTCGTTTACTAAACAAGCCGAGCTCGAGCCTCAATATCAGAGATCGTTTAGGCTCACGAGCTTAAACAAGCTTCACATATAATATTATGTATTTTATATTTTATTAGTATTATGTATTTAACATATATAAAAAAATCAATATTCAAAGCACATCCTTAGAATTAGGGATCGTTTAGGCTCATTTAGGCTCGTTTGCTTAAGGCTCATTTAGGCTCATGAAGTAACCGAGCATTAGCGAGCCGAGCTCGAGCCTTGTAAATGGTTCACGGGCCGAGCTCGAGCCTCAAAGCACAAGCTCGAATGAGCTCGAGCTTCTATAATCTTAAACGAGTCTGGCTCAATTAGCTTAAAGCTCAGATCGGCTCGGCTCGTTTACATCCCTAATCGTGGTTATGCTGATATTGAATGTACTTGATATTTAGACGAATAGAATGACGAACAGACAAGACATGAGAGCCGCAAGAGAACATGATGAATACATCCAGTTAGTACTGAGAGAGATGCGAATGCCCGATGCAAGCTTCATGTACTAAGAGTTTATGACCACAGTGCAAAAATTTTGGCTCATGAAGGTCTGGGACACCTTGCTCAAAAGTGAGCAACCATAAACTTACACGATAAAAGTTTTTACCCATTTAGGTATTGTTTACAGTAGATGTAAAGAAATCTTATGAAGCTATTGAACTTGTTTGTGCGAAAAACTATTCAAGTTTAACCATTCCAAAAATCAAGAAATTACATCTTTTCCATAAATATTTGTGAGAACTTCAAATTTGATATGTTTAAAACATCACCATCCTTGTTAGGTACGAAATATTTAAATCTCATTTGTCATTGGTAGGCATGAAAGCATTTATGTTCATAGATTCATATCATGACATTGTTTTGCTGTGCTTACACTGACACAAAATTATGAATTGTTTGTATTGTAAATATTAACATAGTCTGATGTTTGTTGTTTTTTAGTTTGCATTTGTTTTGGTTAACTATGAATGCCGATATGTAGTTTACTTTTTGACCTTTTGTTCATAGATTGGGATTATATTGCTTTTACTTTTGCACTTTTGTGTTTTTACCTCTGTGTCTGTACTTTTGTGTTTGTACTTTTGTACTTTGTACTGAATGTACCTCGTACTGAATGTACTTGTACCATATGATTTTCCCATATTATTTTTAACTTGTGTGACATTAACGTAATTTACCATAACTTTATTATTTTAGTTAAAAATTAACTTTATTTTTTTTCTTTTCTTTCAAATTCTACATGTTGAAGTGAGCACAAATATAATATATGTAGAGGGATTTTCATTTGTGAACCATTTTTTTGATGTGAATTTGTGAACTACATCACAACCGTCCATATTCAAGATCGATGACTATGATTAAAGTTGTGGCGGTTACAGTAACTACCATTTTTTGTTTTTTTTAAACTTCTAAAATCGGTGATCGGTCAGTTTTGGTTCACAAAGTTCATAAAAGAAAATCCCTCTATATATAATTGTTGTTTTTTTTTCAAGAAATGCATCTTTTTAGATGGTATAAGTTTATGTTATGCATCTTTACGAAAATTTTATATTTCTCTTTTTGATGAAAAATTACATTAATCTTTTATTATTGTTTTAAAAGAAAATCTTACACCCCGTAACAAACACATAAACACACAACTAATCCATAATCCATATACTTGTATATTGAGGTTTGGTGGATTTGGTAGAAAGGTGACTTAGGTGGCCACAAAAGCATAAAGACTCTTTTATAAAAGCCTTAACAATTAAGCCACTAAGCATCATAAACCTTGAGTTATGTTTTCAAGTATGTTCATATTTTGTGGTTCAGTAATATTAGCAATACTTGTGGTCATACTTTTGGCCACCCTTTCACCACTACCCCCTACAAAAACACCCTCAAAACCATGGTTGGCCTTATCTTTATACATCCAACAACCACAAACCACCGTCGTGCCACCAAATACCCACACAGTGGTACCACAGGATGCGGGTGCCTTGCTTTTCCACCGTGTTTTAACCAAAGGGCCGAAGAACACTTCACGAGTTGTTGGGAAAGCCCAAGGCTTCATCATCCCTGTTGAACAGTTTGCACGCTCAGGATTCAACATTATTTATCTGACTTTTGATACCCATGAGTATTCGGGCAGTGTAAGTATTCAAGCACAAACCTTGGGCAATGATAAAAAAGATGAGTTGACTGTGGTTGGTGGTACCGGCTCTTTTGCTTTTGTACGTGGAAAAGCCTTTTTGACACAAAAAGATGACCACCATACTAATATTGTTGTACCATACCATATTAGATTGCATCTAAAGTATCCAGATCGGTCTGAAACAATACCAGGATGAGTTGTAAATCATGTCTTTATGTTTTATATTACAACAGTTAACTGAATAATTGGAAATAATTAACATCAACGATTGGCGTGGTTTCACCACATTGAGTGTATTTGTATGTATTGTAAAAAAATTATCTCCAATCTTACTACAATAAAAAAGTGCATGTAAAACAAATAAAGTTGGAAATCATTATCAACCACTACACAAAATCATCACAATCACGTAAACACCATTTTAAAACATCCAATTAGACATGACGACGATCAAAAAGACAAGAACATCAACAATTAACCAATGCGCATAAACTGGTCCAAATATCGACAACTATCTAAAAATAAGTTATCGAAGAAAGAAAACCGTCATGACAGATACCGACACACCAAGTTGTAGCCTCGTTACCATCATACTATTCTTTCACCGATACACTTCTTACAAACGAGTAATCTCAAACATTTTCAACTCGTTTTTCCAACATGTCACCACCTAACAAATAAAGATAACTTTTTTAGATTTTATGTGTGTTATAAATTACATCATCTTCTAAAATAAGTAACCAAAAAAGATACAAATTTGCCAAGAATTTAGGGCCTCTTTTATGACTTCAAGTCGAAAAACCAAGAATTTGACCAAAAATGGCGATGATTGATTGGTAAAAGCTGAAATCTGAAATCTTCAATCTTTCAACTATAGAATCATCCAAATTGGATTCAATTTTGCTTCTAGATCTGTCTGATTCTGGTGTGTTCATCATTGGGGAGAGTTGGTAAGTAGTAGTAGAAGAAGTATTGGTACGAATTGCAGTGGAAGAAATGGCGAAATCGAGCGCCGACGATCTAGAGCTCCGGCGAGCCTGTGAAGTTGCAATTGAGGCCACAAAGCAGAAGGTTGTGTTGTCGATCCGAGTTGCGAAAAGCCGTGGGATTTGGGGGAAATCAGGGAAAGTAGGCAAAGGCCAGATGGCTAAACCTAGGGTTCTTGCAATCTCTAGTAGGTTTTTTCTTAATCTCATTCAGTTTTGTCTTTATTTATCTTTGAATCATAGCTTGATAACTTTAACTATGAAGATGTGGTGAAATTTTATATGTTGTTGTGTTTATTAGTTCAGTTGGTATTGGTTGTTGCTGCCACTTGATGCTGTTTAGAACTTGTGGATCTTCAGTTGAACTCTAAAATTTTGTTTTTGATGCTAATTAAGCAATCCATAGTTGATGATCCACTAAGGTTATTATTTGATTCTAGGTTGTTTAACTGTTTAAAAGCTTAATTGAAGGAATTCGGGAAGATGTGTTGCAGAAAGCTGCTTACTTTAGTCTCTGATGAAAGGATTGGGGTAGATAATATAAATGTGTTAAATGTGTTAAAAAAATAATCTGAATGTACAAAAAGGAGTTTTCTACCCCGACTCTGCTAGATCAAGAAGATGAGTTAAAAGGAGAAAACAAGAATTAAGGATAAATTACCAGTAAAAGGTAATGTACCACCGGTATGCCCGCTCATCAATTTAACGATCCCAATAATTATTTAAACTACTTTGACAACCTTTTCACTTCTGATTGATCAAAGCCTTCATACCTAACATTTTATGTAGCAATGTGGCATGTTTCACATTGGCTTTGAGAAATGAGAACCTTATTGTTCTGAATTAGAAAAAAAAAGTTATGAGGTCAAATGTGAAGAGTAATTAGAAAGATAACTTTAGAGGAGGAAGAAGATGAAGGGCCTCATGCTACTGCAGTCCTCTGCATCATGACAAGTTGATGACCTACTCCACCCCACCTTGTTTACAGTCACTACCACCTTAGGCAGAAAATTAACTGCTGTTGTATAGCTCCATTGCCACTATTGTGCTAGAAATAATTTCTTTGAGATTTAAGATCCATTATCATTTATATCATAATATTTGGAAGCGGTCATATCAGAAACCAACAATAGTTGATATATGATCATCTACTGTTGTTACAATGTTATGATCGATGGTCAACTTGCTCTTCTTTAACGGCTCTTGTGTATTTGCTAGAAATTTGTTTGAAACGGTGCAATTCTTATCATTTCAGATGCTAGAAAATGTTATTGTTTGTTGAGATCAATCTTCTTTGAATGTTTACTAGTGTTCGCTATTTGGTTTCTAGCATTTGGTTGCTCTTTGGGGTTGAAGATAATTAACATTGTTTGAGAAGTCATCAATCTCCCTACTCTCGAAGTTGATTGTATGGCTGTGAAATGTAAGGTGTTCTGTGTAGTTTGGTCTATAACTAATTGTGGTTTATGCAGCAAAAGAAAAACTTCAACAAACTAAGGCCTTTCTCCATGTCTTAAAGTATTCAAATGGAGGAGTTCTTGAGGTACATATTACACTTTTCCTTCTGTTCAATCTTGTTCTACCTACATGCATGCACAGCCTTTTTATTTAAAGGATAAAATTTGTAGGCTGTGTTGGCTGAAATGCAGCTTTAATTTGATGTAGGGTGAAGTAGTACATTTTTCATCAAGGGTGAAATATTGACTTTAACAAGGTCAAAGTATAACATAGTTACTTGAAATCATGTATCTGCAATTCTGCATAGATCACTTTTTATAAACATTAGTAAAAAAGATATAAAATGCAACATGGAGGAAATGCCCACTTATGCTATGGATGCTTTGGTCCCCTCAATAATTGTTTTTTGCTAGGCAAGATCAAGTCCCATCATGCAATTGGACATATTTTGCCTTTCTGTTCTTGTAGCACTGTCTATGTCTGTTAGTTAGTGCATGGTTCTTAACTTTTGTCAGTTGGCATAAGGTGCATGCTCATGTCGACCATGCATCATAAATCCTTGTGTCTTGGATGTTTCACAAATGGCATGCATAAGCTGAATTCATAAGCTCTATTAGATGTGTATTTGTTTTTCTGCATAAAAGTTGGAATATTTAACAGAAGTTATTTCTGAAACATGTGTAGCCTGCAAAGTTATACAAGCTGAAGCATCTTACAAAGGTGGAAGTTTTAACTAATGACCCTAGTGGATGCACATTTATGCTGGTAATGTTTCTTTCACATGACCTGTATTCTTTGCTTCTTCTGGTTCACAGTGGCTTTAATATTTCAAGTTTGCTTAATTGGCTAATCTCTCTATAGGGTTTTGATAATCTTAGAAGCCAGAGTGTTGCTCCTCCTCAGTGGACCATGAGAAATATTGATGACAGGTATTGTTGCTTCAACCTTGCATTTACTTCAACCATAATATGACAAGGAGATCCTATATTTCTAATGTATTTTCTGATGTTTTAGGAATCGTCTCTTGCTCTACATATTAAACATCTGTAAAGACGTATTGGGCCGGCTACCAAAAGTTGTGGGTATTGATGTAGTGGAGATGGCTCTTTGGGCCAAGGTGTGTATCGAAGTCTCTTCTTAGTCTATTGTTTATGTTGAAATACATAGGGTGCGTTTGGTTGTAGAAAACTGTTTTTATTTTCGTAGAAAACGTTTTCAGAAAATGGAGTTGAGTTTTCATGTTCAACTTTCCATGAAAATTTTTGAAAACGCGTTTGGTTGAAATGGAGTTTTCATTTTCCATTTTAGAAAATTAGAGAATGCGTTTAGAAAATTTTGGAAAACTACTAAAATCAGTTTTCTAATTTACATAGAAGTTAAAAAATAGAAAATTTTCATTTTCTTGGAAAACTTTTGAAAACTGAATGAACCAAACGCGTTTTCTAAATTTTCACTTTTCTTAGAAAATTTTCTTGAAAAACCGGAAAATTTTCCACAACCAAACGCACCCATAATCTTCCATCATGCCAGTGCAATGTATTATATAGATTTGGGATTGGATAGCTGCTGCGACTAGAGTACTAGACATGCACAACATCTCGTCATCTCATTATTAATAAATTTGTTTGGTTTGCAATACATAATTTTGGAATTCTAAGGTTCAAACTGTAACATTTAATTGCAAGACCCCTGGCTTGATCTCAACATATTTTCTTCTCTTTCTCACCTATATTTCCTAAGTGATAAATTCTAGTTCCCATTTGAAGCAAAGATCTTGATTGATGAAAACTCAACCAATGACAAAAATCACATTAATTGCATGTCGAGACATGAGAGCTAATACATACATGTACATATTAATTTTCTTTTGAGAGATAAATCCTTGTCTTCTTTGGCTGGTCGGTTAACAACTCCCTCCACCTTCTAAGGAGCTTTACAGATGGCTTTTTTAGAATCTACCTTTATATTTTGCTTTCATCTTTTAATTTTTTTGCTCACTTAATTTTTCTTTATCACCTGGTCCTCACTCCAAGATTTATATTCCTGTGGTTTACTGTTGTTGATAAATTTACAACAAATGTATAGGAAAATACTCCTGCAGTTCCTAAAAAACAAAATATTCAAGATGGGCGTGCCATGGATTCTGTTGCAGAAAGTGACATGAAGGTCACAGTTGAAAAAGAACTTGTCTCTCAAGCAGAGGAAGAGGACATGGAAGCTCTTTTAGGCGTGTATGTATACCATGTTTATTTCTTTGTTCCTAAAATAATTACTTATTCTTTGTTCCTAAAATAATTACTTATATCAACCACAAGGATGTGGCGTACTGGTTAAGGCCTGTGGGGGAAGTGGCTAGTTAACCCTTCTACCCCAGGTTCTGGGCGCTTCCAGATTGTGGCCACTGGGGATTAACTCAGGGCAGCATGCTTTAGCTGTCGATGAACCTTGCTGGGATTAGTCGGGGCAAAGCCTCGGATACCCTTTCAAAAAAAATAATTACTTATATCATCTTTATCATATACCTCAGTTTAGGGCATGACGGCATGTTTTAGAGACACCTAAATTGAGGATGCTAGGCAAGTGAACTTTTTTCCTGTAGATCTTAAATCGAGCAATATACAATGCTTAAGTAGTATATATGAAACACTATTTTTCAAATGTTAATACTTAATAATATAACACCAACGACTTTCACCATTCAAAAAATAAAGAACACCCCATAAGATATTTTACTCATAATCATTGTTCATATAACAACAACACATTTATCAACTGAAACGGAAAATAATACAATAGGAACAAGTTAAAATTATTAAACAAAGCTTCAAAGTTTATGGGTGCATAATTTAATTCATTGTATTCACAATGTTGTTATATGATGAGGTTAGGCACGTGGGTAAGAGGTTGCTTGTGGAGGGATGGACCATTCTTATTATATGATGAATTATTGTATGTTAATTAATCCATACAACTAGTATATCAGAGATCAAGCCTTTGGTTATGGGATTGTTCTAATTTATGATGGTGATCTTGGGAATGAAATTTTTTTCAGATACGTGATGGGTATTGGGGAAGCAGAAGCCTTTTCTGAAAGGCTAAAACGTGAGCTTCATGCTTTGGAAGCAGCAAATGTGCATGCCATTCTTGAAAGCGAGCCCTTGGTTGATGAGGTAAACCTTTTATACTATAGGGTAATATACATTGCATTCTTGGAAGCGTTTAAGCTTCTTATTGCTATTGTCAGCTTGGCTTATAAGAATGGGCCTTTTGCACATTAGAAACTATTGGAATCAATGTCATCCATGTAGCACAATAACGTAGTGTTTTACTTAAGGTATTTTCTAATTCTTCTGCGTAATGTCCTACAGGTATTGCAGGGGCTTGAGGCCGCCACAATCTGTGTTGATGACATGGATGAATGGCTGGGAATTTTTAACGTAAAGCTTAGACATATGCGAGAGGACATTGAGTCGGTATGGAGATCTGTAAATTATTCTGTACTTTGGTTTGTTTCCTGTAGGTCAAAATTGTTTCATTCCATGATGTAGCAGACTTGACGACATTTACAAACTATAATTTCATCCCATACCTAGGACCATTTATTACCAGTCTCATCACTTACTATCTATTATCAGTCTTGATATTAATTTATTTGAGGATTTTTATTTATTCTTTACAAACCTTTAATCTGAACCTTGTGGGCTGTTTTATGTTTATTTCAAGATTTCTTTTGGTGTGATCATAATGTTTCATCTTATTATTACAGATAGAAACGCGCAACAATCAGCTGGAGATGCAATCCGTAAATAATAAAGCTTTAATTGAGGAACTGGATAAGCTTCTTGAGAGACTGCGTATTCCTTCAGAGGTACAACATATTCAATTAGTATCTACTTGCTGAAATTATTTGATCATCAGTCCAATCATTCTACGTCTGTTCCAGTATGCAGCGTGTCTAACAGGAGGCTCCTTCGACGAGGCTCGAATGCTTCAGAATATCGAAGCATGTGAATGGTTAACAGGTGTTTTACGTAGCCTTGAAGCACCTAGTTTGGATCCAAGTTATGCAAATATTAGAGCGGTATATACATTTTCTGCCCTTCTTTTTCTCTTGCTGACGGTTTTTATTTATTACTTTATCTTTCTTGATGTGAAATATGGTGATGGTCTATATTTCCAATATTTGATTCAACTTTATTTTATGTTTCTGACTTTTCATGAACCTCGTCTCACCAAGAATGTGCATTTCTTTGTTTATCCTGCATAATCACGAAACTTTAGTCGTGTTAACTTACAGGTGAGGGAAAAGAGGGCAGAACTTGACAAATTAAAAACTACTTTTGTTCGGAGAGCCTCCGAGTTCTTGAGAAACTATTTTGCTAGTTTGGTTGATTTCATGATAAGTGATAAAAGTTACTTCTCTCAGGTTTGTTCCCTGGGCCGTTTCTTAGTTATTTGTAACGTTGAAGCCATTAAGGTTTAGAACTTTGAATTTTTGCTGGGTTTTTTCCATTGGACAGAGGGGGCAACTAAAGAGGCCTGATCATGCTGATCTCCGCTTTAAATGCAGGACTTATGCTCGCCTGTTGCAGCACTTGAAGGTCAGTTTACATAGAAGCTATGATTATCAATAAACGTTGTGTTCTACTTGTTAATATTATGTTTCAGAATCTTATTTACTTGTTATTTTGCAGAGCCTTGATAAAAATTGTTTGGGTCCTTTGAGGAAAGCTTATTGTAGCTCCCTTAATCTGCTTTTACGGCGTGAGGTAAGGGCCATGTGCCTGTTTAAGCTTCTTTAAATTTTTTTCCTACTAATTAATATAACATTAAACACAGATTAAGTACCTTTCTGTACTTTAAGGACATATATATATATATATATATATAGGGGTGGGTTCAAATGGAAACTCAAATTTGATTGCGAACTTGAGGACAGCCAAGAGCGTGCCACGTGTCCTATTCAGCTCATATTCAGTCTGAATAATACAGGATTATTGAGACTGAATATGCCATGTGGCGCACTCTCGGCTGTCGTCACGTTCACAATAAAAAATGAGTTCGCAGCCGAACTTTCAATTTTCCAAACCAACTATGAATAATTTGAGAAGTGAAAAAAAAAACATTATCAAAAGCTTTAAATCTCTGAATCACAAATATGAGAAGATATTTAGCTAAAAAGTCTCGGATCTTTTTCAGGCTCGTGAATTTGCTAATGAGCTTCGTGCTAGTACCAAAGCATCAAGAAATCCAACTGTCTGGCTTGAAGGTTCCACTGGTTCCAATCAAAACGTAAACAATGCAGATACTTCCACAGTTTCAGAAGCTTATGCCAAGATGCTCACGATATTTATCCCACTCCTCGTTGATGAGGTTTGGATAAACTTCTCTCTAGTTATCATCATAATTCTTGTTTTATGCTTTATAAGAATGCTCAAATGGATATATTTCCTTCATTTAAACCGCAGAGTTCCTTTTTTTCACACTTCATGTGCTTTGGAGTTTCTGCACTTGCTCCACCAGGAAGTCCTGCAAATGGCGACAAATCCAATGATGATGATTTAGGCATTATGGACATTGATGACAATGACAACAGCAATAACAAAAGTAAATACTTTTCATGCACTTCTATTCGTCCATGAAGCGTATGCCGTTCTTGAGCTCTGTATTTAAAATCTTGTAGGTATATCCGAGCTAGGGGCACTAAATGAGTCACTTCGTGATTTGCTCGATGGGATTCAGGTACTACAAGATCTTTCTATTTTAATAACTTTTCAGTGGCACAAAAAACTCGAATCACTTTATCATGTATTTAGTTTAAGGTTTGTTCTTATATATGTCAATTTTTTCAGGAGGATTTCTACGCGGTTGTTGATTGGGCATACAAGATTGATCCTTTACGGTGCATATCAATGCACGGCATAACAGAACGGTATATTTCCGGTCAGAAAGCGGATGCAGCCGGATACGTGCGTCTTTTGCTTGATGCACTGGAAGAAAGAATCACTGCCCAATTTACCCGTGTATGTTACCATTTATATTTTCATCATTATAAATTTTAGAATCACCTCTAAAGTTGTGACTTGCCAATGTAGTTTGTAGATGAAGCTTGTCACCAGATAGAAAGGAACGAAAGAAATGTTCGACAAATGGGTGTCTTATCATACATTCCCAGGTCAGCTAGTCATATCTTGACATCAAGTTTTTTAATTCCTGGTTGATCTTTTGAAATATTCAAAATTATGTTTATACATCATATGTTGAATTGTGGTTTGAGTTGTTTTATTGTAGATTTGCTACCCTTGCTACACGGATGGAACAGTATATCCAGGGACAGTCTCGGGATTTGGTTGATCAAGCATACGTTAAGTTTGTAAGTTACTCTCCTGTAATCCTATAACATAAAATAACCCATATTTGTTAAGTTAAGCTCACAGATGGTGAATATTTTGGCAGATTGGTGTGATGTTTGCTACTCTGGACAAGATTGCCCAGACAGACCAGAAATATGCTGATATTATACTTTTAGAGAATTATGCTGCATTTCAGAACAGGTAATGAAATTTTGTGATCCCAGATGTAGAATTAAACTGTTACATATTTGTGTTAGTTAATTACTATATTAACGTTCTTTGGAGCAATACGCCAGTTTTTTAATCATGATAACATTTTTATTGCAGCCTGTATGACCTAGCGAATGTTGTACCCACTTTAGCGAAGTTTTATCATCAAGCAAGCGAATCTTATGAACAAGCTTGCACACGTCATATCAGTGTGATTATATACTACGTAAGTAAAAGGGATTTCTCTTGGCATTTTATATTTTTTCTCAAGTTCTATTTCTCTTCAGGTTGTAGTGAGTATTTGTTCTTGGAGTGCATGTGAATTAAGATGATGGTTCATCAATTTTTGCAGCAATTTGAGCGACTTTTCCAATTTGCTCGAAGAATCGAAGATTTGATGTACACTATCACGCCGGAAGAGGTTAGTGCTTAACAGATTGCTTATGAATTATGATTGACAAAATATATTGTTGTTATATCTCTTTTATATTAGGGTAGCAATAGTTTTAGTAGAGGTTATAATATATACTTGATAATTACAGATTCCTTTCCAACTTGGGCTCTCAAAAATGGATCTTAGGAAGGTGGTGAAATCAAGTTTATCAGGAGTAAGTTGTAAATATGATTAATAGCTGATATCATGTTCATCTCATCTATGGAGGAGGCTAAATATTGAGAGGGTATTTGGTATGTGAACAGGTTGATAAGCATATTGGTGCAATGTATAAAAAGCTGCAGAAGAACTTAACCTCTGAGGAATTATTACCTTCCCTATGGGATAAATGCAAGGTATTTTATTGTGTTTCTTTCTTTATAAATATATAGAGTTTTACAAAATAACCTCCCTCTTTATATGTGTATAAACCATACACATTTGCAAGAACAAAGGAACCAAGGAAATCACATGTGATTTTGTACTAAATCACATGTGATTCCCCTTTGGAGAGTGTAATACACTCTCCCGACAAGGCAAGTGGGTGGTGCGAGTGAGCGAGGTGTAGGCCAAAATCACATGTGATTTTGTTAGTTCCTTCATTCTTGCAAATTGGTTTGGTTCTTGTTTGAACCTTTCGCTCTCTCTCTCTCTCTCTCTATATATATATATATATATATATATATAAAATACACACCAGTTAATTCATACACACTTACACACCAATCATAGCCCTTGAAAATCAATAGAATTTTTGTATTTTCAAATTCCTTCCTAATTATGCAACTAATTAGAAGCTAATTTCTAAACTTAACATTTTACACTCTAATATTATGCACCATTAGATTTGATTTTCAAGGGCTATGATTGGTGTGTAAGTATGTATGAATTAATTGGTGTGTATTTGATTTTTCCTCTCTATATATATATATATATATATATATATAGAAGAAAGTTCAAATGTGAACCACTTTTTGGTTGTGAACGTGAGGACCGTCGAGAGCGTGACATGTGGCGGCTTTGAGTGTGGTCCCCCACTTTAATTCAATACCCTCCCATGAATCGCGCCTAGTCACCCGCTGTGGACATGACGTGGCGCCTAGTCATCTGCCACGTGTCGCGCTCTCGGTTGTCCTCACGTTCACAACCAAAGAGTGGTTCACATTTGAACCCACCCCTATATATATATATATATATATATATAGAGAGAGAGAGAGAGAGAGAGAGGAAAGTTCAAATGTGAACTCATCTTTCATTGTGAATGTGAGGACCACTAAAATTGCCCCACGTGGTAATCTGAATTGGCGCCTAAGCTTTATTCAGTATGAATATCATGCACATTCACGTGCGCGCCTAAGCTTTATTCAGACCGAATAAAGCTTTTATTCAGTATGAATAATACATGAGTATTCAGACTAAATGTATATTATATATATATATATATATGATGATGATGATGGTTTATGTATGTATGGCTTGCAGAAAGAGTATTTGGACAAGTACGATAGTTTTGCTCAACTGGTGGCTAAGATCTACCCAACCGAGACCATTCCATCCGTCACAGAAATCAGAGATCTTTTAGCAACAATGTAATGTACTTTTAGTAGTAGTAGTAGCTATTTCAAATGTTATTATTATTTCATTTTGGTTGTTTGGGTTGGGTGTAAATTTTATGGTTTTTGTTTACTGTTTTTCGGACTAAAATTGTATTCAAGTTTCATAATTTCAGATTTGCGATATCTGATTATCGTACTTGGTTTTTTTTATAAGGCCACAATATTCATATTTTTTATGTTGAATATGTATGATCTTTGTTTTTGGAAATTTTGTTAATTAATCATGGTCCTCGTTTTTTTTCCCTTAGTTCTTCTGAAACCTTTTGGTACTGGATACACAATGTCTATTTTTAATCTTTTTATCATTCATACTATAAAATAAGTAATTGTTAGTCTATCACAAAGTCCCAACGTAAAGAAATAAATACTACAAAAGATTGAACATTAATCTGATAAAAATTAACTAATAAATACTACATATGGTACTTCGAAAACGCTTCATGTAAGCACAAGCGTGTAACCTAAAAAAGATATAACAATTTCAATTTTTGTTTATTAAATATAATAAATATATAAAATGATTTTTATTATAAAAATAATAAATACCCGTCCGATTCTGGATACCCAACAGTTAATGGTTCTATAAAAAAGAAAATTGCAACTGAACCAGTCCCGATAGGTTCTGTATTTTAGGAACCAAAACCAAAAGCAGGTACCCACTCCCGATACCCACCTCTGGTATCGGCTAATCGCCTTCATGGAGGAGTAATTGTTTCATCCCAAAGGCATGTGGGTCATCAATCAAGTATCAAAACTTTACCCACTAAAAGTCATAGCAATACCGCCAGATACCAAGAATCTTACCAGATAAATGAGGACGGTGACTGTTGCAGGTAAACGACAAGGCAACGCAGGTAGGAATGGATGGCACTTTGACAATCAAACCCATTCAAACATAAGGTGCAATAAAACAGGTTAATTTGATACCAACGTAGATATTCCCTTCTGCCCTTTCATACCATAAACTCAAATATGGGTGTGATGTTTTGCCTATTGGTTTCAATTCACCTTACAATACATGGATCTGGTATATCTTCAGGTTTGGATTAATGCTGCTTATTTGTATGGTCTGAATGTATATAATAAAATGGTCATCTCCTACTCCTAATATGTAGCAGAGACTTACCTGATCCAAATTTATAGGAAACTTGCTTTCTTTTCTCTCCTCTCTATGTTTGGACCAAATTAGCAAACGGTACAATGGTCTACTTGAACGATCTAAATTGTCACAACAAAACAAAAAGAAGCATGTCCGTAGTAAACTAAACCGACCAGCATTCATCTCGGCTACATAATTGTAGTTCCACCGTACGACATGAGTGACGCAGCAGCTGCAGCAGCAGTCGGAACCACTCCCGTTGAAACACCAGGCTTCGATAAATGCAGCAACCTGAAATATCATTTCACATAACATCCATCACCAATATATTATATTATTATACCCAAAATACAATACCACCTCTTCAACATTCATATAAACAAATACTAAACCTCTTTTTTGATCATTTTAAAGATTGCATACATAGAACCTCCAAGGTGTGTTTGGTAAACTGAACTAGACAAAACAGGGATTAGCGTTTCATGTTTGGCAGGACTTTTATGTGAAACAGAGGGAACAGGCATGTTCCAGCTACACAGAGTGAAACAAGGTGGAACAATAAAAACTAAAAATAAAACTCAATTCTCTTCTAAAACATCAAATACTCCTTTCTCTTTACATTTTACACATTTTTAAAATTTTAATTATTATATTCTATGTTCGTTAAATTTTCATTTTATGGTCCTAAAAACACTATTTTTATAGAATTTTTATTTTTTGATTAATTCATTTAATTAATAAAATGCTAATAATAAAAAAAATATAGAAAAAAAATATAAGAACACTTGTTCAGTCCTGTCTGGATACCAACTCATTAGGGGTAAATTGGTCAATTTATCAGTTCAGTCCTGTCTAGTTCTGTCTTACCAAAAGCTAAACAGTTGTTTCGTCCTGTCTAGATACCAAACACACCCCCAAAGAACAAGCAATGTACATGCTATGTCATGCTAAAATAACGGCATGCAAAGATCTCGTAAATCGTAATAACAAAAAACTTACGGTGCAAGATATTCACAAAACGACGAGACCGCTGCCGCAACATCATTGTAGTTTTCAGCCGACGCAGGTGCGGTCACTTCAACCAGCTGAATGCCTGGTGTTACCGGCACGGCCTCATCGGTGGCATGCAACTTCAGCATCTTATTAACCGATGACACCGTAACGGTTATCTGAGCACCCCTTTGGAAATGGAACGCGAATCCTACTCTCAGTAGCTCGTGGTCTAACTTGTACCCAAGCAAGTAAAACAATCGAAGCACATTCTTGCTTACTTTGCTTTCCACCATTGTCCTTACTAAAACAGAGATTTGATCAGCACCAGCACCCCTCATTGAACCCCCCACATGTCGAACAGTCCTACACGATGAAATACGGTTTCTGTAAGTATGATGGAGGGTGAATATAAGCAAATGCGTTGTATAAAAAGAGAGAAGGAATGGTTTTTGTTTACCAAGTGGGCTCAGGCTGCTCAAGATCACATAAAAGTCGAACCTCCGATGCTTCAGAACCTATATAATCAGACTGTCAATTACCGTATAAACTAAGTACTCTTACCGGTAGGCTTTTAGAATCTCACTTTTAATAATTATGAGCTTGGAACAGGAAATATGATTTGTAATTTACAGCACCTTTCTAAGGTCAGGGGCAAAAAGCAGAAAAAGAGTATTATATGCCTGATAGGTTAGGCGTTTGTATTCGTGTTTACAGGTTGAAACCCAAAGCCCGAAGCAACAGAGTGACAAACTGGCCCAAAAACCTCTAAATCAACTTACAACCATGGTGGAAGTTGTTGTTCGTCCAAAATTTTGAGCTAAGGAACTCACGTATCTACTTTTCGTTTCAAGTCGGACGAGTTGTTATAGTTAGCAAATTAAAATCCATCTTACAATATTTTAGAGTACAACTGACCTAGGTTTGGGCCGCTTTTTAGGCATAATTCATGAACCCTTAAGCGTTCCCTATGAACACCACAAAGACCTTGAAGAAGAATCTCAAGGGCTTCAACATGCTGCAAAACAAAGACCATGTGTGAAAACATGCAATTTCCTCTCTTACGAGTTTGTTTAGGAAAAACTTATTCTCAAAATGAGGTAACAGAAGCCGAAATAAGAAGAAAGCATGGCATCAAGTGATGTTTTTTACAACCTCGATTCCCAAAATATTAGACTAGTTTTACCAACTACAGTACTACACTATCACATCATAACATACTTTAAGGTACTTGGTAGATCTGAACTTGCCTGAATGCAAATATTATCATTACCCTTTGTCCATAGTCCTATATATTCTAAATTGGCAAACCATTTTTATGCAAACGAACTAAATCATCTCTTTCTAAGCAGGTGACGCAGGACGGAAAACGGGACAAACCCGTATATTTAAGAATTCACAACAGGAGAGTTTATTAAGAAATACAAATCTTGGGTATGATCCTCAAAAACCGAAATTTACTACTTTGATATACTACTTTGATATATAAAAGTTGATCTCTAAAGCTTACAAATGATCCTATTTACAGCTAGGATCATTTTGGCTTCTTTCGAATCCATTTTCCTTCCTCTCGTTGATCCATCCAAGAATCTGCTAACTCTTAGATAGCTACTCATACGTTGAGAAAAGAATATGAATCTTAAGTCTTGTGATCCTGTCTTTCTAAATCGACATTATTAACAATAGAAAGAGCTAGAAACTTTAACAACATTTTAACCCCTATTAAGTAATAACTAAACATCCAGCAAAACTTAGACTGTGTTTGGCAAAAATAAGCTACCTGATACACTAGTACATGTTTGGACGGACCATAAGCTAGTTAGCTTATTGAAAAGCTAGTTGGAGCAGCGTTTCACGAGCTTTCTGTAGCTTTTTCCAATTCTACTCTTATTAATATTAATTATTATATCGCAAGATACCCTTTTTGGCCATTTTACATAGTTATAAGTTATAACCTAGTTTTTTTGCCAAACATAATTTATTCGTAAGCTAGCTCGTCAGCCACTAACTAGCTTATCAGTCAACAACCAGCTTATCAGCTAGTTTGGCAAACACAAACACAACCTTATAACCAGGTGTCATTTGCATAATCATATGATAAATTCACAATATAAGTAAAGCAGCTACCTGTGTTTCTATAATTCCTTGAACCACGCATTCCATTGCTACTTTTTGCTTCAAATTGAGTTAAACAAGATTTGTATTTACCTGTAAGAAATTAATTAATTTGATGAAAACAAAAGGAAATTTACACCAATAATAGACAATTAGGTTTCTTTAGCCTAATTTCACCTTCTGATTATGTACTCAAACATCAATGGAGCACCGATTTCCATAGCTAGGAACTAGAATCTGTATCAGAAGAACTCAATTTGGAAGGAAATGAATTCCAATAAATAGTTCAATTAAAGCGAAACATACCTAAATAGGCGGATAAATTGGATTCTGCAATTTGTCAAATTCGTGTTCCAGATGATGGATATACGCTGCTAGGGTTTGATGCTGCTCGATTACTGAAGCGAATTAGTAGCAATTAGGGATTTTACAATGGAGGATTCTGATTTTGGGAAGAAACGAATTGGATTTGGGGGAAGTTTCAAATTGTGAATTCTAACCTGGTTTTAGGTATTCGGTCTTTGCCGTTATACATTTTAATTGAACATAAAAAAATGGGAAAAGTACACCAAAATGTATCCAACTTGTCACGTTTTATCATTGTATGTACTCAACTTTCAAACTTACCATTTAATGTATCGAACTTGCTAAAACTTGCCATTGTATGTATCCGGTGACCTACTAAGAAGGTAACAGGTAACATTGCCACGTAGGATGACACATAGGATGCCAAGTCACTATTAGTTTAATAAATTACAATTTTTGTCCCTCTACTTTACTGATTAAGTCCCAAGGACCTGTTTTGCCTCATTTGAAAAACCAAACCCACCTCCAAACCACCACCACCACCACCACCACCTCCACCACCACCACCACTACCACCACCACCACCACCACTGCTACCGCCTCTATAGCAGCCGCCGCCACCATCTCTACACCCACCACCACATGCACCACCACCACCACATCCACCACCCCCACCACCACAGCTGCCACCACCACCACCACCACCACACCCACCATCTCTACAGCAGCCACCGCCACCATCTCCACACCCACCACCACCACATCGATTTCCACAACCGCCGCCACCACCACCACCACGCAATCTCCACCACCACCATCACCAAACCCACCACCAACACCGGCACCGCCATCGTTGCTTCCAGCACCCACCACCACCTGCACCGCCACTACCAAACCCCCACCACCACCAACGCCACCACCACCACTCTAAACCAACCACCACCAAATCAATAAAACCCTCAAATCAACAAAACCCCCAAACCACCACCGGCGTTGATTTTGCAGGGGTTTCCAGATCAGGTTGGTGGAACGAGAGAGGGAGAGACGTTGCCGGATCTGGACCACCACCACCGGCGGCGATTTCGTCCAGATCCTCCTAGAGGTTGAACGAGAAAGAGAGAAATAGAGAGAGGGGGGAGAGAGAGATGATACCGGAGATGGGGGTGGTGTCGCCGGCCACCGGAGTGGTGTTACGGGGGTGGTGTCGCCGGTCGCCGGCCACCGGAGTGGTGTTACGGGGGTGGTGTCGCCGGTCGCCGGCCGCCGGAGATGAAGCCAACGACATTCTTCAGTCGCAAATGAGAGAGAGAGAACAAAATGTGGTGGTTGGACAATTTAACCCTCAATTTGTTGGGTTTTGTAGAATTTAAACCCTAGGGACCAAAATTGTTGGTTTTTGTAAACCTCATGGACCAATTTGTAGTTTACTCTTTTTCTTTAAAAAAGAAATTATTCCACATCAGATATAATTTGTTCCACGTCAGCGACACGTCAGCATTTTTCCGGTAACAAGTCACCGGATACATACAATGGCAAGTTTTAGCAAGTTCGATACATTAAATGGTAAGTTTGAAAGTTGAGTACATACAATGATAAAACGTGACAAGTTGGATACATTTTGGTGTACTTTTCCCTAAAAAAATTCTTCTAATTTTTCATGACATTTATGAAATCATAATTTTATATTTGGAAAGGTGTAAACAAGTTGAGCCGGATCGAGACTTTATGTTAAGCTCAACTGCGACTCGTCAAAGATGTATTGTGGCTCGAGCTTAGCTTGAAAAAGTTGAAATTACATGAAAAAGAGTTATTTAGGTTAAAGCTTGAGCTCGGCTCTGGAAAGCTCGAAAGATGTATATTCAGGTTATTTTGATATTTTCCCCTTATATATACATAAGATATACAAAGAAAGGTTCATGCGAGAAACATAACTTTTTAAGGAAGCGTGAGTACGATTCTCAACCACTCATCCAGTCAATAAAGGCGGCTTTGACCGGGTCACCCTCCGTGATCCCGTCCACTGTAACCGAAAATGTGTGGCTGAGAATCGTCCTCATGTTTTCTTGAATTGACACCGTTCTCGTATGAACCCACCTCAATATATATATATATATAGAAGGCTCGAAAAGCTCAATAAGAACTCGAGACGAACTCTTAAAAGCTCGAGCTCGGCTCGTTAAATATTCAAGCTTGCTTTTTGGATTCGAACTCGATAAAGCCCGACTTGAACGAGCTGAGCTCGAGTTTTTCGATAAAAGCTCGACTCACTTACACCAGCACTTTAAGGTAGATGTTATGAAGATAAAAAAATTGAATCTTCATAGCTAGCAAAAACACTGTAAAAGTTTCTTCATAATGTTTTGCTACGAAGTTTCAAGTTTAAAAACTTGGTGTTATTGATCTCACGAAAACAACTTGGTCTTGTCAAAGTCACATAATAATAATATCTACAAATCAACTAATATAAGAAACGATACAAAAATTGTTTTTGAGAATAAATATATTGCAAAAATTGGTTGGATCGCGAAGTTTTTGTCATTTGATGATCTAATCCGATTTAAGTTTTTATTAAATAAGGTAGTTTGGTTTCATCTGTGATTTGAGCATTTCTTTTGCAATCTAAATCGACTTTGACCGCTTGTGCGCATAGATGTATGTTTTCTACATTAGAATATTTGGACTTGTGATCTCTTAATGTTTTAACAGTATTGGAATTTTAGACTTCCTATTTGATATGACTATAAATTTTTTGAAATATATGAGATGAAACAACAAATCATGAAGCGAGGCTAACGAGGAGTTGAAACGAATCACTGAGAAATGGTAAGTTGATTTGACTTTGATACCACTTCACAAACAAGAATGACCTTCAAGCTCGTGAAGGTTTTCCGCACGCAGAAAGGAGGGCATACACCTTCTATTGCCTCTTCATGAACGTGAAAGAACATAAAATCAAAATATAAATTTTCAGTATTTGAATCAAGTTGAGATTCTACCTAT
The DNA here is from genome assembly GCA_030169165.1 of Centaurea solstitialis. Classification (NCBI taxonomy): domain Eukaryota; kingdom Viridiplantae; phylum Streptophyta; class Magnoliopsida; order Asterales; family Asteraceae; genus Centaurea; species Centaurea solstitialis. The sequence continues at coordinate 9,443,852 of CM058041.1, read as the reverse complement.
TGAGCCACTTGTTTGCCATCCATAGACAAATAATTTGGAGACAGAAAACCCTAGTTTGAAAGAGACATTTCATATAGAGATTAAAATACAAGTCTGTGCTATTGGTACTCTCCATCAATAAAGGTTTATACTTTTCATTGTGGACGTACATTATCATACCAATGGTAAACCACATTAATTGTTATCGTTTTGCTTTTTCAATTGTTTGTTATGCTTTTGGTTTGTCATCGTTATAATTCAATCTAACCACGCTGTATTTGATTGTTGGAAATTTGACTGACCACTCTGTATTTTATAAAACACGATGATATAAAAAAACCAACAACATTATTAATTAGTAATCAAATTGTTATAAACATGACAAGTTTCCATAAAACCAAACATCAAGTCATAGTATGTATCTATGAGCATCACCTATAAAGAATTAACTAGTTATTATATCATTCATAACAAAATTCAACAATATTGTTACATAAAGAATATTGTCTATATACAAAATAATTTTATGACCAAAAAGAATCGTGTGTGTGGGGCTCTAATTTTGTGTATTAATCTGGCTGCCTATATGTTTTGAGTTCGAGTATCAAGAATCAAGACTAAGTTTTGATAGAATGAATAAACCAGCAGACGACACAAATACTGCTCCAGCAAAGCATGCCAGATCCAATCCGCTAACCAAAGGTATGCTCTTGAACTTCTCCAACACTCCCACTTGAAGCAACAACATTAGAGCGTACCCGATCATTGACTTTGCTTGGATCACTGATTTGATTCCAACCGACGATAGATGTTCCTGCAATGAAATAACAATATTGTAAATAAATAAAAAACGTATCAAATTATGGAAGCAATAGTTTTGCATTATCCTACTACTTTTCTATTTAACAATTTACGTAAAAAAGTCAGTCAAAATGAATAATTACTTTAAGCGAATTTAGCTATTCATTTGTTTTTTTATTTTCTTTTGAATTGAAATAAAATCGGATTATGCTTTTTGCAATATAATTTCTCAAATACAAGAAAGAAAAGTTAAAATCTTTAATTAAAAAAATTAACATTTAACTTTAACAGTTTATCTGGTTTAGAGATTTCAACATTATCCGCTAGTTTTCAATAAGCTACGTACCTTGAGATGGTAAATTCCGAAAAAATTCGACGAAGGAAGTTGCGATTTCGAACCCTGTGATCCCACAAACATCACATGCAATCCCATCCCAAATACAAGCATCGCAGTTTCCAACCAAAAACATATCTGCAACCCCAAAAACACATTTAAATTCATGTTTATTTGTTGAAATCAGTAACGATTTCAGTATCGATAGCGATAGAGAGATGAATGTACCTAAAGATTCGATAAGTAGTTGCATAATGTGGCCATGGTCGGATTGAAAATACTGAAAATATGACTCCATAACCAAAAATGTTCCCTGCAATTTATCAAAAAACTTACAGATTTAGTCATTTAGATCCAATTTCGAAATTGATTTGATTTTAAACGATAAATCTGCATACAATTTTCGAATTTTGTAATAATTTTACCTCCAAAAAGCACAAAACTGAACCGAGCAAGGTTCCTGCTATTGCGAACAGCGTGAAAAACCGGCAATCGATTATAGCCTGAAAAATTAATCGATCTATAAGCATCGAAACTCAAAAAAAATTTGAATTGCAAGCAAACACACACGTTCTCGGGGTATCCGGGATCCAAGGGCACCTGACTGCTCCTGCCAACCATGACCCAACATGTCCATGATCTGGATATTGCCACATGTTCACCATGGATACAAACCCATGTAGTCAGGTATACCATCTACTGTTACCTTACCACCGAGCTAGACATGATTTGATATCGGAACTAAAATTACAAAAGGATTACCACTGGGCTAGACATGATAAAATTACAAAAGGATTCAAGACGATTGATACCTTTTCTACGAACAATTGAACAATCGATCTCCACGATCTAGATCTGGTAACCGGCAATAACCTCCGAACCACCGCCGGTCTTACCATCGCCATCAGAGTAGCTAGATCCAATCCTTCCGTTGTTTGCCTCGGTTCGTCGACGGCAACGTTCGCCGGCACCGCCTCAGAGCACGCAGCTGCCTTAGCTATCACCACCGGTTTCCTCTCTCCGTCTCCGGCGAGTCGGTTGTTCTCTATGTTAAATCCGGCGGCTTTGCTCATGCATTTCACTTTGAGTGACGTCGTCGTAAACGTCGTTTGGGAGGTGGAAGGGGCGGAATTAACGGCGGACGATGGCCTCCAAGTACGTATCAGTTGAGTGGCCGCCATTGTTATCGGTGTAATTCCGGTGAACGGAGACCGGCGGAGGGAGGGACTTGAAGGGTATATGTGGGAATTAATAGCAGAATTGGAAGGAAATTGGCAGGGGAAATGGGGGGTTTGATGGGGGGTTTTGAGGAGCTTTTGAGTTGAATTTTGTGGTCAATGATTTTGAAAAGGCAAAATTCGAAGAATATACGGGAAGGTTGACAACTTGTCATGCATGATATATGTGCGTTTTATGGTTTGTGTGGGGCCAGAACTGTTGTGGTCCGGACACGTGGACGTGTATAAAAAATTGGAGTAAACTCTAATTTTAGTCCCAAGGTTTAAGTAAAAAGTTTGGAAATAGGACCTGAACTTTAATAAGTTCAAAAAGTATTTCTTGTGTTTTTCAATTTATTTTGAAAATGATCTCGAGTCACTAAATTTGTTAAAATTTGGTTGTTAAATGAGGGCCATTTTGGTTTTATTACTTGTTTTTATAATGTTTTATAAAAAACCTATAATATGTTATATTTTTATATATAATCATATAAACCCCATTCCTTCTTCGACAATAAACATATCGTCGGAAAATCGGCAAGGTTTCGTTTACCAGAGGGTCCATATCATTGATTTATAGAGGTGGCGGTGGTAAGTAGAGGTTTCAATCGTTTCATGGGGATTGCAGTGGAGGTTGGAGGTGGTCGATGAATGTTGCGACAAAACGAGTCAAGACATTGGTCCCGAAAACGACTCCGCCGAGACAACCTTCATATCACACCCCACGCACTTCGATGTGGATCATATAACATGCGGCTACCTAGTACCTCCTCCGCCTCCTAGATACGTATTTTGACCGTTTTTTAGTTTTGGTAAAAAAATCCAAAACGTCCAAGATTAAAACCGTGTGATTTCAGAAAAGTTAGAAAGATAATTTAGTATTATCACATACCTTAAAAACCAAATATCATTACTGCAAACATCGGTTAGATCATGAATTTCATAACATTAATTTTTTGGCAGGTTAAGCATGAAAACGACATTAGGAGAAATTTAGTTTCATAGCTCACGACAAGTCTACTTTAATAGGAAGAGGTTCACTTGCTCTCACATGACAATCTTAGGATGAAGGAAACATCAGCTTTATGGGTAATGCGAGAGTTCAGAGAGAGATGGGCTGGTGTGAGGGATGTGAAGGTGGAGAGTATTGGCGGTAGTGGAGTTGTTAATTGACTATCGTAAGGGTTTATAGAGGGGGAAAGATGTTAGAGACAAAGAGTGCACTTATATGTATAAAATAAATTATATAAATATAATAGTAATTATTATATGTCTAATTTCTTATTAAGAAATTAAATGAAATATAAAAATACTAAATTACCCTTTACTTTAACGGATGATATTAACATAGCTAAAGGTGAAAGATCATTTTTAAAGCAGAATAAAAACCACAAAGATAATTTTTATAGATTTATTAAAGTTTAGGTTCTACTTTTAAACTTCTAATTAAACTTGAAGGACCAAAATTAGAGTTTAAAAAAATGACAGCCGCGGTCGGCGTGGACGAGAAAGGTCACGTTGGTTTTTTGAGGACACGAAGGAAACATGGGAGTGCATTGTTTTCCTGGAAAGTACAAACTTTTGTAGTCAAAATCTACCAAAGAGCATCTAGAATATTAAATAAATATCTTAGTCATTCTTTAAAACCAAAGAAAATAAAGATTTGATTTTTATTTGGCTTAAACTGATTTTTTATATTATTATTTAAGTACTATAAAACTAATTAAATTACCTTATATTTAACTAATTATTTGAAAACAAACGGTTTTAATATATTTTCTTAGATATTACTTTATACAAATTCTACGAAATATCTAGAAATCATAGCCATGCCTTGTGATTCAAAATTCTGTGTTTGAAGGATTTTAAATCTCAACAATTTTACAAACCAAACAAGGGACTAAAATGCATTTGAATCCAAATTCTGCCCCCTTCAAAAATATATTTCATTCTTGCAAATCAAATTGAACATGATAGGTAAATACATTCGCCTCAAAGGATACCTCTGATATATATATATATATATATGTATATATATTGGATTAGTACACATTACTCGAGACATGTGCTTGAGATTATAATGTTAGTAGTATTTAGTAAAGGTTAGACTTTTTATAAAACTTTGAGATTATAAATTTGAATTCCATTTTTTGCAATATTTAATAAATTATAATTGGCACTTTAAAAAATAAACAATGATAGAAACTTATGATTAAACTTTTCAAAAATGAAGACTAACATCTATTGAAGTTTCTTGATAACTGTTTATTTCGAGTAAATTTCAACAAACAATACCATTTTGTTGAATTTAGTGTAGTTAATAGCAAAAAGGTCAATGAACATTACAAAATCAATTCAAATTATTACAACTAAAACTCTCTGGCACATTACGATGAAAGTGGACGCTTTCTCGAGAATACGTGTATTGTCATCCAACACACCCACAATAAACTTTGATTCGGGACTATGGTTTGTTATAGTACACACGTTTTTCCTCATGTATCGGGACCATTGATCACCTTACTTAATTAGTTTTTCCCCATAAAAACTAATCATGTTTTTAAAAACGTTTTTCCACAATAAACAATTTTTTGTATTTTTAAAAACTAATTAAGTAAAAAACATGATTGGATTTCAGATATGAAAATAAATGTCCGAATTTTGATTTTAGATTATTTCGAATTCGGCATGGTCAGGTTTTTGATTAAGATCGGTCAGGTTCAAGTATAGTCATAATGTAAAAAATGTATATATTCAATCAATATTGACGATGAATTCAATCGATTGGTGAGAATTGAGAAAATCGATAGTATATTTAGGAATTAGAAAATAGTACAAACAACAAAAACTTAGGATACATTTTGGGTTTTCTGATGGGTTGGGTGAAATAAAACTGAGCCCAACCCAAACATCCCCCTAAAATTCGGGTTTTGGATTTTCGGATTTTAGAGTACTTGGGTTTGACATAAAAACACTACTTCCGGGTCGGATTTAGGTTCGGATTTCAGACCATTTGAGGTTTGCACACCCCTAATGAAGTGCATGAACATTAGAATTTTTTGAAAATAATAAGTCCTTGTACTTTATAAAACCGAGCAGATATAATTAATAAACTAATCAAAACACAAGTTGAAACATATGAAATTGTGTATTGTTAACTTTTACACAATATATCAAAAGATATTAGAATGCTTTTAAACGAATATAACGTGAATTTATAGTGATGTTTCATACTAGTATAATATGAACTCTTTCATTTGAGATACTAAGATTTATGTTTTTGCATATATGTACGATTTTATCATATTTATAGTTTTTGGATTATCTTTAAACTATATAACTAGCAAAGAAACAAAATTTCAAATACAATAATAGGAATTTCAATTCAGTATCTTCTTAATTCTTCTTGTTTTAAACATTATGAGCAATTTGATTTCATTCTACCATTAACAAAAAAAAAAAAAAAAAAAAAAAAAAAAAAAACATTGAATAACAAACCGTTCTTCAATTTACGTTTTGTGTAACTATTTTCTCACTCCATTTCAATTGTTTATTATATAACAAATATTCCATTTCTTTAAATAATCTAATGCATGAAATTGTAATTTTATTTCAAATTCAACCAGAAGTTTGTATATACTAACATCTTGGCTAAAATTAAAATCATCAATTCTACTTTTATTTAATGGCCATCAATTCTACTTTTTATTAAGTATAGGGGAAAAGCATGAAAAAAATAGGTCGAATGGTATGATCAAGGCGTCACTCCAGAATGAAAGGAGTGATCTCGTAGTTCTTGGTCTGTGAAGATGCATTGTTAGGTGCTTCATTTTATTTTCCCATCGAGGCCGAACGTAAACCTGAGCTCGAGAGATAGTCTTGTTTATGTTGACAAAATCGGCGGAGTAGCCATCCTCATGCCAAAAGTATTTACAATGTTCAGTAGCTTTTCAATGGTTTCCCTTGCATTACCGAGTATGAGTGATTTTGTTGCAGAAGTTATGACTTTTTTAGAAATAATTACTAGCCAAAAATATCTTCTAATGCACAAGTTTGATCTAAAATTGAACTAAACAAACATCAACTCATATATGTATAAAACTTGTATCCTTTCAATTCAATATTATTATTTTCATATACCATATATCTAACTTTGGTTAATTTAGATTATACAAGTTTATATATAGTTTGTGTTTTAGGTAAATTATAATAATTTCATTACACTATACGTTTTTAAATTTTATATATAGTTTGTCTTTTATTATAACTCATCAATAAGAATTTTCAAAATGAAATGTCTAAAAATGAGAAGTAATATTTTATTAAATGTATGTAATATTTTAATAATATAAAATGTTATTTTTAAAATAAATAATTCATTAAAATGAAATGTATTTTTTTTAAAGATTTTAATTTTTATATTTTAATTCTTTATTATATAGAGTTTTTGAAGAATCTTTTGAAAATACTAACATGATTATTAAATTTCAGTAATTAATATAGAAATAAAATAAAGGTACAATCTTATCTATTACAGTTAATTTCATATTGTTTATTTTAATATTTAGGATTTAGACCAATGTAGAAATAAAATAAAATAAAAAGTATATTCTTATCTATTACAATTAATTCAATATTTAGGATTTAGACCAATATAGAAATAAAATGAAAGTATATTCTTATCTATTACAATTAATTCAATATTGTTTATTTCTATATTATTTTTAATTTTTTGATTATTCAGTATTCAGGGTTTAGACTAATTTAGAAATAAAATGAAAATACATTCTTATCTATTTACTTTCAATATTGTATATTTCCATATTATTTTTTGCTGTCTATTTCTATATTCATTAAATGAAGGTTGACTTTGTTTGTCATATTTGGGCTTGGAAGGTGATGGCACATGGCAGGGTTCGTTACTGTTCAATTGAAACTTGTTGAGGGTTTAATTTGGAATATATCCAAACTTAAAGGACAAATTATGCCATCTTCAATAAATTAAAAACCGCAACCGTCCAATGGAGCTCCGTCCAGCCCCAGCCGCAGCCGCTTTTCATCTACAAATTCTCGTGTTAAATAAAAATGGTCAAAAACACTTGAATTTGCACGTTTCTTTGAAAAAAAAAAGAGAGAAAAATTGGGTCTACTAAATAAATGCTTAGATATATATTATTAGATAAGTAATAAATGCAAATGGAGTAATAAAACCTGTGGATCGGGTTCAGCTATAGGTCAAACCCGGTCGTAACAAATTAATGGGATTGTCCGTAAAAAGGTTTAATACCGCTGAAACGTGTGTATACGTTAACTTGTAGTTAAAAAAAATAGAGTAAATTTTCATTTAATAATGTTTGTCTAAATGCCCCCGATGCTAATACAATATTACAAAACTTTGTATTTAATATTGATATAATATTGTGCTTATAGTATTTTATGTAATTGGATTTGAGATCTTTAATAGATAATTACAATTTTTTTAGAAAAAAAATATATAAAAAAATATTCATACATTATAATAAAATCAGGTTTGTAAAAGTTTCATAATACATTTTTTTATAGTTTTACTTGTATATGTTATGTACAAAAGTGTTGCAAACTTACGATAGGTTAATTGTACTACGTGTTTGAACGATTTAAATTGTTTTATAAAAAGAATTATTAAAATAAAGTGCTCTACTAAGTGTTTCATAGGAAACTTGGATATTGATAAACATTAAATAACTTTTTTTTTTCAAAAAACTTGATAAGATGTCAAAATGTTATGAACTTATAGCTAGTATGCACAAGATTTTGTAATATGCACACGTGTATATGCATAGGTGCATAATGCACTTGTGCATAAAAACCCGAAAAGAACTCAAATTACTGGTATGCATAAGGTCCAGATGGAGGGATACAAGAGTGTTCCTTGGTTTGTTTATTTGAGGTTTTCCTTTGAACCTCCCTCTATTTGTTTAATCTTGTAAATTTAAACCCTATAATATTTTGTAATTTTAGGGTCGTCAATCATTATAGTGTGATCGTGATTCACGAGAAATCGAGTGGTGATAAGGCAAATAAGTAAGTGAGAAGGTACAGAGCTCAAACTTACAAATGTTGTATTTATCACTTTAGATTACCGTAATTATGGGATTGAGGGTGGTGGTCTCGAGGTTACGGGGCATCGCTTTGAAACCTCCACGGGTTTTGAGAAGATATTTACTTAGTAAGTTTAAATTTCTAGGTTTTGAACTCATTTTGAGATCTTTTTGTAAAGATATTGAAACTTCTTGAAAAATGCTAAAATGCTATTTAGAAGTGTGAAGATTTGGAGGCTCTCAACTTTCTACTTAGACCATCCACAATGGTAACGACTCTTGTCAATGGTACCAGTCGCTACATCAGCACCACATCAGCTTTTCGGTATCTTACTAAAACCTTACCAATCATTATCAATTCAACCACACCCATACCAATTTAAATAATTAATAAAAAAAAAAGAAGAGAGAGAAAGAAGAGAGACAGAGAGAAAGGAGAGAGAGGGGAGGGTGGGGTGGGGTGGGTCGTTTAACAAGTTGGCATGGCCTTGCTGATTTCACTCCATGCCGAAGGACCCCGACGGTGTTGCCGGGCTTACGGATTGGCAACAGCCCCATGCCCCTGCCTTACCAAGCCCATTGTGAATGGTCTTAGAGCCCTGATCCTTTCTCTGAGTTTTTAAAGTGGTAAAGTTAAAGACTTTGCATTAGAGATCGTCAAAAATCACTCATGGATAAGTTTACCCAAACTGGTCTTACTTAATTTTTTTAAATAAATTATTGTAAAAATAATCTTTAGATTTAATCTACTCGAATCAAATATCATAATTCACATAAAGATATAAAAACTGGTCGAGCAAATTTGTCGACTTTGACTTTGACATTCTCTGGAAACAACTTCAAATTCGTTTGACCATTTTTAGAGATGCTTTCATTTCCATTTGAATTTTTTTTAATAAAAAAAATAGCACATAAAAACAGAAAAAGAAATAACAATAATAATATTACACACGTGCACCGTCCTCATTTTCAATTTAATTTATTTTTCACAACCCTCCATGCTGAAATTCTTAAACAAAAGTTTCTAGTTTGTTCGTTTATACACATTTTGTAAGTAATGAGTCACTTATTAATACATATTATATAAGTATTAATTAGATACACGTTAATCAACTAAATAAGACTATTAATATTTATCAATATTAGACTATTTTGATTTGAAGGTTTTGAGGGATCAAAAGCTTGATAGTTACATTCTAACACAATGGGTATAATTAAGTTCCATTAAGTCATAATTGTTTCAACAACTGAGCCAAAACTACTTTTTGTAATTCCTAAGCTTTTTGGAATTTCATTTATTTAATTGTGTCCTTACTTGCAAGACTCAATTATTAAAAACCGTAATTTCACAAATGGTACCTGCTAGTTTTCTTCGATGATGCCACATGATTCTTGCAAGTAAAAATGGTGGTTAATGAGCGACTCAACCTCACAACTTTGGTACATACGGTCTCTTGCAACTCAACATTGTAGTTCCGTTCTTATGTTTTCATGACATCCAATTATAAACCATGCTACGTATATGTAGGGTCATCTCTGAGGGAGGACAGGACAGGCAGTGCCTAAGGCCTTAAGACATTATCTTGTAAACTTTATAAATGTTATAAACCATATAAACCAATCTAGACTATTGAAAATGTAACTATTTTCATTATCTCAATCGTAGACCATCCCTAGTTTAAGGAGTATTTTCTTTTTTAACCGTGTTGTGTAGAATTAAGATACAATGGGGTGAGATATAATATAACACCAGTATTTCAAGATAATAGTAACTAGAAATTTTAAGATTTTAAACCACATTTTCACCATTGTAACTAAAAATAACATTCAAGTTACGGAAAACGTTAAATAGATTTATTACAGTTATCCCGCAAGAAATAATTAATTACAAATATTTATGTTCCAATAATTATATTAAGAAAATATCCAATTCACTTGTCGGAACCATCCTCGCAGCTAGCCTCAAAGCGGGGCCTTGCCTCTGTCCACTCCCAATTCCGAACCTGGAAAAAAAGGGAAAACAACTAAAGAGTAAGCTATAAGCTTAGTGAGCAAGCGCCGCACGTACCTTACGTTACCATGCACGCACATACCATAATCGGTGCCATCACAATCACAACAACAATCATATACCAATTTAAAATTTCCAATGCAATAATTTCAACGATAATTCCAACAAATAACCAACCAATAATTCCAAACAACAATCGACTTTCATGCGGTCATAAAGCTCCCGTCAGTTTGGACACGGGTCGGCCCCCACAACTCACCAAGGGCATGTGGTTCCCTTTTTCTCGCCAGCTTAGGACGCGAGTCCGCCCCCACAACTCATCAAGGGCATGTGGTTCTCTTTCACACACACAATCACAATACATACATACATACATAACGGAAAAGAGTACACGTAGTGTATCTCACACACAAATTATGCATATATACATTCACAATAAAATAAAGCACGTACAGTGAAACTCACCTGAATCACCGCGATAACCAACACGCGAAACTAGTACGATCCCTCTAACCGAACACCTGAATTTGCAACAATTTATAACTATAATTAGGACCCTCAAACAGTCCTAAAAGAAGCCTAAACAAGTCCCTAAGAAGTCCCATAAACTACCTCGACCAAACGGTTTAAAACGAACTCAAAACGGAAGTCGCGGTTGCGACTACCAACGAGGGTTTTTAGCTACAACTCCAATTTCGACCGAAACCATCGAAATCAGGTTCATATAACATCCCATAACAATTATACACAACCACATGACAATAATTACACCAAAACACTAATCAATTACACCCAAATCGGTGTTCATGCAATTACCCCCCCAAAACTTAACCCGAACTCTCATACTTGACCCAAATCGTGATGACTACACCATCCAACGATTAAAGGGGGGTTTAGAATTCATACCTTGAGATCTATTAACAAACCACACTTGATTATCCGCCGTCTGCCTTCGAGAATCGCACACACACACCACCCAAATCTTCAAAACACCAAAATTCGACTTTCTGAAAATTCCAGTCCACTTCGGGAAGTTGCTGCTCTCAACTGGAAACTCCGATCGCTAATCCCTCCGGTCAGATTGTAGATTGATGAGTCGTGAACCTACTGTCCAAATTTCACGACGATCCAACGGTTGACGAGGGAGAACGAGCCGTTTTCCCACAGCCGCGCAATCCTGACGGAAAATCCGAAAATTTCCCCTTTCCCTCTCCTCTTGCCCTAAAACGGTTTCTTGATCAAAACAAGCCAAAATCAAGTTTCTACATCATCCATGGTCAAAATCTAACGTTTATAAACATTCAATTTCATAGACTTCATACCAATTGATGACCAATTGGTCACCACTTCCAACCCTTAACCCTAACCCAAGAATTATTCAATACTACACCAATGATTGAGTACAAGCATAAAGATCATACCTTTAATGCGAATTAAGTAGTCACAACCCCAATAGATCCACCGTAAGCCTTCAATTTGATCTCCTTGCTCTTCAAATCTCTCCATCGCCAACTCTCTCTCTCTCCCAACTCCCTTATGATCAATTTCCAGGGGAGTGGAGGGTTTCCTTTGGCTTATATCCTTCTAATCAACCCTTAAGTTCCATAATTAACAATTGAACCCCTCAACTTTTGGAAACAGTAATACACAAAATAAGTTTAACTTAAAGGAAATCCGTTAACTTGCGTAAAAGGGAAAAAGGGGTGTTACATATAATCCCATACAATTTATAGTGCTTATTAGATAATGTTACTTCAACCATTTAACATTGTGATCCAAGAGATGCCAATATATTAAGGTATATGTATTATAGAATGTTTATGGTTGAGTGACTTGATTTATAAGATTGTTTTTTTAAATGAAAAATAAGAAATTTGAAAGTTTATTTTTGAGTAAACTATGTTGTCAATGTGGTATACAACTTCTTAAGAATTAGTCCTTCAATTTTGTTAATCACACTAAGCATCTGGATTACTATTCCTCAGTGAACTCACTTAACATAAATAATAGATGGTTGTTATGATAAAGGACGAATAAGAAAATGGACACCTTAAGGCTATGCTTTATTCCTTACCAGTTGGTCACTGAGTTCGGTAGATGGATAGCGAAAACACCAAAACACCCCTAACAGGTTTGGCTAAGAGTGGGTGCCATCGGGTATAAACACATGGCCAAATAGCTTTACATAATAAATACATGTAAGGATACTTTGCAAAAAGCACTATCTCAACAAATTATTTTATCTTAATTTTTTAAGATTAGAACAAATTTTTTGAATAAAAATTTAAACAAAGTTGATTGTTAGGAAAACTTGAAATGATTATTTGCTAGAATTTAAGATGCCACTTCCGATTAAAATGGGGCACTAGTACGACACCTCCCAACATGCTTTTAAATAAGATTTTAGAACAAATTTCTATTATTTTAAATAGAAAAGCAAAATAAAAAAACATAAAAATATTTGAATTTGAATTTTTTTTTGAAGTTCAACCCTGAGTAGGAGTGCTTAAAAACTCGACCAATCGAACGCAAAATTCTAACACAAAGCAATCCGATGTCTAATGCAGTGTTTGGCAAACTAGCTGATAAGCTAGCTGTTGACTAATAAACTAGCTAGCAGCTGATAAACTAACTTATGAGTATGTAAAATGACCAAAAATGATATATTTAGATGTAATAGTTAATATTAATATTAATAAAAGTATATTTGAAAAAAATTATAAAACGCTCTTAAACACTACTCCAACTAGCTTATAATCTAGCTTATGTTCCATCTAAACATGTACTAGCTTGTAAATTACTTATCAACTAGCTTATATTTGCCTAACACAACCTAAGTCTATATTAATATGTATATTAGACAATTATATAATCGCATACCATCATCGTATACACATACTTTTAATATCTTATCCAACTATATATAACTCTTTTAATATATATCATTAAATGTGAATGTTAACATCCATCTAATCACTCTTGAAGAGTTATTGATTTCTTTAATTAAAATACCGTACTTATGAAATCATTTACTATTAGTCGATGGAAACAAACATTTCTAAAAAAATTTGCCAAACGATTAGGATATTCATCAAAGCTAATAATTCATACAAACTACCTACACTGCAATGTAAAGCACAGTTGGAACTTCCAAAATATGCAATTTTGAGTTATAATGTACGATTGGTGCAAACCACTTAAATCGATGCTTATGGCTCGCGGTTTGTGAAAGCACATATACAAAGCGGTTTGAAGATATTTTATAGAAAGTTTATTGATAATTACTATTTTACATAAATTTGTTGAACTTATTATATTATATAAAAATTATTATTATAAAAAGTTTGTTGTAAATAACTATTTTAATAAAAACAGAAAATTATTTTGATTTTTTCTATAAAAGTTTGTTAAAGTTTTAATGTCTCTAATATTTTAATTATGTAGTTTATTTTAGTATCTTCTAAACATAAATCCTATTAAAATTGGTTATAAATCTACTTTAAATTTTTACCTTTCTTAGTTTTTTTATTTTAAATAAATTCCCTGAAATATGTTACAACATATCCTTTGAAAGCATTTTTAACATATTTTTTAAAACAAAGAACATAAAATTCTCAAAGATTATTTTATTTTTCCATGTAAAAAAATCTTTAGAATTGAAGAAAACTTTGAAAAGATAACTATTTAGAGGTTGTTTGGTTTGTAAAAATCAAAATAATTTGATTATATTGAAATGATAAAAAATATTTGATCAAATCTCCTAGCGATTTTGATTCATCGCATAATGAATTTGATAAAACTATTCAAATTTCATAATTTAAAAAGTTCATCATTTCTTAACAAGTTAACGTAAGTGAGTAAATACATAATTCATCAAAGGAGTGTTAGCCTAGTGGTAAGGCTTGGGCACTACATAGTGGTGAACTCAAGTTCGATTCCTGGGGGACGCATTCTGGAGGTACGGGGGCTTCGACCCCGGGTTGCATGCTTTAGCAGTCGGGCTTCGGCCAAAAAAATGCCGAGGATTAGTCTGGGCCCAATGTGGTCTGGAATACCTCTTCAAAAAAAAAAGTTCCATCAAATTCTATTTTAGTTCTTGTAAATTTAAATTCTTGTAATGTATTTTAAATTCACCAAATTCTATTTCACAGACCAAACGTCTTTCTTATTATCTTCACCAAAAAGATTCTTTGGAATAAAATATATAAAAAGAAAAAACAATATCTTATATTATATTTTAAAAATATAATTAACATCATAATATCTTTAATATAATTATATTACAATTAAATAATAATACTTTTTAAGATATAATAACTTTTAACCCATTTTTCTATCTCAATTTTAGAGATGCTTTAACACTCCATATACAAATAAAAAATACAACATAGAAATGTGGACCACATGTTTTCTAATTATTAAAGCAAAATCCCACCTTCTACCCTCTAACCATAGGTCAATTTTAACTCCATTCTAGTCAAACGTACAACCCTCTAATGCACACATAACACATGTTTTTTTCCTCACTTGTACTTTCTTCTCTCTTGGTCGGTTGAATTGACCATCCCACCCTCAACATTTCTATAAAATCCCAATTTCATCCCCATCTTTCCATTATCAAAATTCCCCAACTTAGATTCATTCCCCCAAATAAACAAACAAACACAAAAAATAAAAAATGGCCACTTCATCTTTAGCCTTTCCACCTCTCCACCACCACCTCAACAACCACCTCTCACCGGAAAAACCCAAATCCCGTCGCTCCATCGCACCCTCCTTCCGCCCCATCTCCGCCACATCCGCCGACATCGCCACCACCGCCACGGGGAATTCCAACGCGAATCTCCCGCTACGCCAAATCCCCGGGTCCCACGGGATTCCGCTGTTCCAACCGCTTAAAGATAGATTTGAATACTTCTACGGCCCCGGGGGCCGAGACGAATTCTTCAAGTCACGGGTTCAGAAATACCAGTCAACGGTGTTCCGAACCAACATGCCCCCGGGGCCGTTCATCGCCAACAACCCCAATGTCGTCGTCCTACTCGACGCGAAAAGCTTTCCGACGCTTTTCGACGTTTCGAAGGTCGAAAAGAAGGATTTGTTCACGGGAACTTATATGCCGTCGACCGACCTCACCGGCGGATACCGCGTGTTATCGTATCTCGACCCGTCCGAGCCGAAACACGCGCCGTTGAAGAACATGATATTCTTCATGCTTAAGTCGTCGCGAACCCGGATCATGCCCGAATTCGAGGCGACTTATAGCGAATTGTTCGACGAGCTCGAATCGGAGCTCGCCCAGAAGGGAAAAGCCCTTTTTAATGACGTCGGCGAGCAGGCGGCGTTTCGGTTTCTCGGAAGGAGTTTTTTGGAAACGAACCCGGAAGACACCAAGGTCGGAAAAGACGGTCCGAAGTTAATTAGCACGTGGGTGTTATTTAACCTCGGGCCGTTGCTCCGCCTCGGGCTTCCGTGGTTCGTGGAGGAGCCACTCCTCCACACGTTCCGGCTGCCGCCGGTACTTATTAAAAAAAATTACCAAAAACTCTACGAGTTTTTCGAATCGAATTCGAATCCGATCGTCCAACAAGCGGAATCCTTAGGGATTTCGAAGGAGGAAGCGATCCATAATATCTTGTTTACTATTTGTTTCAATACTTTCGGCGGGATCAAGATCCTGTTCCCGAACACCTTGAAGTGGCTCGGTCGCGCCGGCACGAATCTCCATACGCAATTGGCGGAGGAGATCCGCGGCGCGATCAAGAGCCACGGTGGCGGGAAGGTGACGATGGCCGCGATGGAGGCGATGCCGCTGATGAAGTCGGTCGTGTACGAGTCGCTCCGGATCGAGCCTCCCGTGGCGTTGCAGTACGGGAAGGCGAAGCGCGATCTGATGATCGAGTCGCACGACGCGGTTTTTAAGGTGAAGGAAGGGGAGATGTTGTTCGGGTACCAGCCGTTTGCGACCAAGGATCCGAGGGTTTTCGACCGGCCCGAGGAGTTCGTTCCGGACCGGTTCGTCGGAGAAGGGGAGGAGCTTTTGAAGTATGTGGCGTGGTCGAATGGACCTGAGACCGAGTCTCCGACCACCGGAAACAAGCAGTGTGCCGGGAAAGACTTTGTGGTGTTGATTACGCGGTTGTTCGTTGTCGAGCTTTTCCGGCGGTACGATTCTTTCGATATCGAGGTGGGTGCTTCTCCGTTGGGTGCTAGAGTGACGTTAACGTCGCTAAAGCGAGCTCGTGTTTGATTTCGTCCACCGGAGTGGATCGTCGATGGCTTTCCGAAATTTTCCGGCCCGACGAGGGTAATTTAGGAAATATAAGCTTATTTTTGAGGTACATGTTTGGAAGAATGTATTTATGTTTTATGTTTGTCAATCAAAAAGCAAACATTTAGTTGCTAGAAATTATTGTTTTGAAATGGATAATGTTTTTATAAATGGCGAAAACCGAGTATATTTGTTCCTACATTTGATTTGATGAAATTTATGATGATTTTGACTGTGTTTGGCAAATTAGTTGATATATGATAAGCGAGCTTATAAATTAATTATGTTTGGTAAAATTTAGATTATGAGATTGTAAAATAACAAAAAATGCGTTTTGGCCTATAATTGTAAAAAGTTGCAAAAAGCTCGCTACTCTAACTAGCATTTTAAAAAGGTAGCTTATTTTTGCAAAACACGGTCTTTCTAAATGAAATGATTCCATCGGTTGTAGGCTTGCAGCAAGCTTGAGTTGTTACATCAAGCGTGCTTGTAATGTTAATTTGTTGAGATATTTTAGAAGAAGCGCGGCAAAACCATTGCATACAAGAAAGCCAAATTGGTAATCGTAGTTGTGAATTATAACTGTAAAAAGGTTGTTTGATTTAAAATGGTATAAAGATGACATCACAACGCATATGACTTTGCAATTGACAACTGTCAGACAGTGCAAACGTATTGTTTGAAAAACAGAAGAAAAGTCCTTGCTTCAGTCCCATATGTTGACGATCAACTATTGATATACCAGGGGCATATTTCGAAGAGATTGGCTCGACCACTATGAGAAGTTTATGAAAAATGATTTGCAAGGCAAAAAGGACCAGAGATGTCTAATTGAGTAATTATATTGATGCTAATAGTAACAGAGAATACTTTAAAATCCAAATTTTACTTATTCGGTTGTAGAGTTGAATGAAAACCATCGAAAGAAAGACTACTTCAAATAAACTAAATATAGATACCAACTGCAACCATAGATTAATAATTCACATCACAAAAGTACGAACCAACAAACATTGATTACAATCTCTAAAATTTCCAAGTCTAAGAAATTGATGAGAAAATATAGTCATTGTCCATTTTTCTTGACCTATAAAAAGATTTGCAATGACCACAAAAGCAATGTATACATCCACAATTGGTTTCATTACCCAAAATGACATGATTATAGCTAGTGGATGTGCAATTGGTTTTTGGGTGGTTGTAAAATTGACCTATCTGTATACAAACTTTAGAGGGCTATTGGAATCTTGTTGTACCAAAGATCAAATCAGGAAATAGAAGGAGATATCACATTGAGAACTTGAAAGCAAAAAAATTAATAAAAATCACATACTAACTATTGCTTAGATTTAAACTATAAAATAGATTTATACATCTATTGATAATTTTATTGCTTTTAGAGAGAATAATTTAGCAAAACTTAGTGTCATAAATATATATTATAAAAATATGCTAAAATCGGAAAGTGTGGATTTTAGAAACTATTTTATAGCGATATATAAATACTAAAAGATTAATTAAGTAAATTATTTAATTGCTTTTAGAAAGAATAATTTAGCAAACCTTGCATTTTGAATGTGTCATAAAGATATTATAAAACCATGCTAAAATCAGAAAGTGTTGGATTTATAAATCATTTTATAGCGATTATACTTAAATACTAAAAGATTAATTGTTAATTATTAAGCAATTAACAATTATGTTTTTGAAGATTTAACTAAGATTTTTGTCCGATATGAAAAAAGTGGCACATCTCAAATAGGTAGTGTTATTGTCAAATGACATTAGCACCCCTGAAGAAAGGTGGTTTGTGGTTGGGATCGCCGGTGTTTTGTGATAATTGTAAGAAAATAGTTTCACCAAAATAGGAAAAAGCAAGAAATAAAGAGAGATGGGAACAAACCCACGTAATGAGTCGAGGCCCGTGTTAAACACGGTTTCCTTAAAACCGATTCGCCCCCTACCGGTGCGTCGATTTCCCAGGATACAACGACTCGAAACAGAATCGAGTTCTGTCGGACTTCACTATCATGCCTGAATTTGAAAATATATGTCTTGGTTTTTCACATGTGTTTGGCTTTCTATGAAGTTACTTTTCCATATGTGTGTCTCTCTCATATTTTAACATATATTTTCTCCTTCATAGAACTCAAGCTATGAGTCCTATATATATACATAACACATATGTAACTCATAGAAGGTTTAAAAGCCAACAATAATGACCCATTATTTCTATGGTTATAACCTCCATTTTTTAAAGCCAACATAATGGAGCATTATTTCATTGTTTTATAACCTCCATCTTAATTTCCATTCAAAAATTCAAACTAATATTAATATTATAAATTTAAACTAAAATAATATTAATATTAATTTTTCCAACAATCCCCACATGAATGGAAATTATCATAGACATCTCATATATCATGATACTCAAATTCAATGTCGGAATCTTGCAAAGGATAGGTAGGCGTTAACCTTTGAACCTTCCCTTATGAAGCATGTCTAGTCTACTAGCAAATCAGTAGACGCGATGTCCTTGAACTGTTTTGCCATTTGTGTAAACGTTAACACACTTCACACAAGATTCTTCCTGACATGGTAAAGTCCTCATAGTCGTGTTCGTTATGGTCATGAACACTGCCTGGTTCAGAGAAAGCTTTAGGAATGTATCCCCAATAATTCCCTTCGAAGCGACCCCACTTCTCTTTCTCATAGGTGATTATCAGTAATCATTAAAAGCTTTGTGCTTATCCTCATTTTTCACTGTCTTAGAAGTTTACTAACTCCCCCCACAGTGACTCTCCACATTCATACAACTAGGTTGTCCTTTTGAACCCAGATCTTGGGATCTCCAGTCTTCTGGGTAAGGTTTCCTTTGCATGAATTATTAATTCAGGGCTTATGTCCCATTCATCTTAAGGACTTATAAACTAAATCTCTACTTAAACTTTTTGTAAGTGGATCCACAATGTTATTTTTTGACTTTACATAGTCAATCGAGATAACTCCAATAGAGATTAGTTGTCTTATCATATTGCGTCTAATGTAACTTCCCATTATACATTGTACTTTGAGCTCTGCCAATTTTCGATTGGCTATCACAGTGTATACAAATGACCGTTACCGGCTTAGGCCATTTGGGAACATCCTCCACAAACTGACGCAACTACTCTACTTTCTCGCCACATTTATCTAGGGCGATAAACTCAGATTCCATCGTGGATCTGGCTATAATAGTTTTCTTGGACGATTTCCAAGATATAGTCGCACTTCCAAGTGTAAACACATATCCACTTGTAGATCTGGAATCTTTTATATCAGATATCCAATTTGCATCACTGTATCCTTTGATTACAGTTGGATATCTTCCATAGTGCAGTCCACACTCTCTTGTGTACCTTAATAATCTAGTAATACTCCTCCAACACTCGCATTACTAGTGTATTTACTTAGCTTGCTTACTGCGTATGCTAAGTCAAGTCTGGTACAACTCATGAGATACATCAGACTGTCTAGTATTCTTGAGTATTCCACTTTGTACAACACTATCCTCTCTTATTCTTGGATAGATGTTGACTAGTGTCACTAGGAGTTTTAGTTATACTTGTGTCTCCTTTATAAAATTTCTCAAGAATCTTGTCCACATAATGTGTTTGACTTAACACTAGACTATTTTGAGTTCTTGTGATCTTTATTCCAAGTATCACATATGATAAACCCATGTCTTTCATGTCAAACTTAGATTTCAACATATCCTTCGTGGACCTTATCATTTTTCATCACCTCCGATGATAAGCATATGACATAACCGTAAGTGGTGTCATTCATATAAACACACTTATTTTAAAAACACTTTCCAACATGGATTGATCAATCTTTTGATGTCATTGCTTTGGAGCCTGTTTTAAGCCATATAAGGTATTAACAAGTTTACACATCTTGTTCTCTTTACCTTGGGCAACGAATCCCTTAGGCTGCTCCATATAAATTTCTTCTAAATCTTCATTTAGAAGATCAATTTTCACATCCATTTGGTGCATTTGCAGATTTGCAATTCCCAACATAAAACTAACGGATGTTAATAATCTAGACTTTCCTTTTGTCTATATCCTTTGATGAAGATATCTATACATTATACCATTGTATAATGTTATGTCATCTAGTGACTTTTCCATCCCTTTTTCACCATTAAAATATCATAACTTATCAAATGTTTTATGATTTCTAGTTTGTAAGTCTCTCCAAATGTGACCACAAACTATTCGGTTGCTTAGAGTCTTCAAACTCATACATGAATCATTTGCACAAATCTTGATTCAAATGATATGATTATCTACTCAATCTGTTCGCATAAGTTGATACAACTAATGTATTTAAACATTTTCATTGAGTAATATCTTCTTCTATATCATGAATAGAGTTGCTAGCTATGCAATACGTTTAAGCTATAACAAGAAGACACACATATGTTGATGAATTCACAAAAACATTGGCCAGATGTTCTTGTCAATGCATCATACATGAGTGTTATTGTCACCACCAAAGAGCTTAATCGCAACTCTCTATAAGTGACAATCTAGGCATCCAAAACTCTAGGATCCTAGTTGTTCTATAAACATAGTCATACTCAATGATCACTCTATCATGACTATATTCTCTTTTTGATATATTTAGCTTAGGTTATACACAAAGTTTTAACCTTTACTTTCATTGCTAATATTTCATCAAACTTATATGATGATTTAGATCCAAACTTATTGGATTCGTCTATCAATTGATATCATGGCATTCTATTACCAATCATGATTAATTCGTTATAAACTCCCAATTAAACGAATTAAAAAATTGTAATTATTAATTCATAATTGACAAACAATTACATGAATTAAAACCGAATGGTTAATTCGTAATTAAACGACTTATAATCGAAATGGTTAATTCATAATTGACAAACAATTATTGAATTAAATCCAAAATATACATAAGTATATAAACACATTCAGGGAAACTATTATTTACTCAATCCCTTTCGGTAGCTCTACTCGAACACAACCAGGAAAGACGGTGAGGGTGGTATGCTCAAAAGCATTTAAAAACACGACCTCATTAGAATAGAAAACAATCCGCCTATATCTTTCCTAGACATTGTATCCAAATAGGTGAGCCTATTTGGAGTTGATTCATAATTTTTCCAACTTAAATGCGTAATTAAACGAATTATTATCGAAACATTTAATTCATTATTGACAAACAATTATATGAATTAAAACTGAAATTTTAACCATGTAATTAATTCGTAAACGATAAACAGTTAAACGAATTAAAAACAAAATTCGAATTTAACGTAATTAATTCGTAACCAACAAACAGTTAAATGAATTAAAATCAAAATTCGTAACTGTCGTAATTAATTCGTAACCGACAAACAATTAAACGAATTAATTATCACATTTTTTTTCAAATGTAAGGTACCCCCACATTTCAAGGTACTCAACCTTTCTTATTTCCATAGAATAAAATTCTATAAGATTGTCATTATAATTTGACTTACTAAAGATGCATAGTCAAAATATATTTACTCATCAAAATATCATTGATCGGCTATCATATTAATTGGGATTTAAACCTATATTAAAAACTCACTTTAATATCAAGAAAATATTGACATGAGATCAAAATTTGTCCAAATTTTGGTTACATTAAAATAGATAAACTATTTTATTTTCTTGCAAAACCAAAATCCCATCATATAACAAATGGAGTTTATGTATACCAAGTTTTCACTTTATTTTAAAAACTCCATATCAAGACTTTTGTTCTTGAGAATTAATCCGTACATCTCATCGTGGATGCATCATTTGTCCAAGACACCAATTGTCCTAACAATTAAAGCCCCTCCCTCAATATGGAGTGCCAAAAATATCCATCTTTAACCAATTTGCTTGTGGATATAAATTGTTAGAAACAACATTCTTTCATTAATCTTGTAGAAATCATTGTTCTACTTTATCAAATTTCATCATTTTAAGCACCCTTCATTAATGAGTACCACATATCTCATTTGGAACCACTCACATGGCATTTGGTTCCGAAAACCAAACATCATCCCCTTCGCGGGGATATTCTAATTTTAAGACCGGTGTTACCCATTTTGCTTCCCACTAAAGAAAACAATGCACCATTTTGTTTCCCACAAAAGAAAACAATGCACCATTTTGTTTCCCACAAAAGAAAACAATGCACACTTATATTTATAAAAGTTTCACTCTTATAAACATCAAGGAGGTTATGAACTAACCTTTGCACTCAAAACAAGATATTGCATTTTATAAATGAACTTCTTCCACCTATAAATTTTGTGCATAAATAAGCAAAGAGTTGCTTAAATATTGTGCACTAACAATTTTAACATATGCAAACATATTGCAAATCCAACAATTGTTTTAGGCACTATAGATGTATTTTTCTCGAAACACATCATACAAGTAAATATTCGGAATATTTCTATTCATATTTCACAATCTCAAATTTTGCCAAAAACAACATAAATTCGTTGTTTCAAACGATAACAAAATATAAGAGAAACAAACATATCATTTCTTTTCTTGGTTTTTAGAAGAAGAAATCAATGAAGGTTGATATATACAAACTCATCTTCTACAATAATCAAAGCAAAAAGTTTTATTTTTTCAAAAATAACACTTGCTCTTGCCCATTTTCACTTAGAAAAACAAAAGTAACAAAAGGTTACCAACCAATTGGTGAAACAAAGAAATATCGAAATCGGTTTTAAGATTGTAAGAAAATAGTTTCACCAAAATAGGAAAAAGCAAGAAATAAAGAGAGATGGGAACAAACCCACGTAATGAGTCGAGGCCCGTGTTAAACACGGTTTCCTTAAAACCGATTCGCCCCCTACCGGTGCGTCGATTTCCCAGGATACAACGACTCGAAACAGAATCGAGTTCTGTCGGACTTCACTATCATGCCTGAATTTGAAAATATATGTCTTGGTTTTTCACGTGTGTTTGGCTTTCTATGAAGTTACTTTTCCATATGTGTGTCTCTCTCATATTTTAACATATATTTTCTCCTTCATAGAACTCAAGCTATGAGTCCTATATATATACATAACACATATGTAACTCATAGAAGGTTTAAAAGCCAACAATAATGACCCATTATTTCTATGGTTATAACCTCCATTTTTTAAAGCCAACATAATGGAGCATTATTTCATTGTTTTATAACCTCCATCTTAATTTCCATTCAAAAATTCAAACTAATATTAATATTATAAATTTAAACTAAAATAATATTAATATTAATTTTTCCAACAATAATTTCAAGGGTAGTTTGGAGATTTGGTGAGATCTAAAAGCAAAAGGCCAAATGAAGTAGTGGGTGGGGTCATTCAGGACATTTGCCATGATCCCTATTTATCTAGGATATTAGAAAACGTTTCTTATGTGTGTATAAATAATAATAAGAAGAATAAGTAAACTACAATTTTGGTCCCTTTGCTTTGTAGATTATAACACTTTTCTTACCTTAGTTTCAAAAATACAAGACATACATGATGCATACATTTGTGTTTGCAAAAGCATCCAACTTTTGTCCTTCCATAAAACATATGTTAATTTATAGCTGTTAAGTAAGGGATATTTTAGTATTTTAATAAATTTATCTTATTTGCTATTAAACACTAAAAACTTTCTATATGCTTCATTAAAAACGAATCAAAATCCAATCTAAAAGCTTAATTGAGACAACAACTAATGAGCCTTAATACAAACCATAACTAAAACATAGATACAAACATAAGAGAAGGATGAGGTGTGATGACTTTGAGGTTACTATTTGTAACCAGCCCTGAAACCCCCCCCCCCCCCCCCCCTCCTCCCCAAACCCTAACCAAAAACCAATGGCCCAATCTTCATGTTTTGTAAATGGTCCCTAGAACTAGTCTTTGTTCCTGCTCGACCGACCTAAATCAATCTCGATACTTGAATTACTCTAAATTTTAGCATATCTTAAAAAACAAACTCCACCAAAGTAATGGAGATAATGGATAAATCAATGAAGATAATTTTAATTATTTAATAAAAATTAAGTTTATTAAGAAAATGGTGGACATAATTCTAATTATTTAATTAAATATAAATTTGAAATATTTAAGGGTGAATCACACTAGTGGTCCTTATGGTTTGTTCCAAATTCCATAAACAAATTATTTACACTTAAGGTCCTTAACTTTTCATTTTCATAACTATAATAAAACATTCCTTCAATCCCATGAATTGACGATCAACTATTGATACACTAGAGGCATGTTTCGAAGAGATTGACTTAACCACAATGAAGAGCTTAAGAAAGATAATTTGCAAGGCAAAATGCCTAATTGAGTAATTATACTAGTGCTAATAAAGATGATACTTAAATAAAAGGGCAAAATTAAAATTGCAAATTCACTTATTTGCTTATGAAGTTGGATGAAAACCATTGAAGCTTTCTTGATTATTTTATAAACAATAAAAGATCGTAAGATAGGGAGTCCACTTAAAAGGAAAGTAGATATGAATAGTTGAATACATCTAATGAAACTATTGATTATCAATTGACAATTTGATATCACCAAAGTTCCCAACCAACAAACATTGATGACAATCTTTAAAACTCATAAATCAATACACAATAGTCATTGTCCATATACCTTTGACCCAAGAAAGGACCATTAATGACCAAAAAAACACATTATGCATCCATAACAGATCCATTACCAAAAAATGATGTAATTCTTTTAAATGGATGACGAAATTACGCTATCAGTGATACGACATGGTTACGACCCATGGAGGCGCTATAGAATTTTAGGTGGCTGTAATTTTTGACTTATTGGGATACAATCTGTTAAAGGACCATTGAAATCCCATAGCACCGAAGATCAATTGGGGGGGGGGGGGTACATAGAAAGACATATTACATTGAAATTTTGAACATGAAAAAAATCACATACAATACACAAATGAATTGCTTAGATTTAAACTGTAAAAAGATTTATACACCCGTCGAATCGAAATACAAGCTCAACCAAGACCATATAAATGATTTTATTACTTTCTAGGCAAATAATTAACAAAACTGTATGCTTCAAGAGGCGCTGCAAGTCATCAGATATGACAACAATATAGAGCTATTTTTGGTGAAGTTCTATAGTGTAAGTTTGTGGGGTTCCAACTCAAAACCAATTGGTAATGAGTGAAGTAGCCTAGGACCCTTATAAGCACATTACAAGTTCACCTTGTGTCCAATGTGGGACATTGCTCAACACGCCCCCTCGCGTGTGGCGTTCTTTTAGCCTAACGCATGGATACTTTGGGTTACGTGGAGTCCGTGTGGCTTTATTTTAACCAACCACGGGTGAACCTTGCTCTGATACCATGTAAGTTTGTGGGATTCCAACTCAAAACCAATTGGCAATGAGTGAAGTAACCCAGGACCCTTATAAGCACATTACAATTTCACCTTGTGTCCAATGTGGGACATTGCTCAACATATAGAAGGATCGATGGAGAGTTGTAACCACCATGGCACCATGGGAATGTTACATCGAAGTTGCAATAAAAAATTTGTTGCAATAGGCTATTATGTCGAACTACACCTGGTGTAGTTGTAATGGCAGAAGGGATAGAGAAAGAAGATAGCAGAGATGGCTGACAAATATGATTATGGGATGTATGAGACGTCCGAACAAGATCGAGTCTTAGTCATCGTGGGTCTACATATTCCCTAATGAATTTTCGTTTGCAAAATATTATGTCTGTAAATATGAATATACATATAAAATAATTATAATGTTATCTTATCTATATATAATAAAAGAGTAACTGGTTTGCCACGTGTCGTGCTCTGGTGAGCCGAATTGCCACGTGTCGCGTTCTGGTGAGCCGGTTTCGATTATCAAAACAATAAATAAAATAATGTAAAAGATAAATACCACTTACAAAAATCCTCTACATAATTAAATCAAACGGTTTAAAAAATCATTTACATAATTAAATCAAACTTTTTAATCCAAACTATAGATAAATATGAAAACAATAAATAAAATAATGTAAAAGATAAATACCACTTTCAAAAATACATAATTAAATCAAACGGTTTAAAAAATCCTTCATTTACATAATTAAATCAAACCTTTTAATCCAAACTATAGATAAATATGAAAACAATAAATAAAATAATGTAAAAGATAAATACCACTTTCAAAAATACATAATTAAATCAAACGGTTTTAAAAAATCCTCTACATATATTTGTGTAATATTTAATATAATCAATACACGTATTATTATTTTTCATTGGTGATGTAAAGAATTAAAAATATTCTCTCTATTTTCAAAGTACAATTTTCTAAGAGTTTTCCAAAGTTGAAAAATCTTAGTTTTCCTATTTTCTTAATTCTTAAGAAAATTCCATATAACTTCTTGGAACAAAAAAATATACTCAACCTCTTTAAAAATTTTCATTTTTTAATCCAAACTATAGATAAATATGAAAACAATAAATTAAATAATGTAAAAGATAAATACCACTTTCAAAAATCCTTTACATAATTAAATCAAACAGTTTTAATCCAAAAATACACACCTCAATCTAAATCTCTCAATCTCAATCTATAAATACCCCTTTCAATCTCTCAATCTTAATCAATTGCTAAAACTCTCTTAATTAACCCACTACCAATTACACATACACACGCAAAGGTAATTAATCAAACTATTTTTTCCTACACATGATAATATGATTATAATGATTCTATTCATGTTTATAGTCCAAGTTGGAGTTGTTGATTTCTCGTATGTGACTTTGTATTTATGGTCATTTTCATATTTGTAATATAAGATTTTTGGCATGATTTAATTTTTTGAAATTATCCCATGTATTACACGGGATCAAAACTAGTATTTATATAATATAATATTACTTAATTTATTTATTTTTAAATAAGAAAGATAGAAAGGTGAAAAAAGGACTATAATTACTATTCGGTGACCGGGTTTTTAATGTCCGTTGGATAAAGGGACCAAATGTAGACACTTTTATAAACGACAATGCTGTCAACTTGTACTTCTGAAATTGTGGGGAGAAAACTCAAAAGGTGTTAGAGCATCTCCAACAGCATTGCTATAATTCTTCTAAAATAGAGGAAAAAAGCTCAAAATCTCTAAAATCATTTTTTTTCATCTCCAACAGCTTTTCTATTTTAGAGAATCTATCATCACTTATATTATTAAAATATACATTATATTTATTATCCCAATAAACTTTTTAAAAACTTTTAAATAACTAATTATACCATTGGTGGATTAGATTAAAATAATATTTCTCTCTCTTCATATAGAGATTTTAGAGAAATCTCTATATTTAGAGAAACCTTCAAGTTTTTCTATTTTAGCAATTGGTTTAGCAATGCTGTTGGAGCACTTTAGAAGAAAAAAACTCAATTTTTTCTATTATAGCAATGCTGTTGGAGATGCTCTTATAACCTACAAACATATGTACTTTACCCGGAATAATTGATTAAATATTAATTAAATTTTTAATTAAATAAATGTTAGAGCTGTGCATGGTAAAAAGAACCCTTGTTCGTGTAGCATCATTGGCTATGTAAGCGAATTGTTGGTAAGCATCTGAAACCCAATACACGATTTTCGGGTAAGAGTCATTTTGTACGCATACGGATAATACTCTCAGTTTTTGCCTTGTCTCTTAAGTATTATCGGGTAAGATTTCCGATATTTGTCATGCTCAATCAATAAGGTAAATGATATCAATAAGCATCAAAGCATTAGTAGCCTAGTGGTCAGTAACATTCTTAGGAGGTACAATGGATCTGTGGATGGCATCCCTATCTACCCGAGTTTGATTCATGAGGTGAGCATGTGGCGATATGCTGACCATGGGTCGGCTTTCAGGTTGGTCCATGGTCGTCGAGGATTAGTCTGGTACCTGTATGGATCCCGGTACCCCGTTGACTTCGTGTCTGGACTTGTGCATGAGTTATCCGTCATTTAAAAAAAATGATATCAATAAGCGCTTATTTGATAAAAGTTTACTAGACGTCCCCTTTATAGGTGTATCGGTGAATAGCTAGCTAATATTGATTTTACCGTGACCACTAAGACATCTAGTTGTGACTTCTCATTGTACCTTCAGGGACGGATCATGGACCTTAGAACTTGATGGGTCGAACCGGCTTATTGTTTTCCTTGTGAGTCGTGATGGTTTCTCAATTATAGAAACACTCTAGGGGTATCCTCAATTTCTATTGCCTTCTTAGTATTTTGAGAATAAGTTGCATGTTATCTTTTTAAAACCCATAAATAGTTAATTAAACTTTTTTCTGTAGATTTACAGGTGAAACATGAATAACAAACAATATGAATAATTCATAACATCAACTTGTTTTGAAGAATAAAGTGTTACACATTGTCACCCTAACACAAAAACATAGTTTAATCAAAATTGCAATTTCCGTTTATATTAAAAATATTGTAAAATCATGTTACTTATAAGTATCAAGTATGACAATGAATGATTCAAGAATAAAACATAATTATCCAATGAGATAGAATCCTTTCACCAAATATGAATCATAACATATTTCATCAACACGCCCAATACACAACCTCAAAAAAAACAAATTTGCATAAAATGAAAGAACAAATTTATATTTTGTTTAGTTACTTATTATTGTTAATTTTAGTTTTGTATACAACTTAACTGCATTAACACATCCATCTCAAGCTCTCAAATACAAATTTTAACTTTAACCACAACAAAGGCAACAATTTACATGTTCAAATTAAAACCAATAATATTGTTCAATTAAGTTGAACTAGCCAGCAATTTACATGTTCAAATTAAAACCAATAAGATTGTTCAATTAAGTTGAACTAGCATCACTTGGTCATGAATCTTGCACTTATTTGAACGGAGTTTTTCTTATAATTTCATTCTCAAAGTTACTCGTGTTAATTTCATTCTTTATAAAAGTGCACACCAATGGAGTTCTTGTTAGCAACGTACGATATATAGTAAACATAAGAAGAAATTTTAGTCTTTTCCTGCCATGACACATAGAGCCCTAATTTGCTTTAGCTCAACAAGAACTTCTGTCATCGGAGGTCTCATATCACTATCATATGCGAGGCATCTGAATGCCACCTCAGCGACCTTGTGAATTGAGTCAAACATTGATATGTCTTTGTTTCGCTGAAGGAATGGATCAATGATCTCATCCAAACACCCTCGTCCGATCCTATCGACGGCTAGAGATGCCAAATTGATGTCATTACGTTCTCGTGAAAAGTCTACAGCTTTCAAAGATGTTATGATCTCAACCAACACCACCCCAAAGCTATAAACATCACTTTTATCGGATAGATGAAAGTTCTGGTGATATTGCGGATCAAGATACCCCGGTGTCCCTTGTGGGGCTGTTGAAATGTGTGATGATTCTATAATTCCCAATCTGGAAAGACCAAAATCTGCTACTTTCGTTTTAAAGTTGTAATCCAGTAATATATTGCTCGACTTTATGTCTCTATGATAAATTGGCGGGTTCATAGCCGAATGTAGGTAAGAAATCGCTTGAGCAGTTTCAATGACAATTGTAAGACGAACAGGCCAAGGGAGCCCATTTCTCTCTCTTTTTGCAAATGTTGGGATAAGGTTCCATTTGGCATGAACTCATACACGAGTATTTGATCATCCTTGTCAACAGAACAACCTAGTAACCGAACAAGATTTGGGTGGCTTACCGAGGAGAGGAGATTGATCTCATTCATGACTTGCTCAATGTTATCTGTGTCATACCGATGTTTAATCCGTTTAATCGCTACCCATTCACCGTTACGCAGTTTGCCAGAGTAGACCGTGCCGTAAGCTCCGGTTCCAAGCTTTTGCTTATCAGAGAAATCATTTGTTGCCTTCTCAATTTCTTTGAAGGGATATATGGGAATAGTTATGCCTTTAACTCCACAAAATCGACGATTTCTCTTGTGTCGGGATTTTGAAATGGTACGACGACGAAGGTAGCAATAAACCAGGCATACGCAAACAATCGACGATGCTCCAATTGTAACAGCTGAGAATGATGGTGACTTTGGTTGGAGATGTGAAGAATTAAATATAAAGAAACCCGAAATTTTTGAATATGAGAAATTACCTCCGATCAGAATGCCAATTCTACTTTTTCCTTCGCAACGACCGGTCAAATATTTTGAAGGATTACAACCAAAAGAACCTATTATAATATTTCACAAACGTTAATATTATACATTTCAAAAGTCATTTTGTATAATAGTATGTATGCTTGACGTGCATTCAATAGTTATTATAATGCATAAGTTATTTAAATAGTTTTTTTAGAATCTACATATATACTTTTTAATTAATCTTATATTGATAGAAAAATAAACCAAGTTGCATTTATATTAAAATATTATAATGCAAAATGGTTTGACTTATGCTAAGGTATTGCCATTTGATAATTGCTATATTGTTTTTTTTTAATAAACGTCTAAGGGGGGCTAGGGGCCCAAATGACCTTCAACTAATTGATTGTGTAACGAATTAAAATGCGTTCACATCAAAATAAATAATGTTTAGTTGGATTAAAAAAACGGTTGTTGCATTAAACTGTTTTTTTTTAAGTTTATACTTAATATAATTTAAATATAGAAAATCCTTTGGACTCTGATAAAAATAATAGACTAATATATTTCTAAATTATTAGATGAAAATTCCTAAACATTCTCTTATACCTAACTATTTGTTTTATAATGAACATATTCATTATAATTGAACTATATTATACTGAAGATAATCAAATGATATAAATTGATTTCAGTTTCGGTCTTTTTTTAAAAAGAATTCTTGGTAAGATTGAAAATTTGGATTAAAGACAATAGTAATATAACTAAAAAACATATATGTAATGAAAATAGGTTTTAATTAATGAGTCTTGCCAGAAAACACGTCCAAGAAGGAGACTAGATGATTGGACCAAAAACCATTCTTACTTTAATAAAACAGTTATGAAAGAGTTAACAATTTCAAAACAAATTGACAAATACAGTGTATTTTCAACGTTCATAGAAGTACATCTATCTTTTCGCTTTACAAATGTTATATTTTTTGGATATTTCTAATAATATCAACTCTTCTTCCTTTGTCTACAGTAAAAATCAAGTTTACAACTAAACTTTGCTCTATATTTTACCACCTTCATCCCATCTTCTTAGCCGAAGATAAATTTTCATATTTTTAACTTGTTAAAGAAAAACTACAACCATTAAGTTTTAATTGACTCATTCTTTTCCTTTTTTGAATGACACCAGAGCCAAAACTTTATTAAACAACTAGCAAGAAGCTAACAAACAAAAGCAACGAGGAATTACAAATGAAAAGGAGACATTATATTAACTGAACCAATCCAACCTACGCTTAAACTTGTTACTAGCGCTAATCCAAAAATAAGTCATACCTATTGATAAGAAAATACTAAATAAATAAAATTGACTCATTCTTAATAAGTAAAACTAAGTAAACTGTTTTAAGTACAATTAACTTAATTAGATAGTGGGCTCTTTAATAATTCACTTACTATCCCTTTGCCTAGAAGGCACACACAATTATTTTATACATCTACATTATTGCAATGGACCTGGTTCACTATAAGACAACAACCATTTTTTCATGAACTGGTTTGATCAAGTTTTTTATTTTTATACTTATAACATCAAGTTTTTATACTCATAATTTTACAGTAAAATATTGTAAAGGTAAAAGAAATTCAGACCTTCGTAGCAAAAACACCTTAAATGTTACCTTTATAGTATTTTGTTATGAAATTTCAATTGTAAAAACTTTATCATATTGGTCTAATGAAAAGAGGTTGGTCTAACGTGAACCGAAGTTAACGTACCTTTCCGGCAGCCGGAGCTCGCCTTATATCCGTCACCAACGAACCCGTCCCGACACTGACACCGATACCCCGCACCTCCGTCCACCGGCGACACAATTCTCGTACAATTAGCACCATCGGAGCACCGGCACCTGCCCTTAAGCCACCACCCCAACTTAACCACCTGAACATCCAACGACACCGCGGAACTATCTCCGATCATCTGCGACACGATCCCGGACAGCAAAAACCGGCACCCGGTCCTCGTCAGGTTCCCGTAATCGAGAAACATCCGCCTCTTATCGCCTGAGTAGCAGCTCACGTTGCCGTAAACTTCGCTTCGATTGCCGCCACCGCAATCGAGCATCTCGAGGTGCGTCTGCACCATGGTGGCCGGGATCATGCAGGTGTGCACCCGGCCACCGCCCCCGGTGCAGTTCTGCATTAGGATGGCGTTGTTCGACGTCGGCGCGTATCCGCCGCCGTACAGACGGCGGAACGCGCCAACGTCGCGCCCGCACTTGGCGGGAAGGCCGACGAGCAGCGCGTCGTGGTGGATTTCCTGGACGGCGAATTCGCTGATCGAAACGGTGCCGTTTTCGGAGCAGTTGAGCCGGATTCCGCAGCCGGCGGAGAAGCCGAACGGGTAGGGGACGCGGCTCAGCGCTCCGCCGGCGCCGGGGCAATTCCGGTCACAGTGAAGGGATTTTTGAGATTTGAAAGATGGGAAATTTGAAATGAAAACGAAAATAAAAATTAAGATTGAAATCTTTAAACTTTTTATCATCATTTGTGAAATTAAGTGAAATTAAAATGAAGAAAATTTGAAAAATTATGAGATATAATATCAAAGAGTTAGATAGGTCGAGGAGATTGAGGATGACTTTGATTTCAAAGATAAGAAGGTATATAAGTATAATAATTAATGATATTATTAAATTATATTTAGGTTAATTAAATATTTCTTAATTTTAACAAAATCTCAAACTATATTACTATTGGAACGCTAGTGGTTGGTGATATATATAGATATGTTATATAATTTTGCAACTAAAGTTTTATGCATTAAATGCATAATTAATTTTGTTGGTGGTGAAGGGATATGGAATGGGTTATGATATCAAAGTTAAATATGGATAGAACCTAATAATAGCAAGAATAAATTTAGGAGGTGTTAAAAAAATGTATCATTTGTAAAAATAGGTTAGATTGAACTAAAAAGGATTGTTTTCTTTATGGTTTGAATAGGTTTGGTTTGATATGGAAAATTGGCAAATTAAGTCGTTTGTGTGTGTATATACGTATATAATGTATTCAATTAGAGGTACAATCTCATATCTTTTTATTTTGATTAGATTTATAGTTTACTTGAAATTAGAGTTTAATTCACCTATCAACGTTACAATAAAGTTGAGTTTATAAGTTGTCTAAAATAAATAAATGTTTTAATAGGATTTTTTATAGGACAAAACTAAAAAAAGTCATATCTAAAATTGGTACAATAAGCTTATAAGAATTTTTTGGACGTTGTAGCAAGCTTTTAAAATATTTTTTTAAATAAAACGTACTATAAACTATTTTATAAGACACTTTCTGAAAAGTATTCTATAAACACAAGTTTTTCAAAAGCATATTCTAAAATTAGATAATAATACACTTTATTTTGAAATTGTCCTAAAAAACTTGCTACAACGCTAAAAAACATCCTATAAATTTATTATAACGGTTTTAGATATGGCCCTTTTTTATTTGGTCCTATAAAGTTTGGTCCTATTATATACTTCATTAGGATGCGGCCTGTAAACTTAATTTTGTTGTAGCGTAGTAATCATTTACCAGATAGTGTAGTTAGATAAATCGTGTAGTTAGTTGTGTTTGTTACTATATAAGAAAGTGTTGTAAACTTTTCTCATTAAGTTAATAAGCATAATCTTCTGTCTCTCTTTACAATTAGCTTCTTTTTCAACAACTATATGATATCAGAGCACCTTTATTTATTATACATGCTGCAAGTTTCCGATTTATTGAATTATGAAAATCTAGTTTAGTCTACGTTTGTAAATCTTCTGGCATTGTTCTTAATCGGATCATCATAGCAAGCTCTTGTAAAATTGTCAAAAAATGGAGAAGAAACAAGTTTAAACAACAATAACAAGGAAGCTTCAGATATGTGAAAAGTGATTGAGGACAAGTATCTACAACAAGCTTATGCCAAGAAGTCTCAATTAAATACCAAATTTCCAAATATCAAACAAAGGAAGCAATTTTGTGACTGTATATTGTGATGCAATCAAGAGTTTGCGTGATTACTTACGATCAATTACTGAGATTATAACCGAGCCTGATTTAGTTCTACAAACTCTTCATGGTTTGAACACAACTTACAACATATATGTCTTCAACATAAAGAACTAGTCTTAATTGACTTTTAATAACTTCGATCACGATTGTTGATTTATGAGTAACGAGTAAATCAAAAATCTAAGGTGTTACTTGTCTCAGTGAGGATAGTTTTAAGGTAAATGATCCACCATATAGTATCCTGAAAGAATCTAACACTAAGCTTGTCAAATTTGCTGAAAACCGGGTCACTCTTTTAATAGATGTTTCTTTTGTTATACACCTTGTTGAGTTGAGTTACCTGTTGATTTGGTGATGACCCTCCTATAAATTCATAAATAACTTTATGCCCAAGATTTTAGAGAAACATGATAACCACATATCTTATAATATACATATACCTGATGAGGCCATTGTGTTAGTAAGCATACTGTAGGATGAAACACGAAACCTTCAACCGGTAATTGATTTCTCTCTTCTTCCTTTTACCTCTATAATGAGTTGTGATATTTGTGATGGTTGAATTGATGGAATTCAATCTCTTATTTATAGGTGAAGAGATGACCAATTACCTAAAATACATTGTTGTTTATCTTCCATCAAGATATTCATAATCTTAATTGTATTAGGATTTTTCTCCTTACCAAATTAACAATCATTGAATTTGGTATGTTAATAATCAATCAATTTAGTATATTCCAAAAATAAAGATAATTACCATTGACCATATTAAGATACTAAAATATAATTATCTTACAGTCTCCCACTGGTCAAGAGTAATAGTCTTTTAACAATTATAATTTGGAATCATAAGGCGCGCATAAATACTAAATTAATTATTCATAATATTTTCATTAAACAAGTTGTTCACGTAAGTCATAGCGGTTCCATATTATCAGTTTATTCATCAACATGGTTCCTTCCATGTACTATGACGTAACCAACTTATTTAACTAGATCTTTAAGTAGGAGTATACATGATGGTCCCATAAAGTTCTTTATTCAAGACCAAATTTCTGTCAATAGTTATCCATTCACATAAAGTATACAAAATGGAGACAGAACCAAAATTCAGAATTTCAAAATAAAAGTTTCACAATTGTTCAATTTAAATATAAGAAACAAGACTTGAAACTCAGTAATCAGTAATCCTCACTAGACCCATACTAGGAACATGTTGTTGAAAAGTCTTAGGAGGTAACCCTTTCGTTAGTCCATCTGCAATCATGAGACTTGTACTTATATGCGTGATGAACAATTGCTCTTTCTGAATTGCTTGCTTCACCAATAGATATTTAAGGTCCATGTGTTTTGTTCCTTTGGAATATCTATCGTGCTTTGAGAAAAATACAGCTGCCTTATTATCACAATAAAGATTCAATGGTCCAGAAACAAAATTCAAGTCTCCAAATCTCGATATGAAATTTCGCAGCCATAAGCAATGATTCATAGCTTCATGACAAGCTACAAATTCAGCTTCCATCGTAGAATTCGTAATAATCGACTGTTTGACACTCTTCCATGATACTGCTGCACCAGCGAGTAAGAAGATATATCCAAAAGTGCTTTTCATCGTGTCTACGCATTTCGCATAATCGGAATCTGAATATCCAACCAACTCTAGTTGTTCTGACTTTCTATATGTAAGACAAAGGTCTTTTGTACCCTGTAAGTATCTCAGAACTTTCTTTGCAGCCCTCCAATGATCCATTCCTGGATTGACTTGATATCTTCCCAACATGCCCACAGCAAAGCTGATGTCTGGTCTTGTACAACCTTGTGCATACATCAAACTTCCTACTAATGAGGCATAAGGAATTTTCTCCATCTGCTTACGTTCTAATTCATTTTTAGGACATTGATAGAGACCAAATTTGTCTCCTTTTTGAATTGGAGCAGTTGATCCAGCTCTCCTAAGACCTGATGAAATGATAATGATCCTAAATCTTTACTTAGTGAATAGGTTTTTACTTCTGTTATAGCTTGAGGAATTATCACTGAGTCTGTTCAGTGTTATTCCATGTTACTTATGCTGTAACTTAACTTTATAGATCAGGATCAGGATCAGGAGACTAACGAGCCTGTTCTGCAGTCTACTGATCATGTCCACTGAAGTGAAGACCTCCTCCTGAAGACATTAAGATCATACAAAAAGAACCATCAGCGACGTCGAAGAAATAGCTGATGACAGGAACAGCATGCTCGTGATCTGAAGACGGAACTCAGTGATAGCAGTCTGTTCACTATCGTATGACATCCTGAAGATTCATCAGGATACACGTGACCCTGAACTTCCCTAGTTTCAGGACTCTAGTCACTGATCAGTATCCTGATCCTGAAGGATTAGAACAATGTCTTAGTCTAATGCACAAAAGGATAATCCGTCTTTTTCTGACACAATAGTACATAAGGGCAGTTACTTTACTGTTCCCTCCGTACTTATCAGACCATAAGGCAACTGTTTACAAACATCCTCTTTTGTACACCATGCAAAGAGTATTTGTTTATAGTAAATAGTACAACAGACCACTCACATTGTGACACGTCACAATAGTAGGTCTGCATGCATTTAATGCATGGAGTATAAATAGGACGTGAAGAGATGTTCTCCATACTTCTTCTTCATCCAAAAATACTCAAGTCCTT
This sequence comes from Centaurea solstitialis, assembly GCA_030169165.1. NCBI lineage: Eukaryota > Viridiplantae > Streptophyta > Magnoliopsida > Asterales > Asteraceae > Centaurea > Centaurea solstitialis. The sequence continues at coordinate 9,406,197 of CM058041.1, read as the reverse complement.
TCTCTCTTACTCCCTCTATCTTCTTTCTTTATTCTCTTCTCACTTAGTGCATAGTGAAAGAACTTAGATTGTTTAGTTTAGACTAATTGTCTTTTCTATTTCCGCAACAATCTGTAAATTCATATTGTTTATAAAACAAGAATTTAAAAGTGAGAAAACTGTGTGATTATATTCAACCCCCCCCCCCCCCTTCTATAATCCCAAACACCATCCTTACTTGAAGGTCACCTACTTGGGACCAACAGGAGCAACACTTGCAGAACATGTGGCCATGACAAATCTTTCCAAAACTCTTTCAATGTATGCTTTCTGGGAGAGTCCTAGTAATCCACGTGATCTGTCACGAGATATTTCTATCCCTATTACATAGGAAGCCTCACCCATATCCTTCATTTCGAAGTTTTTAGAAAGATACACTTTAGTTTCATGCAATAAGCCAAGATCACTACTAGCCAATAATATATCATCAACATACAAAACCAAAAATATGAACTTCCTCCCACTGATCTTGAGATATATGCATGGATCTACGACATTTTCTTCAAAACCGAAAGCGTTAATGGTTTCGTTGAATTTTAGATACCATTGTCGGGAGGCTTGTTTAAGTCCATTTATTGATTTCTTAAGTTTGCAAACCTTGTCTTCCTGTCCTTTCAAGGTGTAACCTTCAGGTTGACTCATATAAACTTCTTCTTGCAACTCACCATTAAGAAACGCTGTTTTCACATCCATTTGATGTAACTCTAAATCGTAATGAGCTACGAGAGCCATGATAATCCTAAGAGAGTCTTTTTTTGACACGGGAGAAAAAGTCTCTTTGTAATCAATGCCGTCTTTTTGAGTAAAACCTTTGGCCACAAGTCTAGCTTTATATCGCTCTACATTGCCATTACAGTCACGTTTTGTTTTAAAAATCCACTTGTTTGCGACTGCTTTGTGTCCATCCGACAATTGAGTGAGATCCCAGACTTGATTATCTGCCATCGATTTTAACTCATCGTTCATGGCATCAATCCACTTTTCAGAATTATCACTAGCAATGGCTTGTGAATAAGAAACTGGGTCTTTCATTATCCCTATGTCAAAATCAGATTCTTGTAGATAACAAACATAATCTTTTGAAATGGCATTTCTCCGTTCTCGAACAGATCTTCTTAGTGCCGGTTGTTCTACAATTTCTTCATTAGCAATGATTTCATCATGGGATTGTGGTTGATGTTGTGGTTCTTCATTGTTTGTCGATTCAACAATGATAGAGTCCACTAACGATCCTTCATCGTTATGCGGTTCAACGATGGAAGGAGTCGCCTTGTCTGCATTTTTTATGGGTAATGGGATTGTTACCCTAGTCTCATGCACAGACTTATCTTCCACAAAAGTGCTCCCACTAATCACGCCATCCATAATGAATTTGACGTTTCCAGTTTCTATAATTCGCAACTTATGGTTAGGACAATAAACTATGTACCCTTTGGATTTTTTAGGAAAACCGATGAAATATCCACTTATAGTTTTCATATCCAACTTTCTTTCATCAGGATTATAAGCTCTCGCCTCGACTGCACATCCCCAAACTTGTAGGTGTTTCAAACTGGGTTTCCAACCTTTCCACAGTTCAAAAGGAGTCTTTGGAACTGCTTTGCTAGGAACCCTATTCAAAATATATACAGCCATGCGAAGAGCATATGTCCATAATGATACGGGTAAGTTAGCATGGCTCATCATGCTTCTAACCATTTCTAAAAGTGTGCGATTTCTCCTTTCAGCTACACCATTCTGCCAAGGAGCTTGGCAAAAGGTCCAGGATGTTGTCCTGTTTCGTCATATCTGCCATAAAATTCTCCACCTCTATCTGACCTTATGATCTTCACCTTTTTCTCTAGTCGTCTCTCAACCTCCATGATAAACGCTTCAACAGCATTTACTGATTGAGATTTATTATGCAATAAATAGAGATAACAATAACGTGAATAATCGTCGATAAAGGTGATAAAATAATTTTCTCCACCAAAAGTTGGAACATCAAAAGGTCCACAAATATCTGTATGAATTATTTCAAGGAGCTGAGAACTTCTTTTGGCACCTTTCTTTGTGTGTTTTGTTGTTTTGCCTTTAATACAATCCACACAACTTTTATAATCAGTAAAATCAAGGTTTGAAAGAACACCTTCTTTTACTAATCTACGAAGTTTTTCTTGGGATATGTGTCCCAACTTCTTGTGCCATACAAACGAATAATTCTCTTTGTTTATAGTTCCTACTTTATGATGCATGGTTAAATGGTTTTCAAATATGGAATGAGATATTAAAAATTTATAAAGACCATCCACAAGAATTCCGGAACCAATAGTAATAGAATCCTTATATAATTTGAAACGACCATCACCCAAATAAAATTTAAAACCTTGTAAATCAAGTTTAGAAGTTGAAACTAAATTGCGAGAAATCAAAGGAACATATAATGTTTGGAATAAATCTAAACTATGCCCTGTAACTAGAACAAGACGATACGTTCCAATAGCTTCGACGGGAACTTTATCGCCGTTTCCCATAGTCAAGAAATTTTCAGTTGGGTCTATGATTTGGGTTGTAAGGAATCCCTGCATCGTATTGGAAACATGAACGTTAGCACCTGTATCCAACCACCACGAATTCGAAGGCACATGTGAGAAATTTAATTCTGAAAAACTTACAAATCCTAAAGGATTACCTTTCTTTTCAAACCATTCACGTCGTTTCGGACAATCCTTTTGGAAATGTCCTGGTTTCTTACAGAAACGACATTTCTCATCTTTCTTTGCCTTTTGTTGAGAAGGTTGGATATTATCGTTCATTTTGTGTGGTGCTCTTTTCTGGCCTCTTCCAGCCTTTTTCCCAAACTTATGATGTGCTCCTTGAGTAGTGAGATGTGCAACTGTGATACCTCGACGAGCTAGTCTCTTTTCTTCCGTATCAAGCTGATTTCTCAGTCCGTCCACCGTCCAGTTAGCTTCATGCGTATTATAATGCATCTGGAACGGTGCATACTGTTCTGGAAGAGAGTTTAGGATGAATGTGACAAGAAAAGTCTCAGTCACAGATATGCCTAAATCATTAAGCTTAGTCGAGATGTTTTGCATCTCAGTAACATGATCGTACATTGAACGTGTACCATCAAACTTCATAGTAGTGAGTTGTGCCATTAAGTTTCCTGCAACGGACTTATCTGCAGTCTTAAAGCGTTCCGCAACAGCATTCATAAAGTCCTTAGCTAATTCCTTTGTAGGGAGTGAGGACTTGATGTTTGCAGATATGGTCATTCACATAAACATAAGGCTCAATCTGTTACTTTTCTCCCATAATTTATGGAGTTCTTTGTCCTCTTTGGTACTTTTATCGTTAAGTTCAGGAGGCTTTTCACTTGTGAGTGCAAGATCAAGATCAAGAACACCCAAAGTGAATTCAACATTCTCACGCCATTCAGAGAAGTTGGTACCATTGAGAAGTGGAACAGATGAGGCATGCGAATGCAAGTTAGTGGGAACAGGAGCTGAAAACAATTAAAGAGATACATAAATATGATTGTCTAGACATATATAAACAAGATTTTCCTGTGGGATAAATCTTTAATATTTAAATATTCAAAAGGAGTTAAAAAAAACATAGTTATGTGTCTAAAAACATATTATAACATCTGTGGATGTACAATAACGCTTATAACACATTCTTAATGTTGATTAAAATACGTGAACAATAATCACCTGCGGGTAATTATGGCTCTAATAATTTTATACAACCAAAAAAATACCCCATTTGAATAAGATCAAATAATTAAATTAATGTTATTTATCATTATCACTGTGGTGACAAAGATTATAACAATTTAAAAACACACTTTAAATTATAATTACAAGTACAACATAATCAACATATATCACAATGCACACATGACTTAAAGGTTTTATTTATCAAAACGGTAAGATGCGGAAAAATTAATATTGTTTGTTTTTAAAGATAGGATAATATAGCCTTAGATCTAAGTTGTATTTAGAGATCCATAATGGCCAAATATACGAGAGAAAAAAAAAGAAAAATTTTCATCCCAAATATTATATGATGGAGTGAGTTTAATTAAATAATAATTTATATGAAACAAACAATAACCAATCAAATTTCAAACACAATAAACCCAATACATACATTCTCTTAACGATTTATATATATATAAAAAAGTCAGTGCATAAGTCCTCCATCCTTTAACAAAATACGATGATTTTGTTTCAATTATTTTAAAACAAAGTATTTTAAACATTGCCATTTAATACAATAATTCGATTAGAAAATAAATGACAAAATAATGAATATCCCATTCACTACTTCACGTAAATAATGAAAACAAAAGGGACACAAGCCTTTTCTTTTATGAAGGTATGCTAATCATAAGAACCAATTTTAAGTTGTTGATAACACCAAAATTATACATGTTTTGGTTGAGCTTAATTGTATGACTTTACCCCGTTTCTCACCCGTTTCTGATCATTTCACTCACGATTTGGACTTATTATTGCTTTTGTAGGATTTGGAGGCCGTGAAACGGAAAAGTACGAAAAAGGCGAGAAAACGTGAAAAATGCACAAAGATAATCCAGGAGCCTTTTGGCGATCGTGAAGTCTCAGATCTGGCGCCGCCAAGTTCGATACTGCTGAAATCCAAGGTTTGCCCTAAGTGCTTCGCGCCGCGAAGAAGCCGTCTGGCGAACGCGAAACGGGCCCTGATCTCTCCTTTTTAATACTAGCCTCTTCCTTCAGTTGTGAGATGCACACATAGAGCTAGATAACGACAGAAAAGAGACACATAGAGAGGTAGAGAGTGAAATCTGAGTGGTGCCGATACGCTGCGGGGTTCGATTCTCGATCATCCGTCGTTGTACTGTCGGTATCATGTCTGTGTCTACTATCATATTTTCTGTTTTAATTATGTCTAATGAGTAGTCTTCTATAGTGGTACTTATTGTGGTCGATGAACCATTGTGGATGATGATTTTATAATTAATGTTTGTTGGTTTGTTTTTGGTTAATTGAATGTGTGTTATGGTTCCGTTCTGATTTATATTGTTTGGTTATTTGAACTCGTTGGTTAGGTGTATCTGTTTTGACCAAAATAGATAGACTCCGATAGGATAATCAACTTATCTTGACCTCCCCTTCGTTTCGGAGAGTTGTGTTAGGTGGTTACTCAGACCGAGAGCGATCAGGTAGTAGAAAACCATGCAATAGAGATAGGATCGGGTGACCGGTACTAGATTGTCTGACAAACAACCTAAGTATTGGAACTAGGAGGATCAAGACCTAGTTGATAGCCATAATAGTCACATGTTAGGGTGTCTCAGACTTAAATTCCTACAATAACCAAAACAACCAAATTTTTGGTCTTTTAAATCATCCACTTAGGGATTCACTAAACCATGATAAGTACTACTGTTTTCTTTTATATGGTTTTAATCAATCTTTTAATTGCTTTCTTAGTTTTTAATTAATTTAGTTGTCTTTTTAGTTAATAAACTCTTTTTCATAAAAACCCCACAAAGGTTTAGGTTAATTTAACTAGTCAAGATTAACAGTCTACGATAACTTGACCGTTCTCAGTGGTAGATACGATACCTGGACTTTCCTACACTATATTACTCATGATCAGGTACGCTTACCTGTATATGTGGTAAGACAGTGGCTAGGCTTTTAGAGGTTAAAACTTGTTTCGCTTTTTATATATAATAATTACCGCATCAGTTGTTTAGAGGATCATCATGAGTTCTAAAAATCAGCTCTGATACCAACTATAAATTCATAAATAACTTTATGCCCAAGATTTTAGAGATGATAACCACATATCTTATAATATACATACCTGATGAGGCCATGGTGTTAGTAAGCATACTGTAGGATGAAACACGAAACCTTCAACCGGTAATTGATTTCTCTCTTCTTCCCTTTACCTCTATAATGAGTTGTGATATTTGTGATGATTGAATTGATGGAATTCAATCTCTTATTTATAGGTGAAGAGAGGACCAATTACCTAAAATACATTGTTGTTTATCTTCCATCAAGATATTCATAATCTTAATTGTATTAGGATTTATCTCCTTACCAAATTAACAATCATTGAATTTGGTATGTTAATAATCAATCAATTTAGTATATTCCAAAAATAAAGATAATTACCATTGACCATATTAAGATACTAAAATATAATTATCTTACACCTCCGATCTCTTCTACTATCTGATATATACTTAGTAATTGTTGGTTTCTTAGCTTAAATACCTTGGTAAAACCAAAGGCAGCCAAAATGAAGACAAAAGGTTACCAATGCATATTGTGGGTCAACTGTTTAAAATTCACACCAAGACTCCAAAGTAGCTTATTTGGAGATTGAAATGAGAAACATAACTTTTTAAGAGAACATGAGAAGAAAAAATCTCAGCCACTCATCTGGTCAATAAAGGCGGCTTTGACCGCCCCCTCTTAATAATCTCTAACCTCCCATGAATTGGGTCAATCCTCCATGATCACGTCTATCGTAACCGAAGATGAGTGGCTGAGATTGCTTCTCACGTTCTCTTAAATTGATATGCTTCTCGCATGAACTTTTCTCTCTCTCTCTCTCTCTCTCTATATATATATATATATATGATAGAGTAAATTATACTCTTGGTTCTGTGATTTAAATAGTAAATTGAGTAAACTACAAAAATGGTTGACTGGTTCTACGCTTATAATAGAAAACAAATGAAATGGCTACCATACCCCCTCTAAAGTAACTGAAGTGACAAAATTATTCGGACAAAGTTAGATTTAGGGATCAATTTGTTATCAAATGCGAACCATTGGAATTTAATCTATAAATATTTCAAAATAGGAACCAATGTATTAAACACACAAACCACAATAACCAAATTTGAAATTTATGTCTATCAGTGTTGTGGTGGAGTGGATAAGGCTTGGGGGGTTCATAGCACCTAACGTGGGTTCGAATCCCTCCATGTGCAACCTATGGACATTTACAAATGGGCATGCTTTAGCCTTGATCTTGCCAAGGATTAGTCAGACCATAGACTCAGAAACCCTTCCAAAAATTTGAAATTTACTCTACTTTCAATCTTATAGCCCCAATAGTTTGAAAGTTCTTTTGGAGAGAGTGAGATTCATATCATAATTAACCTCAAACGCCTTAATCAATAAGATCTTATCATATTTGTATGGTCTAATTGGACCTATGTTGACACTTCCTATCACACGCTTTTGAAAATTCTAAAACATCCACTTGTAATTAGATTTGTTAAAAGACGCTTAAACTATCCGAACAGATCTAAACATTTTAAAATCTATTACACTTAAAGCTCTTTGAGGTTTTATAACTTACACTATAATCCCTTGTACTTATATAAAACAAAAATTAACCTTAAATCATATAGACATCAAGTTTGGAAACTTTTAACACGATTTGTTATGAGGTTGTTAGATTATTTTTCTTTGAAAAAGCGATCCATTGCAATTGAATTTCTTATAAAGAAAAAGCAATGTGTAAGCATTTTTTTTCTATAGTGACATATGTTTGGACCCACAGAAGACATAAGTCTTGAACTAATATAAATAAAAAAAGACGAATAAGTTAGGATAATGATGAAAATTTCATAAAGATCAAAATTTATACCTAGTGTGAAAGTGGACAAACCTTTTTAAATATATAAGAACAGAGATATATTATATAGAATTAAAAAGAGAAAAATGTAAAGAAGAAGTATTGTGGAAGTAATGATTAAATTTGATTTGTAAATATATACGATTAAAAAACAAATAATATATTGACGTTAAGATGTATTATTAGAAATTGACCATTAAGATTGTACGCTATCGATGATGCTAGCTAGTGGAGAAGCAATAAGTGATAATTGATCAAACATGAAGTGGGTTAATGGATCAAAAACATCATTGTCGGATTTAAAGGTGACACACACACAAACACACACATATTGTGTGTGTTCCGACGAGAATAACAGATATTTTAAAGAAATGATTAGTCGAAGGAGAATAAAGATAAAGTTTTGTTCTACATGTCAATACTGGCAAAAATGAAATATACAGTAAGAAAATCCGTCGATTTAAAAAAAATCTTGAAGATTCAAGTCCTTTTATTAAAAAAAAGACCACTAATTTGACGACTTAATTATTTTATCATATCCTTCTCATTAAACAATGCTTTTTTCTTAACGGTTGAGAATGTCTTATCTTTTGTTTCTCATTCACTACTCTTTATACTAATGATTTGAGCGGAAACGTTGTTGTCTAATTATATGTGATATATATGATCGATGCATGTATGAATGAACATTTTTGAGCAAGAAATCCCTATTTGAATGATTCATGATCGATGTTTTTTCCGTTTTTTAATTTACATGTTTTAAAACACTTTATTACATATGGTAATACACGTGAATAGACTTGATGGGGTGTGTGTGTATATATATACTAGTTAATAGCCCGTGTAATACACGAACAATTTATAGCATATTGTTTTAATTTCTAATAAAAATAGGCATCTACATTATAAAGTTCACAAATATTTCACCCCCAATTAACAATATAAATATGACTTAGTTAATAAAAGAAACATTAATGATTTAGCCATCTATGAAAACTTTTGTTCTAATCCTTTATTCAAAACTTTATTTGAAATTGAATAAGTAGATAATAGTTATTTAGTAAAAATAATCCTTATTAATCAACGATTTAAATGGAAAAAAAAAAGAAATTACTCTTGCTTTATTACAAAATATTTTAGTCATCAAATAGTTGTTAAAATATATGAAATTGAAAATTGATAATTTTTTGTCGAAAGATTCGGATTTCCTGAATAATATTAAAACTGCAGGGATTCAGAAATAACATACGTTTTGATGGATTTATTTGTAGGGTTTTAAAAAAATCATTATTTGTAAATAATCTATAAAAATAGTTAGATTATAAAGATGAAATCTTTAAATTAAAGAATATCAACAGAAGGGTTTTAAATAACATTAATTTTCATTATTTATAAATAATGTATAAAAATAGTTAGATTAAAAAAGATGGAATCTTTAAATTTTAATAATATCAACAATAGAATTGCAATAAAATCTAAACACGTTAACTTATATCTATTTTTAATATTTAATATTATAAATAATTAAAAAAACTATTTAATATTAGACTCATTTTGAAGGTATCGTCGAGACGATTATAATGGTGTAATTTGTAGCAAAGAAAAACAAAAACTTAATACTTTTTAATTCATATATATTATTTACGTTAAAATGATAAGGATGTAAAATGAAAAATGAAAAACAAAAGGATAAAAAGTAATTTAATCAAATAATTTTAAGGATACAAAATGTAAATTTAGGTAGCTGAATTTTGAAAAATATTTTTTCCATATTTGTTAGTTATGTATTTATAGTACTAATAGGGCATTAAAAAACCAAAAAAAAAAAAAATAGAAATAAATTATGACATCATCATTTGATAGATTTTGTTTAATTGACCAATAAAATCACCCAATTTCATTTTGATGACATCAGCACAAACCTTCTTTTAATATATATATAGACGTACTTAAATCTTGGTTATATAATGAACTAAGTGTATCAATGTTTTCTGTTAATATGTGTTCTATCACATTCGTTAGGTGTATATATATATATATATATATAGAGGGAAGTTATTTTGCAAACCATAAAAAACGTGCAAACCGTGCAAACTAATGGTTGCACACGTAAATCAATCAAAAATCTTTTGTAGAGTTGTTTAATATGATGAAAATGTTTCATATACTAAATTTTTTGATGAAATTGTTTCATATGAAAGTGTTTATTTACATAGAAATGAAAAAGTTTCACAGAAACGAGAAAAAAGTTTCATATGAATAAAAAACACCAACATATGAAACAATTTCATCAAAATTTGATGTTTATGAAACATTTTCATCATATTAAACAACTCCATGAAACAATTTCACTGATTTTACGTGTGCAACCATGAGTTTGCACGGTTTGCACGTTTTTTATGGTTTGCAAAATAACTTCCCTCTATATATATATATATATATATATGTATGTACTTAAATCTTGGTTATATAATGAACTAAGTGTATCAATGTTTTCTGTTAATATGTGTTCTATCACATTCGTTAGGTGAAGGATCGTGTGAGAAGTTGAGTTAACATGAGAAACATAAAAGTGGATTTGAACCCTTGATCACTTCTAATCTCAACCCCACCTATGAAACAAGTTTGATACGGGGATTGGTCTGGTGCATTTCGATGCATCTCATTGTAATGTGCATCAAGGTGATGGATCATATGAGAAGTTGAGTTAACTGTGAGAAGCGTGAAAAGTGGATATGAATTCGTAATCTCTTTTAATTTCATGTACTCCCATGAGTTGCATTTTAAAAGTAAATTGACCAGGTGCATCTCACCCTAAAATGTGTCCACTTCTCACAAAAGTCCAACCCTATGCATCAAACAGTTGATAACCACTTCTCATACTTTTTATGTTAACTCAAGTTCTCATTGAAACCCAGACCATTGATATTAATGCATCATCCCAAAAGGCTACTGATTGTACGTAACATGTAACAGTTAAAGATATCATGAGTATAAAGTAGATATCATGGAAGTAGGAAAATTTTTATGACACACCCACATCATAAAATCTTTCACTTGCACATAAATACTAACATACAAAGTTTGAAACAGATGTATGTTATGCCATATTTGAAATATGTATCTATGTATGCATGACTAAAGGATGACATATGATGCAATCAATATAATCCACAACTTTTTAGAGGCCAAAGCCAATAGAAATGGGTTCGGGCCAGGTTTTGTGTTCCCTGTTCCCATCCCCGGAATTCAAATACATCCCGGTCCATGCCCCTTTCTTCGTCGGGTTTTTATTCAAGGAGCCCCGTCGGGGATCTTTATGCCCCGACCCCGACCCGGCGAAGAAACCCCTATCCCCGAACCCGAATCCGACCATTGAAAAAAAATCCAAAATAAAAAATGTTGGAAAATCATGTCCAAATATGTAACAATTAACTAGATAGACTTACTAATTTTGATTTAAACAAGTTCCTTGTTAAATAGACTTAGAATCAGGTGAAACCAAGCTGTTACCGTGAGACCGCGTGAGACCAATACCTAACGTATGAAACTTCACAAAAAAACACCGTAAATGTACATAAAACTCGAATACACAGACCTAAAATTCACTTTCGATGCAAAAAAATATCGAAAACCAGCTAACAAACGAAACCTTCACAGCTCAAGTTCTGTGAAGGTTACATATATATAATGCGAACCTTCACAAAAAAAACTGCTGTGAAGGTTTCGTTTTTTAACCTTTTTTTGGAATTTTTTTCGATAGTGTTTTTTAGTATGTTTTAACGATGAATGTTCAATTTTTTTTACCTTCACATATGTTTTGATGTGAAGTTTCAACTAAAATATGTTGGTCTCACCGGTCTCACCAAAAATGCTTGGTCTCACCGGAACTTAACTCTTGTTAAATAAACATATAAATATATATTTTTATAATTTTATAATTTTCTATTATATCATATATATATAATTTTATTTTATATGGCGGGGGTACCTTTTCCCCGAACCTGAACCCAAAGAAATCCCAGAAAATTTTTCGTTACCCGACCCTGACCTGAAATAGTGCATCGGCTACTCGAACTTAGTCGGGATTCGGGTTTCTCTATCATCAAACAAGTCGAGGGACACGTAAAGTTATAACATATTTCCCCAAAATATTTTAAACTAGTTAAAATTTAAATCTTTAAAAGAAACTTATAATTATCTTTTAAGATTTCTATTTTAGAAAGTCCAACATTAACGATAATATTAAAATATTTTATTAATATATAAAAAAGTTTATTTTCAAAATTTTCTATTGATGCTTTCACTTGTTACTCATTTTAGGGTCTTTCTAAATATGGAGAAAATACTCATCTCTTTCATATTTTCTCTATTTTAGAGATAGTTTGGAAAAAAATGTTGGAACAAAATATTAACTCAAAATCCTAAGTTTCTTCATTCTTAATAAGTCGTTGGAGATGTTCTTACAACATTTAAAAAATTATCTATTTTGCAGGTTAGGGCTATATACTACATGCTTACTTGGTCACTTACGTTATGTGATGAACATGAACATGGCCTATAATCTTATCTAGCAAGAGTGTGATGACAACAATAGAGAGTGTTACCTGTAAGAAGGTGACGACAACTATTCGGTAAGCATTTACTTGTATTTGTTTAACCTAAACTAACATAGTTATATTTTACCTTTAAAACCTTCATAGTCTGTTGCATTTTATTTTTTTATTTTAATTAAAATGGGGTAAGTAACCAATTTTTAAAAGTTTAATGGTTTATTTATTGCAAAGAAATTGTTCGAGGAGTCAATCATTCGAAACGAAATAGTTTAATGGTTTTTTCATTCAAAAGAATAGATTAGTAACTTAATCATTCAAAATGAGAAAGTTTAATGGTTTTTTTTGTTCAAAATTATTGTTTAGGGACTTAACCATTCAAAATAAAATAGTTTGTTAGGTTTTTTTAACTTTTCCCTAAATTAAACAATATACTTAGGCTATGTATGGTAAACTAGCTGATAAGCTAGCTGGTAGCTGATAAGCTAGCTTATGAACAAATCATGTTTGGTAAAAACTAGCTTATGAGTATGTAAAATTACCAAAAAGGACATCCTTAATAAATAAGCAATTATAAGTATTTTATAATATAATTAAGATAAATTTTTAATAATATAATTAAAATAAATTTTTAATAATATAATACGTTAAATAATACAAACAACAAAAAAATTATATAATATAATATATTGAAATAATATAAAGTTGATTATAATAATAATTATTATTATTATACACACTATAGATTTAGAATTTGTTTAAACAAACTTTAAAAAAACCAACATTAATTTATAATTTAAATTAGTATTAAATATAATAAAAATAAAATTAATCAATTTAATATATATTAATTATTAATATTTATTAATAATTAATATATAGTTTTAATTTTAATTGATAATAATTAATTATTAATAAGGGATATAATTGGAAAAAGTCACAAAAAGCTTGTCATAAGCTACTCAAAGTAGCTTATCAAAAAGCTAGCTTATAAGCTACTTTTGGTCTTACCAAACATGTACACAGAAAATAAGCTAGCTTATTTTTACCAAACAATGCCTTAGGCTTTTAAATCTCTTAAAAAGTCGATTTGGACCAATGAGACTAGTGAAACCAAATCAATGATATGTTTAATTCTAAAGACCAAAATGATTGATTGACAAGATTGAACTCATTTAGCACCTTTTGGATTGGGCCTGTAAGAACTGGATCAACGACTATTTTGGACCAGTCATTTGGTATCTTAAAACTTTGATAATAAATGTTTTAATAGTTATCAACGAATCAAGTAAAAAATATGTAACAACCGAATCAACTGTTTTTTGTTGCATAAACGTAAAACACACACACGTGTAGTCCTCTATCTGCACCGTATGCACTTGTGCATACGGATAATTTAATTTGTTTTTGGGGTTTTATGCACAAGTGCATTATGCACCTATGCATATGCATGTGTGCATATTACAAAATGCTTGTATGCACAAGTGCATATGATATGGTCCAGATGAAGAGCTATGAAGGTATTCCTTGGTTTTCCGTTTATTTGTGGTTTTCCTTAGACCCTGACCCTACATATATATTATTTTTAGCAATGTCAAATGCTTATGAAACTTTGCCTCCATGTAAAACTTTGCCATCAAATATTCTATTAATTTACAACAATAACAAGTAAATGTTTAGCGACTATTGAATTGTCGTTATAGGCTATTTTAAGTTGTAAAGAAGATTTAGATTACTGTGATCACACGTCTTGTTGACAATCTCTAACGTCAAGCATCATGTCATAGCCATACCTCTAGGTTTATGTAAAATCAGTTTTATTATAATTACTTGCTTTGGTTCTTATTATAACATTAAATTAAACACAAAAATTTGATTGCGATTTGGTCTAAAATCAGACTGCTTTGATCGTACATCATTCAAATGATTACCATCATAAATTTAGTGAAAATAATTAGCATCAAAAGAAAAATTGAAATAATCTCTAATATTATTATATTTATTTTAAAATTCAATTTTAATCTCCATCGTTTTCACGTGGGAATCTCAAGTCTTGTTGATATAACCCTTTGGAGTTTGGATCGATTCGAATATTTAGAGAGAAAAAGCTTAAAGAATAATAATTATAAATAATTATTTAACCTTTTACTTTATATGCAAAATAAAAAATTATTTATGGAAGTGTAAATCATAAGTCATAAATATTATATTATTTCAAGAGAAGGTTAGAGATGGTTTTATTTTTATGGGCTTAAAAGTGATTAGATGTAACAAATTTTATAGAAAAGTTGTTATAAAAACTAAAGAAAAAATATATACCCAAGCAAATATTGCTCTTTGAACGTAAGATACTTGGCAAATGTTGTTAAAGTTCTTGTTGTTAATGCTAAAAATTGATTTTTGTCCAAATAATAGTTATGATGGTTCACTTATGATTATTTCAGGCCTTTCATGATCATCCAAAGGATTGGTATATATAAGTTGATTCACAAATTCATAATTAAAAAAACTAGTTGTGGCACCATTTTCCCCTAGTCACATTTATATATAGCACATTCTTTATACCACTATTAATTCTTTCAAGTTTAGTTACTCGAATTTTGAAAATCTAGAGAGCATGAACCTTTGGCAGAATAGAATTCAAAACAAAGTGTTTGTTGATTGATTTGAAATTGTTTATTAAAAACGCTAATGAAATTGACTAACCACAATCCAAATGATCGAATATTGTAGAACTAAAAATTGACAACGAAACCTAGTTGATATATGAAATTAAAAACATGTCTTCTGTTGATGAGGCGATTAATAAGAATAAATCTAACTATGGTGAAAATAGATGAGAACTATAGACATTAAATAGTAGGAAAAGGACCAAAGCCACCAATAAAGAAAACAATGTAGCAATAAATATTTTCGCAATCGAGAAAAGCAGTACGTAAGTTTGTCAAGGTATGTTTTGGACACGGTATCCTTAAAACATATTCGCCCCAAATGGTATGCGTCTATTTGCCATGATACAATGGCTTGTGAAAATCCATACATGTAAAGAACGGGTAGAGTTTACCTTGCAAAGAATGCCCAACCCAAAGAAGAGAAGAGGAAACAGTAAACTTTCTGTTGTGAATAGAAGAAAGTGCAACTCTCCCTTTATACTGCTCAAAACAGTGCATACATGGAAACGATTGAAGGTTTGCGAGTTTAAGTAAGGTGATTGACGTATATGCTTAGAATTTTCTATTTGTTGTATTCAATATTTAGATGAAAAAGACTCGTGATCAAAGCAAAGACTAATACAAGTGCAAAAGAATTAACATGAAACTATTTTTGATATGGTGTAGTGACACCATATAACTGATATAATATAACATAGACAACACAGTTTTTACCGACTTGTCTTCACCTTTCACGAATGTTTAATATAGATACAAAGGTAATTACCAAACAAAAAGTATTGTTTTTATAGGATTGAGAAGAACTCCCAAAATTTGTGCTCAATGCATCTACACCCTTTCGGAAGCGATATATGACGAGAGTCATTTATAGGTAAGGGTTTTTAATTTCTTTATGTTACAATCAAAGTAACGAATTGGGATGCAACTCTAAATACAAATCAAAATATGGCTTCTCATAAAAATATTCTCCCATTTAGGTAGATTCCAAGGTTTTATTATACATAGCTTAATTATAAATCATGAATAAACATTGTTAAGTAGCCTAGTGGTTGATAACATTTTTAGAAGGACGGTGAATGACATCCCTATCTATCCGGGTTCATTTCCTAGGGTGAGCATGTGGCGATACCCTGACCATGGGTCGGCTTTCAGGTCGGTTCATGGTCGCCAAGGATTAGTCGGGTACCCGTTTGGATCTTGGATACCTCGACTTCGTGTCGTGATGTATATATGCGTTATCTGTCGTTCAATTTTTTTTAGTAAAAACGTATAATTCAAGACAAAAGTTATTTTAATTAAAATATACTTAAAAAATGCTTATCTAATTTAAGACGGATTATTTTAATAAAACTAGCAAGCCTACTTTAAATTTCTTGTTTTTTCGTAAAAAATAAAAGATTCTATAAATAGAAGATCTCAAATAATCTATAGAGTGAATTGCAATTTTGGTCCCTGTGGTTTAACGATACCAGCACATATAGTCCCCACAAAATTTTTATTGCAGGAAAACCACTGTGGTATGCAAATTTGCTTGGTTTTGGTCCCTCAAGACTAACACCGTTAGTCTTGTCTGTTAAGTCCCTCCCATGTGCCTTGCACATGAGGGCATTTTCGTCTTTTTTTAAAACAAACTATAAGGACCAAAATTTGATTCATCCAGATTTAGCTTCTTCTTCCTCAAAACTCACCCATACTCATCTTCATCATCCACCACCATCTCAGATCCCCAGTGACTCTTTTTCCTTCGATTTCCTGTGGGAAATTTACAAAAACAATAAACCACATCCCAATACCCTCTTCGGTGAACCCCGCCCCTCTCCGATCATCTTCCATGATGACCACTACCCTTTTCCGATCATCTTCTTCGGTGAGCATTACCCTTATCCGATGATCTTCCATATGCGTCGACCGTAAAACCACCTAACCACCTAAAACCACTAGAAAGATTTGACGTAAAACCACTAGATCTTGCCGGAGAAGAAGATTGGTCAACTTCCGGCGACCCATGTCTTCACCTCTCCCCAATTCAAAGTTAAAAAAAGAATCCCTAAATCCAAAATAAACCCTAACACACCATTAATGGCTTCTCACAGCTCTCTACCTTCTTCTTCTTCTTCAAATCCAAACTAAACCAAACCCAAAATTCATAAACTAAAAAATCGATCATGTAAGAGGGCAGAGATGGTAGAGAGAGTGAGGGGGAAAAAGATGAAGTCGCCGGAGAGGATAAAGTCGCCAGAGAGTTTGATGAATCTGGGTATGGGCAGCGCGGAGAGTTGAGCAACGATGGCCAGGGAACAATGGTGTCGGAAGATTGAGACCTTGCCGCTACCACCGCCGCCACCACCACCGCCACCACCACCAACAACGAAACCTAGGTCTGGAAGCTAACATCTGGAGAGTCTCTGTTTATGGTTATGGACTGAGGGGGAGTTCGATGAGAGGTAGAGAGTTGTTAGGATTATGTGCGAGACAGTAACAGGGTTATCGTGTCCAATGTTATAAGACACTAGTAGGTCACACCGCTGCACACCAAAATGAGAATGTTTGGATTATGGGAAATAATTAATTGGTTAATTAATTATTTAGAGAGAAAAAGGAATAAATAATTAGTTAAATTATTTATAGGTTAATTAATCAGTTAGATTAATTAATGAGGTAATTATCAAAGAGAATAATTATGGAAAATATCTATTTGATAATTATCAGGTATTTGATTTGGAATCAAACACTGCCTTATTCAATTGATATCATCAATATAAATAAAGGCTCAGGGGCTTTGATGAATCAAATGATTTAGCTAAAAACCCAGAAAAATCTCTCTCTCTCCCTCTCCCAAAACCGGCGCCTAAATCCAGTGAGGAGGAAGGTTCGCGTTTGTTTTTCGGGTAATCCTCGGTGGTGGTCTAGCAACTATCTCAACCGGTGCCAGTAGCGGTGTACCCCCTGCTTGCGATTCAGAGTTGTTATTCGCGCAAAGGTAATCCACTGAAACACCCTTAATTGTATCTGTATGGTTTAGGATTGGATCCTCGATTGGGAATCGGGTTTTTGTTATCCGCTGTGCATGTTCTTGTATCCCTCGATTCCCAACAGTGGTATCAGAGCCACTTCCTAAAACCTACAGATCAGGTTTATCAGTTCAATAGGTTTAAAGAAATTTAATTTTATTGTTCGTTCTTTGTTAAAATTAGATTCTTGTATAAACCTAGACTGCAGTGGCAATCGACGGCAGTTAGCCGATCAAACCACAAACACCACCGTACACCACCGCCGGCGACACCACAGTTAGTGGTAGCCGGCGGCTGTCCTCCCGTCGCACCACCGCGCCGCACCACAGATCGTGGACGCGGCTGTGGTCGGTCTCACACACCACACCACCGTACGTGGTGGCGGTGGCGATTGATGATGGTGGCGATGAAAGCCGCACCACTGTTTTGTGGTGGCGGCGACTGTTTTGGCCACCGATCGGCGATGGTGGCGATAGCCACTGTCGTCGACAGTGGCGGTGGGGGTTTCCGGTTGTAGCCACCGCACCACCGATTGTGGTTGTGGTGGCAATCAACGGCAGCAACGAGAAAATAAAACCACCGCACCACCGATTGTGGTGGCGGTGGTGACGATCGAACCAGAAGCCGTGATCGACCACCTAGGCGGTGGCGATCATGCGGCGGCGATTGGATGGCAGCGGCGAAGCCGCCCGTACCACCAGATTCGGTGGTGGCGGCGTTCGTCGTTCTCGGCACAGGACCGCGGCGGCGGTGGTGGCTTTAAGCCGCTGCTGTCGCCGACGATTGTTGTCACGGTGGGCGGCGGTGGTGGCTCCTTAGCTGCTGCCGTCGCCGGTTGGTTTTTGGTGACAGCGGTGGTTACCGCGGCGGTGGTGGCTATTTAAGTCACCGCTGCCGACGGCGATTGCGTGAGGTACGGGCGGCGGTGGTGGCAATTGCGTCATCATCGTCGCCGGCGTTGAAAACCGCCGATCGACGATCACGTTTTGACGGATCGGTGGTAATCGAATTCATTAATTGTCCCAATCGTTTATCGTTAACGGATCCAGATAAGGATTCGTTTCTGGATAATTTTTGGTACAATAGGATCGTTTTTTATCAGATAAGCTTTAAAACGATTCAGGTTTAATTAATTTGTTTTAAATTAATGTTTTTATAATTATCAGGTTAAAATTCAGTTGTATTTTAATTTGTTTAATTATGTTAAGTCATAGCTGAACCCTTTAGACCCGTGGTTGTGTTTATTTTATTTATCCGTTTTAGAATAGTTGGGAGGCCTGCGAGCCATTTACAACCCTTTTTTGTAATTTTAATGTTTTATTAGACTAGTTGGGAGGCCTGCGTGCCATTTGAACCCATAATTTTTTTTTTTTTTTTAATTACATCGAGACGGAGACAAGACGACGGCCATGGATCTCGGAGCCAGTGGGAGTGCCAGAAGTTGAAGACTTTTGTCACTTAGGAATTGAGACCGTTGTTTTGTGTTGGCTCACAAAACAACATTAGTTTAAGGGTTTAAGCTATGACTGTGCTTTTTATATTTAAATTGCGTGGTTGTTTAATTTACGTAATTGTCATTAAATATAAATTGCCCTTTTTGAACGGATTGTTTAAAAATCAAAAGGATACAAATACAGTTAGTATTTGGATCCAATTTTTCAAAGGTTTTGAAAAAGGAAACTGGCAATTTAAACCCTTGTTAGAAATCATAGATTAGTAAGTGCAACCCACTTTAGGGGCACTTCCGGTGTAAGGTACATAGGGCGTTGTAAGTGCACACACTATGAACGCCCATGTTCAAACCGAAACTGGAAGGAGATAAAACTCTGCGAATTATCTCCGGGTGGTACCGGCCAGAGTTTGTCCAGGTCCCGGGTGGTGCAATCTATTTTGGTAATTATTTATTCACTGGGTGGTACCAGGCCAAAATGCACTAGAGGGACTAAATATGCACGGATTATTGATATCCGATGTCCCGACGATCTAGAAGTCGTATTTTCAGATAGGGAATACGATTGGTATAGTGTTACCTACCATAGATCGCATGAGTCGGTATGACATGATCACATGCTTCCCGACACATGTGAAATATGGATTCTAGTCTAATAAATTTATTTTAAGGGTAATAATTTATTAGAATTATATAATTATAAACTAAAACTGGAATTTTATATTCTTCTGTAGATGTCTCAAATTAGTATTCCGTTTTATTCACCTGAAGAGTCACTTCGCCTTATTATGGGCAAGTGGAAGCTTACGGGCCATAACTTTCCAGTTTGGAAGTTACACTTGAGGAACGTTTTATGTGCCCAGGATAAGCTTTATGTGATCAACAAACCCGTATCACGACCTAAAAGCAATGCCCCTGAAGAGGAATTTGCTGAGTATTTTAGATACTTGACAGATGAATCGGATGTAATGTCCATTCTGATTTTCTCTATGTCACCCGAGTTCACGGGAGATTTAAGAGTTAAATCATGTCACGAGGTTGTGAGAGATGTGGAGAACCAGCTAGGTCTCTACAAGCACACGGGGAAGTTATTGATCATGCAAGAGATTCTCTCCCTGAAGCTACAGAAGGGTCAGTCAGTTAAAAACCATCTTGTTGATATGAGAAGGCTTTTTAAATGTTTATCGCGTCTGGGGTACAAGATGACTCAGGAAGAGTTAGTGTATCTCATGTGGTTCTCCCTCACAAAGGAAGTTCAGGACACAGCTAGTGCCTACATGAAGGAACCAAAGAGCGACGTGGATAAAGTTCATGAAGATATCCTGGCCAGTCTAGAGCCAGTACCCGAACCTGCGAATCTCATGGACACTGACATAATAGATGAGCTGGGAGATCTGAGTTGCCCAGAGTGCGGCAGCGAGGATATTTGCGAGCACTCGATGAACATCGACCAGATGGATATCGGTTTACCCGATACTCCAGGTATCTTTATGATAGATTGCTTAATCACTTCTTATGAATCATGGGTAATTGATACAGGCAGTGGTAACCACATTTGTAATCATTTACAGGGATTCACTAGAAGAAAGACTCTGAGGAAGGACCGTTCGAACCTACGAGTAGGCGAAGGCACTCCGTTGATTGCTGAAGCCGTGGGATCTTATAGTCTTAGTTTACCCTCGGGTCTAGTTTTGGAACTGAATAATTGTTATTATATTCCAAATATGATTAAGAATGTATTGTCTTTTGATTTGTTGGTAGACCAAGGCTTTTACTATAAATATTCTTATAAGATGATTTCGGTTTTTAAAGATAATATTTTCTATTTTAAAGCTACACCTGTAGATGGTCTATACACTGTAAATCTTAAAGACAACAATAGTGAAATCTATCATATAAGTAAGCGATCCAAGGATATTGAGGATCAGACTTACCTCTGGCATTGTCGTTTAGGCCATATAAACAAGAAACGTGTTGAACTACTCCTAAAAGGAGGTTTTCTTGGAAATTTCGACTACAAACCTTTTGATAATTGCGAATCTTGTTTATCTGGTAAAATGACAAAGCAACCTTTCAACAGTGAGAATGAAAGGGCTACTGACTTGCTTGAAATAATCCACACAGATGTATGTGGACCTTTCAGTCATGTAGCAAGAGGAGGATACCGGTACTTCATTACCTTCACTGACGACTTCAGTAGGTATGGATATGTCTACTTGATGAGACATAAATCTGAAACCTTTGAGAAATTCAAGGAATATCAGAATGAAGTACAGAATCTACTTGACAAGAGGATCAAGTTCTTACGGTCAGATCGTGGTGGCGAATATCTCAGTGATGAGTTTGACAATCATCTGATGGAGTGTGGGATTGTATCCCAACTTACACCTCCGTATACACCTCAGATGAACGGTGTATCAGAAAGGAGAAATCGTACCTTACTTGACATGGTACGAACGATGATGTGTCATTCTTCGCTGCCAGTATCATTCTGGGGACACGCGCTCGAAACAGCAGCACACATACTGAACAGAGCGCCAACAAAGTCGGTAGAAAAGACTCCATACGAGTTATGGAAGGGTAAGAAACCCAACATATCTTTTCTGAAAATTTGGGGTTGTGAGGTTTACGTCAAACGACCTACCTCAGAAAAACTCAAACCCAAATCCGACAAGTGTTTCTTCGTTGGATATCCCAAGACCACCGTGGGATATTATTTCTACAACCCTGAAGAGAACAAAGTGTTTGTTGCTCGAAATGGAAAATTTCTGGAAGAAAAGTTTCTCAGTTTAGAGAACACCAGAAAGGATGTAGATCTACAGATAGTAGACGAAGAAAACACTACACCAGTTGTTGAGCCAGAAATTCAACATAACAATGTTGAACCTCAATCAGAGCCGATTGAGGAAGTGCAAACACAAGACCTTCGCAGATCCAGTAGGGTAAGACAAGAACCAGATAGGTATCTTGGGTTCCTAGTCTCTCAAGACAGTGGAGACTTAAATGAACCAACATCCTATGGAGAAGCTGTGTCAGGCAGTGAGTCTGAACAATGGCAGAAAGCCATGAAGGCCGAGATGCAATCCATGTATGACAACCAAGTCTGGGAGTTGACTGATTTGCCACAACACTGTAAGGCTGTTGGACGCAAATGGGTTTTCAAGAAGAAAACCGACATGGATGGAAATGTACACACCTTCAAGGCCAGACTGGTCGCAAAAGGATTCACACAAACTCATGGTATCGACTATGATGAAACCTTTTCACCAGTGGCCATGTTAAAGTCAATTAGGATTCTAATGGCCATCTCAGCGTACTTTAACTACGAGATTTGGCAAATGGACGTCAAGACAGCCTTTCTGAATGGAAAGTTAACAGAAGACGTCTATATGGAACAACCAGAGGGGTTTGAAGATCCTAAGAATCCTAATAAGGTGTGTAAACTGCTAAAATCTATTTATGGATTAAAGCAAGCATCTCGAAGCTGGAACTTACACTTTGATGAGCGAATCAAAGAGTTTGGCTTCGCTAAAAGTGAGTTCGAGCCATGTGTTTACACTAAGTTCAGTGGGAGCATAGTAACCTTCCTGGTCTTGTATGTAGATGACATACTACTCATAGGAAACAATGTACCAACTTTACAGAGTGTTAAAGAATGGTTAAGTAAATGTTTCCAGATGAAAGACCTTGGAGAAGCCGCTTATATACTAGGTATAAAGATCTACAGAAATAGATCTAAGCGGCTTATCGGACTTAGTCAGAGTACATACATTGACAAAGTACTGAAGAGATTCAGGATGGATGAATCCAAGAAAGGATTCATTCCAATGCAACATGGCATAGTGTTAAGCAAAACACAGTGTCCTGTTTCTAGTGAAGATCAGGACAGGATGAAATCGGTCCCATATGCTTCTGCAATTGGATCAATTATGTATGCCATGCTATGTACTAGGCCCGATGTTGCTTACTCAGTAAGTGTTACGAGCAGATACCAACAGAATCCAGGTGAGCCCCATTGGGTGGCTGTCAAGAACATTCTCAAATATCTGAGAAGAACGAAAGAAATGTTCTTGGTCTTTGGAGGTTCTGAGGATGAAATTAGTGTCACAGGATACTCTGACGCTAGTTTCCAGACCGACAGAGATGACTTCAGGTCACAGTCAGGGTACGTCTTTACCCTAAACGGAGGTGCGATCTCGTGGAAGAGCTCGAAGCAGGACACGATTGCAGACTCAACTACAGAGGCAGAGTACATTGCAGCATGTGATGCGGCAAAGGAAGCTGTCTGGCTGAGGAATTTTCTATCGGATCTCAGAGTGGTTGCCAGTATCTCGAGACCGATAGATATATTCTGTGATAACTCAGGAGCCGTGGCGCAAGCAAAGGAACCTAGAGAGCATCACAAGTCGAGACACGTGCTCAGAAAGTATCACCTCATCCGAGAGATCATTGGAAGAGGAGATGTAAGAATATGCAAGATTCCAACAGAAGACAATGTCGCAGATCCGCTGACAAAGCCACTAGCAAGGGCAAAGCATGAGGCACATGCGAATTCCATTGGGATGCAGTACCCGGAAGCCAGTAGCTAGTACTTAGTTTATTAATTATTACTATAGTCTAATTTAGAAACAATGTAATCATGTAAAGTTTTTATTTCACAGTGTGTTGGAAATAAATGGAGGTTTTAATTTCATGATTGTTCTAAATTAACTATTTTTCGCATATTTAACGTATCCTTGATTCTACAAAGTCTTGTATGAAATCTAAATTTCCGTAGCCACTTATTGAAATGGGAATTTCAATAGGGAGTTTAACGCTATTATAAATACTTGATGATTTATTCAAAGTAGAGAATAAAAGCACAAGTGATGTGACCAAGTATTTATAGATACTCATCAGAGTGATTGGGTATTGGAAGTGACCAGTAATCAAGTCTGCTTCATGGAGCCTCAGTCATAGGCACTGACTTGATAGGTTGTCCTTAGACCTGAGATACTTGGTTTGGGAACACGAGGACCACTGTATTCTTAGTACGTACTAACGCTGCACCGTAACTGGGTGGCTATACGGGACGTGACTAGATGCAGCGGAAGCCGTGGATCCAAATGCAAGTAGTCAAGAAGGGATTTGCACCTCTTTCAAAAGAGAGATATTTCCGGGCCCCTTGACGATTAAGATTGGCAGAAAACGCGTGGCCACGCTCGGATAGAATAACAGAGGTTATTTAGTAATATCCGTTACTGCAGGCAATCGAAATCAGAGTCAAGAAATACTTGATTTTAAGAAATGAATCCTCCACTCCATGTCTTAAATCACTTTAGAAATATCGTGTGCAAAAGGAATGAACCTGTGTACAAATTCAAGCGTGAATTGTATCTCTGAATATAAGAGATCTTATAACCTGGTTAACCTAAGTGTCTGGCTAGGGACCTCCTTAGGCGAATGATAACAGTTCAGTTACATGTCTAGCACAAGTGGGAGTCTGTTAGGATTATGTGCGAGACAGTAACAGGGTTATCGTGTCCAATGTTATAAGACACTAGTAGGTCACACCGCTGCACACCAAAATGAGAATGTTTGGATTATGGGAAATAATTAATTGGTTAATTAATTATTTAGAGAGAAAAAGGAATAAATAATTAGTTAAATTATTTATAGGTTAATTAATCAGTTAGATTAATTAATGAGGTAATTATCAAAGAGAATAATTATGGAAAATATCTATTTGATAATTATCAGGTATTTGATTTGGAATCAAACACTGCCTTATTCAATTGATATCATCAATATAAATAAAGGCTCAGGGGCTTTGATGAATCAAATGATTTAGCTAAAAACCCAGAAAAATCTCTCTCTCTCCCTCTCCCAAAACCGGCGCCTAAATCCAGTGAGGAGGAAGGTTCGCGTTTGTTTTTCGGGTAATCCTCGGTGGTGGTCTAGCAACTATCTCAACCGGTGCCAGTAGCGGTGTACCCCCTGCTTGCGATTCAGAGTTGTTATTCGCGCAAAGGTAATCCACTGAAACACCCTTAATTGTATCTGTATGGTTTAGGATTGGATCCTCGATTGGGAATCGGGTTTTTGTTATCCGCTGTGCATGTTCTTGTATCCCTCGATTCCCAACAAGAGTGAGGAGGAGAATGAAGTGCCGAAGATGGAGGTGTTGTAGGAGTGGCCGGAGATGGCGGTATGGCAGGCGTCGCCGGAGATGGTGTATCGCCGGAAAGGGAGAGAGCAGAGGGGAAACCTTCCTCACGTTTCAATCTTTAAAGTTAAACGCATAAGTTTTGGAATTTACAGTTTTGGTGCTTGTTTAAAAATTTAGTGAATTGCAATTTTAATCCTTGTAGTTTGTTTTTCAAAAAAAGACGAAAATGCCCTCATGTGCAAGGCACATGGGAGGGACTTAACAGACAAGACTAACGGTGTTAGTCTTGAGGGACCAAAACCAAGCAAAATTGCATACCACAGTGGTTTTCCTGCAATAAAAATTTTGTGGGGACTATATGTGCTGGTATCGTTAAACCACAGGGACCAAAATTGCAATTCACTCTAATCTATATTTTCATCACGAGCTATAATATTTTTTTTAGAAAAGACATATTCCCAATCTTCCCCATTTCCCTCTTCTTCACTCACCCCACCAACTTTGCCATCTTTACTATATTGTCGTTGATTGTTACTAGTATTCTAATATAACTAGAAATTTTATTAAAAAAAGGTATGCTTTTATTTATTACAATTAACTCTTTCTAAAAACTATAAGTTGGCTACTCATTTTCGTGAAAAAATTAATAAATTATAGTCGAAGGGGTTGTGACTTTAGCTAGAACCCAAACTTCAAAAGTTTATTGAATTTTGAATGGGTCAAGAGCAATAATGAATGGAAAACATAAACTACAAAAATTAGTATTAATCATCATTTATCTTGAACATAAACCAAAGATATATAAAATCGTAAAATATTATTTTTATTGTTTGATTACCAACTTTTGGTAAATCATTTAAGATGCGAAAGAGGTATCGTATCAACGATCAAAATAGCTTTTCTTTTTGTCAAAATTCAATGAGTAGGAGATTAAATTCTTTGACAATCTTAACCTTGAAGTAACGTCACTTTATGGAGTAGGTCATATTTTTAAAGGGTGTTTGGTTTATTTCAATAAACGGGAATAAAGATGCTAAGAATGAGATTGGTGGATGTATTGACAATGTTCGGTTGATATTGAAAAAACAAAAATGATTATTGCAATATGCACATTGCATCACTCCTTTATTTGTTGTTCTTCTATATATTATCACTTAGATACAACGATAAAAACAAAAATACTTTACAAACTAGTTTAGGTTTAAGGTATTAAATTTAAATCTACGTGTGGTCATTTCAACAAAACCGTATGTGAAAATAGTTCACATAGTAGAGGCCCTAGGTAGTGAGGAGGAGCGGCGGTGAAGTTAAGGACTTGCAACGCTGTGAGGTTAGAACAACAATGATTGATCTAGAAAATTCATTGACGGGGCATATGACACACATTTTATTAACATAATAGAAAATAAATAGACACTATTTCATTAAAATAAAATGTTATATTTTAAAATTGTTATTTATGAGTTTTATCTTTAAAAAGTGATTCCTTACGTAGGTAATCACTTGCAGAGGCAATAGCGGTATGCAAAAATTGTGTAGTTAATCACTTGGGGATTATTACACGACAAAATCAATGGAAAACTCATGAGTAAGAGTTAAAAGAGTATATATTAATCATTAGATACTTATAGACTCGAAAGCAGAAATCAGTTGCAATTCGTCAATGGACAGACAAGTCGCAGAATATATATAAAACGTCACCAACTAAAATTAGTGTGTTGTGAAATATGATTTCTCATCGATACTAATTTTCTCGAGTAGAGTCTATTAAGTATTATATTATGATGCATCATCTCATTATTTCCATTATCATACTTTAATTGTTTAATCTAATTAATATCTTCAACTAAACACTCCTTAATTTGTTCTTTCTACCTTTATCGAAAATGGTTGCGTGAAGATATTTATAAATTTGAAATCTTTTCTTAAACACATTTTTTTCCTAATAGATAATCATTTCTTAACAATTTTTTACCAAATGTTATATACTTATGCAAAAAGACAAAGATTATATCATATGACACGTAAAATAAAATAAAAACAGTTGATATATTATGTAACATCATACATATACGAAAGAAACACAAATAGCTATTTTGAGCTACATGCACCGTGTATTCATTCCATACCTGGAATGATCGGTAATAAAACTCTAACCACTACAACAAAAATAAGTTTATAAGACGTCCAAAATAAATAAGTTGTAGGCGTCCTATAAGATGAAGTTAGGGAGCAGCAAAAGGGTCGTCGATCCATTTGATCTTGGCGGGTGAAGAGGCAGCTGCGGTGGTTGTAGGACCCAAAAGCGAGTTGATGGTGGATTTCACCATATTCATGCGCTTGCGGCGGCGGATACGTCGGAGGACCACTTGTTTCTCCATACTTCCGCCACCGGTGGTGGTGGTACTGTGTGTGGGCTTCAAGCAGAGGTACCTCGTCACACCACCACCGCCACCGCCACCGCCGTGGCCGGTGGTGGTGGTGGTTTCTAGATCATCATCTTCTTCTATGGATATGTGGAGATGTGGATCATCAGCTCCTATGGTGGTGGTCTTGGAATCAGTGATAAGAGAGTGTTGTTTTTTGAAAGATGCTCTTGACATCACTACTCACTCACTACTTAGAGCTTCAACTATGATATGGTGACATCTATATATAGTTACAAATGTTGGAAATGTGATATTTTTTAAAGATATAATTGATTTTATGTTAAAGATTAATTAATTGTTGAATAGTTTAAAGGCATTTTTTAATGAAAGTCATTATTAAAGGGAAAAGCAATTAAAAACATTCTTAGAGTGTGTGTTGTACCAAAAAATTTACACACCCAATAGATGAATATACACGATGAAACAAAATATAAATATGATCAATTCGAAAATTTAGAAAATTGAAAATAGGGTTTAGTTCACGAAAGTGTATCCAACTTGTCACGAAAAGTTATTGTATGTATTGTACTTTCAATTTTACCATTTGGCGTATCAAACTATCAAAACCTACCATTTAATGTATTTCGTGACAAGTTGGATACATTTTCACGACAAGTTTGATACATCAAAATGATGAGTTTTGATAAAGTTGGATACATACAATGACCAATTCTTAAACTATGATACGTCAAATGGTAAAAATGAAAGTACAGTACATACAATAACTTTTCGTGACAAGTTGGATACACTTTCGTGAAATAAACCCTTGAAAATATTACTTAATCTCATTAACAGTATCATTTAACAAAAAGTTTAGAAAAAAACGATTTAGGTATAAAATGATTTAATTAAAAAAAACCCCGGGTAATTGGTACTTCTTTCGAGATATCATAAAATAACACATATAAATTACAAAAGGGAAGTTAATTCAAATAACTATTTTACATCTTTTTTTCTCTAGCACGGTGATGGCCACGACGTAGCTGTGCATCTTGATTCCTTTTATTTGCTCTTTATAAAAAACTATTTTACATCTTTAAATTGGCTTATTAGTCATTACTCTCCTAATTATACGAAAAAGTGATTAAATCCAGAATTATGGATACGGGCCAATAATTTTCAGGCCTAGATCCGTCTTTTTTAAAATAAAACTTGTTCAAGTTCATTGTTGTATTTGTTATTACGAAACTATATTTTCGGACGTGGTACTATTTCAATAAAGCTAAGAAAACAAAATATAAGACCCAATTTAACATAGAAGAGTAACTACTTGATTCGAATTACGGTTATAAAATCTAAAGAAAACCTTATTAAAAGTTGTCAAATCGTATAAAAACTGCATTATGTTAAATTTGTAGCTTTTCTAAAGTACTTTTTTAGGTTATCAACCATTCACACTTCTTTTGAAACTTGAAAGTGTGATTAACATTCGAATAACATCGATACTTTTCTCATCACTTCCATGATTAGGGGTATTTTTAATTCAGAAACGAAAAAAATACCTTTAATATTCTTTGTCTTTTCTATCAAAACAAGGTAAATTTTAGTTATATTTGGTTTGTTAAAATCCATTGGAGTTTAAAAGAAGTGGAATTAGTCATTTTATTTTTATCTCTCCTTGCTTAATAATAATAGTAATTATTTTATTTTTTAAAAGAAATTGTATTTCTTTTTATTATAAGCTCATAACTTATATTTATTTATGAAATATTATTTATGTTGGTATTTTTATCATTTTAATAAGCAAAGATTTCAGATTTCCGTGGTTTTGGTTTGCTAAAATTCTCTAAAATGTTGTTTTAGTCTTTGATATGGGATTATGTAAGAAGTGTGAAAAATACTTTTAAACGATTGATCACTTTTAATCAAATACTCTCTCATAAATTGCGGTTTAAAAGGGAATTAGCCTGGTGCATCTCATTCTAATGTTCATCTATGTTTCATCAAACGGTTGATAACCACTTCTCAACATATTTGGCACTTTTTTGTAAATTACATTCTTAGTCCCTATGGTTTATGTGTTTTACTATTTCGGGTTCTAAAATAAAATATTCATGGATTGCATCGTTGTGATTTATATTCTATAACGTGTTAGGTTTCTAAATTACATTCTTAGTCCCGTAAATTTTCAGTAACCGTCCTTAATAAATATAAATATGTTTTTAATTTTAATGAACCTAATTAGTGTTATCTATTACAAAATATCTCGATATTTTAACTAATAATTCATTTTTTTACAAACCATATTTACTAATAAATAAATAAGATTTTAAGTTTTCCAGATTTGGGAGAACGGTCCCAAAATGAATTGGTCGTTGAAAGCAAACGTTGTCAGGGGAATTGGCTGAACATGGACACTAATGTTTTTTCTAATGTCTTATTATTATAATTATTATTATTATTATTATTATTTTTAATTAAGGGTGGTTTGAATACGTCGTAGAAAAAGAATAACAACATCAGTAACGACCAAGAAGTATGAGAATGGCGGAATTAGATATTTTTAGGATAAAAAAAAAGAAACAGAAAACGTTATCCTTTGAGACGTCCTCGTTATATCAGTTTCATGGTCATTATGAGGAAGTAAATCAGTGCATGCGTTGTATTGGCAAAAGAGTGGTGATAAGTTCAAACTTAAAACTTCACATATATGGATTACATACACTGACCCATATGCCTCTATCGTTAGGATAGATTAGCGAGGATGGACGGACCTAGGAATTTTTCTTATGATGGTACCATATTTTTTCATACAGTTTTTATTCATGTGTATTCATGTTTTTACCAACATTTAATATCATCCGATGTGCTTTTAACCTAATTCTACCTTTTCAAAAGATTTTTTTTTATTTCTAGAGATTTTTAAGTTTTTTTGATCGATCTTGATGGACTTTTTATGTTTTTGTTGTTGTTGTTGTCATCTTAGCATTTACATATTATATGAGACTCGAAAAGCTTGATATATATTCAAGTCATGTTAGTATATACCCGAGCTTGACTCGTTATATATTGTGATGATTGTTTTTACTGAAACTTTTAAAATAAGTTTGAGTCAAGATCCATTATAAAGTCACAAAACTTGTTACTACATATTATTAATAGCTAATTATTCATACAAGTTGTTCATTGTGCAAAAATAAGGACACGGTGTAGGGTTACTAATTAGTACAAGTAATAGTTCTACACCTTTTACCAAACATAAGGACCAATTCCATGTTAACTATGTTAGCTTATGAGTCTTAATCGAAGGTTTTCATGATTAAAACAAAGTTGTAAAATTACCATTTTAAGTTCTATTTAAATATTATTCAAAATAACTTTATAATAATGCTCCATATACATGATTTTATAATAAGAGTGTGTTTACTAACGACTTAATGAGCTTAATGCCTGAATCGACTTATTCACACGACATTTTAGGATGTTTACTTGTAGCTTAATGAAAAAATAGATGGCTTGTTCGCACAACCCGAATAGCTATGTTGTCCAGATTCAGACGAAAAAATGACAGCTCCTACCCTTGTTATCCCTCTTCATCTTATCTCACAATCAATCATACTCCAACTGTTGATTTAAAATAAAATGTATACCACTTGTTAAAATGATCAACGAGATTTAAACTCAGATTTAGACCTTGGATCTGGATATTTGTTCATGTAAATTAAGCATAGAAAAACCTCTCGTTGAAGAAAGAAGAACGAAAGAAAAGAATCAGGAGGAGATAAGAAGTAAAAAAGGAAGAGAAGGAGGCAAAGAAGAAAGATGGAAGAAAAGGAAGAGAAATGGTACTGATGCTAGTGTTCTTGGGATTTGGAAGAAGATGAAGTAGATTACTTTTAACCCTTGGATTTTTTTACCATAGAATATAAATATAATAAATTTTAGTTATATAATTAATTTTTTATATAATATTTGGAAAAATATTTGAATGTATAAAAAATACTAATATACAATAGTTTCTACCCATATAATACATTGCTTTTTTTTTTACTATTATATTATGTTTTAAGGTTTATATAGTTTTTTTTTGTGTTTAAGAATGTCTTCAGCTTACAAAATTAAGCAACAATGTATTTTAAAAAACTTTTAATTCATGGTAAACTGTAAATTAGTCATTTCTGTCATTCAGACCGTTGATTCAGAATAGAAAGTAAACGCTAACACAATTTTTACTAGACAGACAAATTTATGAAGACAGACAACTTAACACATACGTGGCTTAATAGAAAAATTGGTAAACAACCCCTTAATTGAATAAACATAGAAATCATATATCTATATATTTGTCGTTTTATGTTACATCCTGAAAATACCAAGTCCTCGCTATAAGATATAGAGTTTAAAACTTAATCTTGTTATCATTTTATGTTTCACGCCATTTAAAACATTGATATTAAAAAACCCAAATCATGACTATATGATTTCAATATTATTTCTTCTAATATTTTTTAATGAGTGGGCTTCAAAACTTTATGCCTTTTGGGATTGGGTTACTTAACTTATAGTAGTCTTAAAGTTATAAACTTTGTGCCCATTTTATTGGGCTAAAAATTAATGAGTGGGCCGTTGTTGTCCATTGCAATAATAATTAGGGTTTAGTTCTCCAAAATGTATCAAACTCGTCACCTTTTGCTATTGTATGTATCCCACTTTGAAAACTACCATTTAATATACTAAAGTTTCAAATTTTTGCCATTGTATGTATTGGATGACCTACTAAACAGGTTGCAGGTTATTTTTCTCATTTTCGATTTTTTTAATTCTAAAATATTAAAATAATTGACTGATTTGGCCCCTGAGATCTATCAAATGTTATGAATTTGGTCCCAAACTCACACCACCACCTACCGCTGCCGCTGCACCACCACCTCCTTCTGCCGCACCGGTCATCTTCTCCGACGAACTCCGATCATCTTCTCCGGCGAAGTCCGGCCATCTTCTCCGGCGATGATGTGCAATGGTGGTTACGGTGATGGTGGTGGTTCCGATGATGGTGGGCGATGGTGGTTACGGTGCTGGTCGATGGTGGTGGTTCTCGTAATGATGGTGGCCAGTGATGGTGGTGCGGTGATGGTGGGCGGCGATGGTGGTGGTGCGGTGATGGTGGCGACGGTGGTGGCGACGGTGGTTATGGTGATGGTGGTGGTTCCGGTGATGATGGCGTCCGGCGATGGTGGTTACGGGGATGGTGGGCGATGGTGCTTCCGGTGATGATAGTGGACGGCGATGGTGGCGATGGTGGTTACGGTTATGGTGGTGGTCCGGTGATGATGGTGTCCGATGATGGTGGTTACCGTGATGGTGGTCGGTGGTGGTTCCAGTGAGGATGGTGGCCGGCTATGGTGTTGCGACTATGGTGGCGACGGTGGTTAAGGTGATGATGGTGGTGGTTCCGGTGATGATGGTGTCTGACGATGGTGGTTACGGTGATGGTGGGCGGTGGTGGCCGGCGATGATGGCGATGGTGGTTACGATGATGGTGGTGGTTCCGGTGATGATGGTGTCCCATGATGGTGGTTACGATGATGGTAGGCGGTGGTGGTTCTGGTGATGATGGTGGCCATCGATGGTGGTGCGGCGAGGGTGGCGATGATGGTGCGGCGGCAGGCGGTGGAGGAAGATGGTGGTGGTGACTTGGGGACCAAAATCGTAAGATTTAATAAAACTCAGGGACCAAACCTGCTAAAAAAAGGGGTAACTTGCTATTAAAGGTGGTAATGCATACAATAGTAAAATTTTGAAACTTCAGTATATTAAATGGTAGTTTTTAAAATACAATACATACAATAGCAAAATGTGACAAGTTGGATAAATTTTGAGGAACTAAACCCAACAATAATTATAATATATTATAGATAGAGATGGTTAAAAATTAGTCTGGATTAAGTCAAGTCAAACTTAAACCGGTTTACATTAGTGTAAGTCGGCTCGGTCCGGGGATGATCCAAAGTCCAAACCGGTCTCAATTTCTTTTTTAATTTTAAATGTAAAAAGAATAGTAGAATACTATTTAAAGATTTTTTCTTTTCTATGGATAATATCTTATTAAAGTATACTTCAAAATCTTTTAAATTTTGGTCATTCAAATAAACTTTAAAAGTCTTTTTTATTTTGTTACATAAAAGTGTTATAAATGTTTTTATAATTTTGATTTTTGAGATTTATCAAAAAGAACTTGAAAAGTTTTAAAAAAGATTTGAATATTTCTGTAGAAAACTTTAAAATCTTGTAAGAATATAAAAAAACTTATACATATTTTTTTTAATCAGGTCTATTTATAAAAACTCATGACTGAGCAAGAACCTCTACCTCACAGTGAATGTTCTTGTAAAAATCCCAAGAACTTCAAAAATAACATCCATTATAATTGTGGATGCTCTTATTATTTTAGTTTTAATATAAAAATGGTTTATGATAGGTTAAATGTTTTATATGTTCAATGTCTCCAACAAATTATCTGGATATAAAATTATACAATTATGGTATGATTTCTAAGGTTTAACCCGGAAACCAAATAACCTAAAACCATTTCAGTTCAGGTGGGTTATTTGGTTTTGGGAATTTATCGACACTTCGAAGTCTGACACTAGGCACCTAAATTTCTGGATATGTCGTTGCTTTAAGATCTTGGTAGACGTCATTGTAAAATGTCTGCTAAGGGCCACAAATTATTGCGCTTCAATATAATATTGGGATTGAAAGAATTTGGTAGCAAAACGAAACAAATTCAGCTTGATATGAAAGGATGTTGAAGTGCTCAAATAAAGAACAATATAATGTTAAAGTTTTATTTATTTATTTTAATGGAATGTTACTAGCATTTTCTTCTAAAATGTTTAACTTTTTCCTTCTCTTTCCATAGCTTAATAATGCATCAAGCGGAAGTTAAATCAATAAGAAACCACCAGACCACAAACAACGATATAATTCAGCATAATCATCTTTGTTGTCCACAAAATACATACCATAGACAAAACTTTTCGATTTGATATTTAGTTGTTTCTGCTTTAAACATACTTTCACTGATTTTGTAAATATCTCCATTTGTTAACGTATCATTGGTATTTGTAAAGCACAACGTTAGCACTACGTAAACTCAAGTTCTAGGAAAGATAGAAAGTAGAACAAACAATTGTGCAAATACTCAAATTTAGAAAGAAAAATTGATTTGAAGAGTCTCATATCACCGTAATATATACCGAGAGATATGCATAAGTAAATGGTCTATTACTTTAGTTGACATGCGGATCAAAGCCATTGATTGGAAAAGAAAAGATCAATGGTGTGTTTGATTTGATTTGAAAAGCAAAAGGGGTCCCACGATTTCCCATAAAAGTTCCAAAAATAGAAATGATCATAATTACATAAAATGAATGTTACAAACCCAGGACTGACCTATGGCTTGAAAAAAAATACCATTCAACCACTTGTCGTTCAAACATTACATTGGCTAGGAGTTGATTTAGAAATGGACATGATGAAACTTAGTCGTGGCCATTTGCTATTGACTAGTGTAGACGTATGAATATGGTAACTATCTAAGTTTCTGACACCTCTGTATTCAAACATGATAAGTTTTTTACTGATCAAACAATCTATACTCTATAAAGTAGTTCATACGACACTCATAGGTCTAATAATTTTGTAAAAATCACATCTTTAGTAAACAATTTGCGTTTCAAAACACATAAATCCATTAACTCCAATATCTCTACGTACAAAAACATATTAACCATTGTATTTAGGATCATTCAACAAATCATATCAAAATTTAATATACTTTTTTCTTGTTTTTATTTAACCAAATTCTTTTAAAAAATCTCATTCTGGCGAGTATGGTAAAACATCTCAAAATTAGAAAATTTAATATTAATTTTTTTTACTTGAAAGGTTATAAAACATTCAAAATTTTCTTTAAAAGTTATTGTAGATTATTGTAATTAGTTAAATACACAATATCATAACATGTTTTATAACATAGAAATTTTAATGCAATTTATTTTTAAAAATATCAAAATAAAGTATTTTATAAATTTGATTACATGTTTTCTTTGGGATAATTATCACAGCAACTATAATGTTTTGAAATACAAGACAAACAAAACATATGTATAATTAGGATGAGAACTAGTTTAATTCGGGTTAGTTACGATAATCGATACTTATGGTCTCGTTTTACTTGTAGGAATGGATTGGATTTGAAACCGATCATGCCTTTGGTTTGCAGGATTGTTTGGATTTGAAATTCTCAAACATAGGATTTTAAAATCCCAAGTAGGTGAATAGGATTTCAAGGGCTTTGGTAGAATTTATATATAACAATGTTTTGAAATATTTTAAGAACGTTTATTTTTAATCATAAGTTGAATAAAAGGTTATTTAATTATTTTTATATTTTTATAAATTTTTAATAACTTTTTATAAATAACAAGAATTCAAATCCATTCTAAATTCTACAAACCAAACATACAAAAGAGATTCTTTATCCTTTCAAATTTGAATCCTTATATTAAATCCAATCAATTATATTCCATTTATACAAACCAAACGGACCCTAAAGACAATATGTTATGAGACATGTCCTATTAAAGTAGTAAAGCTCTAAAAAAGCATAGAGTAAATTATAAACTTGGTCCCTAAGATTTGTCAAAAATTACAGATTTGTTCTTTAACTTCATTTATTACATAATAATCCTCCAGGTATATAGTTTGTTATCGATTTGATCCCTTGAGCAAACGGCCGTCCATTGTCTTCGTCAAGTCCGAGGGCATTATGGTCTTCTTCAATTCTTTTTACCATTTTAACATTTTTAATGGGCTTTTTCTTGAATGTTTATCTTCCCTACATATGCCATCAAGAATGTCATCATGAACATTCATCAATATCACGAACATTTGATAATTATTCAAATTCAATAAAAGTAAGAACATAAATCAAACCTTCAACAACCGTAAAATCCAATTCCATGAACACCAAAAACATTTAACAAATTCCAAATACAATTCTAGTTCCAATCCTAAATTCAAACCTATAGGGGCGACAAAGGGAGGGAAACACATCGATAATGTGAACGTCAACAGTCTGGGGAGGAGGAACAGTATGGAGAGCGAGGGGGATCGCCGAAGGGGAGGGGAGTCACGGGGAGGGGAGTCACGGGGAGGGGAGGGAACATGATGGATGCATAAGGGTTTTGGTTTGTTTTTATGAGTTTGAGTTTACATATTTGATCTCTGTGGTATGAAAAACTTGTAACATAAAAAATCTAAAAAGACCACGAGGCCCTCGTACTTAATGGAGACAATGAAAGACCGTTTATTCTTGGGACCAAATCCACATTGCATACCTAAAGGGTTATTATGTAATAAATGAAGTTAAAGAACGAAGCCCGTAATTTTTAACAAACCTTAGAGACCAAATTTGTAATTTACCCAAAAGCTTAACTTGATTGATTATTAAACAATACTAGTGTCGAGCCCGTGCATTGCACGGTGACGGCGATTGTTTTAAAGGGCATTGATCCGATTTAAAATGAAACGGAATTTCACAATTAATATATATAGATTAAAGAAACCAAGTTTTCAACACTGATTTTCTTTCATTTTTGCACTATAATAATATACATTTGTTTGGTTTTTAATGTCAACTTTATAGATAATAATTCATTACTTAGATGGATGATGAAACTCAACTTTATTGGTAATAATTGAGGGATGATGAAATTAAACTTTATTTTAAGGTTTGAAAAATCGTTCAAATTCATTTTGCCTGGTCATTTCCTTGAATCTTCTTTTAATTTGGCACTACAATATTTACCATTTGATTTATTTGATTCCAACCATAGTTATAAAAAATTTAAAACCTATTTTAATATGATGGCTATAAACAACCATAGTTATTTTAACATTGAATAATAAACAAACCCCATGAAATTTTTTCATATGGATAAATTTTGCATTGATTGTATTATTTATAAACAAACCTATTTTAATATGATGGCTATAAACAACCATAGAACAATTAATAACGAATACCAATTATACTTAAAAAGATGATTATTGGGTAAAGAATAGTTAATGATAATTAATAATTG
This sequence comes from Centaurea solstitialis, assembly GCA_030169165.1. Lineage (NCBI taxonomy): Eukaryota > Viridiplantae > Streptophyta > Magnoliopsida > Asterales > Asteraceae > Centaurea > Centaurea solstitialis. Next base: position 9,368,163 of record CM058041.1, on the reverse strand, counting down.
TCATATTAAAATATATAATGTATTAAATTGGCATCATTAACCGCCATCTCCATCCTTTTTTTTATTATATCAATTAAACCGGTTTTTATCATATTCAATTGTCATATTTAGATATACATATTATTATTTTTTTAGTGTCATGTAAATAAACATTTAAATTAAAGATTAAAACAACTTTAGGAAATATATAGAAGATGAAAAATAAAAAATAATTTTAGAATTCATGTGAATGTCAAAAGAAATAATCTCAGCAGTAATCAATAAAATATAATAATAAGAGAAAATGATTAGTAAAATTTGAAACAAAGACCAATATAGAATACAAAAATAAATAAATAAACTCTAAAATTCCAATAAAAGTAAAAAAAAAAAGTGAAACCGGAATCAATCTTCTTGAAATAAACCTGAAAATTAAAGACACTCATTTATCTGAATTAGTTTTCTTGAAACAAACCTATAAATTCAAATCACTCATTGTAAAAGAACATATTTATGTTTGTAAATGGGCTATATCATTTTATATTGTAATACTTACTTGGAAGATGTGATCATCAAACCGTTGTTGTCATCAAAACTTTAAAACTATCGCCAAAAACAAACATTGGATTCCATTAGAAAGACATACTGAAATATAGATGGCAAAAGTACAAATAAACTCTAAAATCTTAACAATAATCAATAAGAAATAATAATAAGAGTTAAAAAAATGACTACCTAAATCAATCTTCTTAAAGAAAACATGAAAATTAAAAACAATCATTGAAAAAGAACATATTCATGCTTGTTGAGGCTATAACATGTCAAATTCTAATACTTACGTGCAACATGTGATTATCGAACCGTTGTTGTCATCAAATTTCAAGAACAAACCTCTGAACTGTTAGAAAAAACATTATATAAAGAGGACATAAGTAAAATAAATTCTAAAATCTCAACAATAGCTAATAAGAAAAAATAATACTCGGATTAATACTCTTAAATTAAGAATTGCAAAACAATTTTGTTGAAAAATAACATATCATTAAGTGATTGACATGAAAGAAGAAAAGGAGGTTACCTAACATGATTTTGTTGAAGAATAGTAATAGTTAGGAAAATGAATAATACATCATGTGTGGAGAAGAAGAAGAAGACAATTGGTGATGAACAAATCATGATGAATGAATTAGTTTGTAGGTTTCACCTTTAAGAATGTAAAAGAAAAGATTTGAAGGTTTCATCTCCAAATAATGAAGTCACATTTAAGAATGAATATGAAAAGGTTTGTAGGTTACTCTTTTAAAATTACTAAAACAACCATATCCCAATCAACTTTATGTCTTTGGTATAGGGGTAGAATGGTCATTAACATATTCAACATTAAAAAAAATCAAAAATTTGAGAAAAAAGATAAATGATTTTCTTGGCTTTAAGAGATGCCATATAGGATGTTGTGGTTTTTCCTTTTAAAATATATATTGATTAAGTAAGATCGAGCCAAAGCCCCATAGATACTCTATGCACTAACACTAACAAAACAATGCTAACAAATATTGGTCCACACTAACATTCTCGCTACAACCACTATATCACTCTCACTGTCATCACTTCGAATGCAACCGAAAACACTCAAAACTTCCGTTACGACAAATCAAAATCGTAACGTACCCAAAAGCGGATTCGGATGAATAATGACGACTATCTACCAAATTTGATTCGATATGAGAACTTATATGAGATGTAGCTTTAAATATTGGCATCCGTTGATATGTTATCATCATCGATGGGTAAAAGTTTGGATTTAATTTACCTAAAATACCCGTGCAAAATTCACACCACGATGCCACCCATTTCCATTTAAGTTATGGATGCTTACACGTGGCGTGATATCATTGGGCTAGAGCTAGGATCCTACGCTGTAGGGAGTACTAAAAGCAAGGTGGAGATCTTTGTGGTGGGACCCATACATGTACCATAGGAGAAAATCAGCCGGACACGTGGAGGATCAACGGCCGTGATGATGTCGTAATCATCATATGCTGATTGCTACGTGTCGGTTTCCCATGGGTCCACAAGAAATTCATTTTGGTTTTTCCGATTAGTGGAAACTTTTTACATTTTTATATTTTAAAATTTTAAGTCAAAATTCATTATCAAGATATTAAAATATATCTTTCACAAAATAATCAAAATAGTAACGTAGCAAAGAGATTGTTCGATAAAAATAAGGTACCTTATAAATTAGGTAGATGTTATAATGGATCACAAATTCGCTTTTGAGAAGCTACTTTTATTAACGTATTATGATTTATGAGACTGTTTAATTTTTTATTCCAAATATGTGTCTCCTAAGTTTACATTATCAATTTGACTTTTAGTTTTTTGTCATTTTACAGTCATAAACTACTTTATCAACTAGTTCTTGACAAACAAATTTTATTCATCAGCTAGCTTATCACTAATTAGGTACCTTAGCAATTAAATTTTCAATAGCTAAACACCAAACATTCATGTTAGACCATCATAAAAAAAAATAGTTTACATTAAAAATTGAAAAACACAACAAATCATGGCCGGATACAAGCTTAAAGGCGGAACAAACCCCAAACAAATTAAATAAACGCATTCACGACCTTCATGTTTAAAAACATATTCTACCAAAAATTAATAATGGGCTCCCAATAGTTAAACAGGCAAGGCCCCCAAATTTTAAAGAGTATCTCATTTAAGCCTTTCATTTCATTTTGTCACATCTCATCTTAACGTGCATCTACTTCTCATTATAACTATTTCTCACGTTAACCTCAACTTCTTACTAAAACTCAACCTTATGTTTGTAATTAATGATTAAGTATATTGATCTATCTCTCGTTAGCTTTGTTACTAATTGTTTAACTATCAATTGCTAGTATGTTGTTTTACAACAAGTTGGTTTAGTGTCTTGTTCCCCTACTGATTTATTCCATTTCAATCAATCATAAATTTTTATTAATGTTTGATGCGTTTATTTGCTTTCAGTTTAACTAAAATCGTAAATAAAATAATTGAAAATGGAACCATATGTTATATTTATTTGAACAACTAAATCGCTTAAGACAAAAACCGAGTAATAATTGGAAACGCATCGGGTTGGATGAATTATTCGGTTTAAAAAAAATTGACCCCTTAATGTGCCTCCGACTAAAAGTTTCTGGATCTGCCACTGCAACAAATATTCGCATGAAAAACACGAAAAGAAATAAAAAGCCCTCACTTGATATACCTTAGGGTCTCAAGAAATATGAATGGTTTCTAGAGAACCAACCCATCCTCAATTAAAGCAAAATTAAAAGTAGAACGCAATAGATAATAAGTTAGAACACTTTTACAAGAGCTTCAATTAGGTTTGGGTTGACATCAATTCTTTATTAATTTAAAAAAGTTATAAATTTTTTATAATGGGTCAATATTAAAGTTTTTATTTCAATCCAATTTGCAGACGACTAATCCACCAAATTGCGCGCAATCACATGTAACTTTTTTTTACTAACTTAAAAATTATGGAAGTTTTTGTATATTATATGGTCACAAAGTTATAAATTAAAATAATGACCCATATAAGAGTTTTTATTCCATTTTTGTATGAACTACATTGCATGCATATTTAACTATTTATGAGGTGGGCAACAACACCCTCCTTACATGGCAACTATATATCCTTTTTTAGATTTTTATAAATACAATACAAAATTTGATCAATCAAGATTGCCGTATGAGTTCAATTGTTACCCCAAAATAATGCAATTTGTTTTATATGTGCCATAGGAATCGATTTGCATTTAAACCATTATGAATATTCGTTTAGTTTGTTTACTGGACGAGAATGGTTTAACTAACTTTGATGGTTACTTATGCATTATCTCTATCTCTGTATCCACAAATGACTGTTTCTACCATGTAAGCAGTCATGATATCGATAGCGGTTGTAGAATTTCCATAATATCAATATGTGGCTTGTATTATTAGCTGAATTGGAATGTTTGAAAACTAACGTGCTGGCGGCTTGACCATTCACTTGGAGCATGTCAACTTAGTCTCCAACCCAATTCTTCTTAGCATTTTAATTATTGTTATACGTTCAAGCTCGTAAAGACCAATAGACTAAAAGAATGTAGTTCAATTGTATGTATGCTTTGCATAAACTTGATAGTTAATTCGCTTAAACTGGATAGTTAATTCGCTTACAGTTATCAGATGTCTAAACTTAATCACATTATATCCAAACTCGACTCAAAGGGTGAGTTTGTTTATCTTGGCTCGTATCCGTCAAGTTTTTCTATGAGTTTGGCTCACAACTTGTACATAAAGTATACACCTTTGAACCTAGTAAGTCCTTTTTGGTCCTAGAGCTCCATATTGGGTAATCTTTGCTTTTTAATAGGTTTAGCTTCTTTTTATATAGCACGTGAAAGCCAACAAACTAAAGAAAGCAATTGCAGTGTAGTCTTGTATATAGATTTTATCTGAGCCGGGTAATTAATTTGTTTATTGTTAATGAATAGTTCAATCCTAATTCGATTAGGTTTAAACTCGACTTGAATGACAAGTCTGTCTATATTGCCTTGTTTTTGTCAAGTTTCCTTCGGGGTTGGCTCATGTGTAAGTGGATACCTTCAGAACTCATAAGATATTTTGTTCTTAGAGCTACATATAGGGTAATCTTTACTTTTAATTAGAAATTTTGTTCCTAGAACTATAGATTGGTTAGCTTTATTTATATAACAAAAATCTATGGATGAAAAAAAGGAAAATTAAATCGAGGGCCATTGAGTGACAGAATACCAAATGCTTACTGGATGAGTACTTAGCGGCAAAAGTCACCAACCTCAGTTATTTTATCGGATAACATTTTTGACGATTTAGATGGATTGTTCGTAAGCATCCTTTACGTAGTAAGAACTTGCCACGTAAGACTCTACTTCCTCACTTATCGAATAAGATCATCTATCGGTCAATGATATGCCTTTTAACGAGTATAATTTTGGTACTTACCATGCTAATCCATTATGATAAGTAATATCTTTATAAAGTTAAGTAAGAATTATTCAAAATTTAATTAGTTCCAAAAACTAATAGAACTGTAATTAGAGACTATCCATATTTTCAACTTGGTATCTCTTACTAAATCCAGCCAAAGCGATTAAAATGATTGTATAGGGATATTTTTGGTTGATAAAAGGATTGAGAATAAAAAAGCTTTGAGTTGTTAAAATATTTGAACAAAATTTTACAAGGAAATAAACAAAAGTCTTAACGTATGACGTAAGATGCGTTTCACCGTTATAATAAACCTATACCATGTCTTTTAAGGTATGGTTCACGTCATAGTGCGTTAAGGCACATCATAGTGCTCTACATTGAAAAAGTTAACCGAGCTCGAACCCTACATTGAAAAAGTTAATCAAGCTCGAGCCCAATATTATTTTTTGAACTCGGCTCGATTAACCTACTACTTGACACGACTTGACTCTTTTACACCCCTAGGACTTGATACAGTACCAATTATTTTCGTCAATATATACCATGTACAAAATCAATTATAATGGGTAGACAAAATCATGCACCCTTTAACAAACACATCCACTTGATCGGTTCCAAAAAAAAAAAAACCTAGATGGTACATATTGATACATGTTTATTCTAACTTCAAGTTACATATTCACTTTGTTCGAATGTTGAGTGACATTTTGGGTTTCCCAATAACACATCTAATGTTTAAGAATCTCTAAATGCAAAGAATAAAACTTATTTATATTATCAAGTTACAATGTTTAATATTTAATATATGAATAAAAAAACTAATAACTAGTTACATAAGTCTACATCATGGTATTGTTATTGATTTGGTAGTATACAACTTCAAAACTATATATCAACCATGTTTGCTATTTACATACTTATTACCATATTAAAAACCGGTTATAATTCAAATCGATTAAGTTAATACCAATTTGTCAATTCAGTCGACTAATATAATTTAATACAAAATATCCAAACCAAAAACCGATTATAGTTAAAATCGGTTAAGTTAATACCAATTTATCAATCCAGTCGACTAGTTTAGTTTAATACAAAATTATTCATGCAAAACCAAAACCGTTATAATCAAAATCAGTTAAGTTAAAACCAACTTGTTAATCCAATCGACTAGTTTAATTTAATACAGAACTATCCATATAAACCAAATTCGATTATAATTAAAATCGATTAAGTTAATACCAACTTGTTAGTTCAGTCGACTAGTTTAATCTAATTTAATACAAAATTATCCATATAAACCAAAACCAACAAAAGTATGTGTGGAACCCCGAAATCCCCTTTTCGAATATTTGCCACAATAACAAATGTCACAATCTCCTAATCCCCCACCCAACAAAAAATCATTCATATTTATTCATCCACACCTTTGACAACAATTTCTCACTTCCCCCACCCACCCACCATTTCTTCCTTTTTTTCTCCAAAAAAATCATCCAAAAACTCCAACCTTGAATGCCACAAGAGAAATCAAGAACCACTCTTTTGCTTGTAATTTTTAGATGTAGATTCCGTTCTGGCTTCTCGCTAGTTTTTTTGGGTTAATAAAATCGTCTTGTCGTTAAAAAAAAAAAAGAGAACCACAATGTCGTCATTGGGGGACGCAACCGGTTTACCTCCAAAAATCTCCAAAAACATCATGCATAGATCCGACCCGAACCTTGCCGCCACCGCATCTCCGGCCACCGATGAATACAACAACCGGTCCAGCAACTTCTCCGCCTGCGAACCCAACCGCTTGTCCGACGAAGCCTCCCCGATGCTTATGTCGCCGTGGAACAACACGACCCCTATCCAACCGTCCCCGTGGCACACCGAAACCACCTTCACGGACGTCGGGGCCGGGCTTGGACTCTCTGCCTCGGACGACCGAGCCAACGGCGGGCTCATCGGGTCACTCGTCCGAGAGGAAGGCCACATCTACTCGCTCGCGGCCGCGGGAGACCTCCTCTACACGGGATCCGACAGCAAGAACATCCGCGTGTGGCGGAACATGAAGGAGTTTGCCGCGTTTAAATCCAACAGCGGGTTGGTGAAGGCGATTATTTTGTCGGGTAACCGGATCTTTACGGGTCACCAAGACGGAAAGGTTCGGATTTGGAAGAAGAGTAGTAAGGATCCAAGTTACCATAAACGGGTCGGGACGTTTCCCACATTTTTCGACATCTTGAAGACGTCGATGCGGCCAAAGAACTACGTTGAGGTAAAATTCAATTGGAACTATAAACCGCGAAACTATAAAGTTTGAATCATAAATAAAGATATTTACTTTATTTATAAAGATATAAAGAAGATTAATATAGTCACAAAAGATTGTATAAACAATCTGTTTATTACTAAAGATTTTTCACAAAAGATCATTGTAAATTTTGTTTATTACAACCTGTTTGAAAATTTTTTCTTTGTTAAAATCAACCAAAACCTTAAATTATATGGTGCTAACATTGTACCCTCTTGTTCATTCTACCAAGAGGAGCACAAAAAAACCGATTAACCGAAAAAAACCAAAATTTATTTTTAAAAAATCGGTTCCAAATAAAACCAGTCTGGTTTAAATAAAAACTTGTTTTTTAAATCGGTTCCAGGATTTTACGATGATCGGTTTTTTTTATCGGTTTAAAAACCGGTTAAAGAAAAACTGGTTTTAAACCGAGTATAAAACCGGTTTTGGAGCATGACTCAATATATATACCCAGGTTCTAACCCCATCGAACACATATTTTTAATCTTTTTCAAGTCACTTATTGAAACAATTATATCTTTAGTCCATAATTACCTTTTTTAATTCTTTCAATTCTCTATAGTATGTTGCTATTTATATAATTATAAATTATATGTATTTATATAATTATATGTGTTTTGATATTTATATAATTTATATTAATAAATACTTAAAAAGGCCCAAAATACATAAAATGACCCAAATACAAAATCTAGCTAAAAATAACCTAAATGAGAAAACAAGTACTTTTTAAACCGGACCGGTTGGATATAAGTTTTATTTCGAGATGAAAACCGAGTAAAAACCGAACCGATTTTTTTAAAAACCGGTTTTTAAAAGACCGGTTCGGTTTTTTAACATGATGGAAACTTGCCAACCTCACATCTCAATTTTCCAACAGGTGAAGCGGAAGTGCACCACGCTCTGGATCAAACACTGTGACGCCATTTCGTGTCTCAGCATTGACGAAGACGAAGGTCTTTTGTATTCCGCCTCATGGGATCGAACCTTTAAGGTATGGAAGATCTCCAGCTCGAAATGCCTAGAGTCCGTCAAGGCCCACGACGATGCCGTGAACTCCGTCGTCAACACGAAATCCGGGCTGGTGCTCACAGGGTCCGCCGACGGGTCCGTGAAGGTGTGGAGGCGCGAAGGCCACGGGAAGTCGATGAAGCACCACCATGTGGAGACGCTGCTGGACCAGGAGTGCGCCGTGACGGCCCTCGTGGTGGCGGACAACGGTTCGTTCATCTACAGCGGATTGTCCGACGGGTTGGTGAACTTTTGGGAGTGGCAGAAGAAGATAGCTCATGGCGGTCTCCTTAAGGGGCATAAGCTCGCGGTGTTGTGTTTATCTGCGGCCGGAGATTTGTTGTTCAGCGGGTCGGCTGATAAGACAATATGCGTGTGGAAGCGGGTGGGGAGTGTGCACACGTGTCTGTCGGTGCTGACGGGGCATGTCGGACCGGTGAAGTGTCTGGCGGTGGAGCACGCTGGCAACGGGAAGTGGGAGGTTTACAGTGGGAGTTTGGATAAATCGGTGAAAGTATGGAGCGTATCGGAGAAGGTACAGGATAAGGAATAGGTGGAGACAATTCAGCGTATGTGCCATTCATGTCCATCAATCGGATGAATATACATTTTATCGGACTGAGAATGTTAAATTAAATTTTAAAATATAAAAATTCTGAGTTGTCATCGTTTTATTGGTTGGATGGAATTGACAGGATCAGAGTGTAATAGCTGTTGGATTAGGTTATTTTGGTTTGTGGAGTGTTGATTGTAGGAAAATAGTTTCACCAAAATAGGAAAAAGTAAGAAATAAAGAGAGATGAGAACAAACCCAAGAATTGAGTCGAGGCCCGTGTTAAACACGGTTTCCTTAAAACCGATTCGCCCCCTACCGGTGCGTCGATTTCCCAGGATACAACGACTCGAAACAGAATCGAGTTCTGTCGGACTTCACTATGATGCCTGAATTTGAGAATATATGTCTTGGTTTTTCACGTGTGTTTGGCTTTCTATGAAGTTACTTTTCCATATGTGTGTCTCTCTCATATTTTAGCATATCTCTTCTTTAGAACTCAATCTTTGAGTACTATATATATGCATAACACATATGTAACTCATAGAAGGTTTAAAAGCCAACAATAATGACTCATTATTTCTATGGTTATAACCTCCATTTTTTAAAGCCAACATAATGGAGCATTATTTCATTGTTTTATAACCTCCATCTTAATTTCCATTCAAAATTCAAACTAATATTAATATTATAAATTTAAACTAAATTAATATTAATATTAATTTTTCCAACAATCCCCCACATGAATGGAAATTATCATAGACATCTCATATATCATGATACTCAAATTCAATGTCGGAATCTTGCAAAGGATAGGTAGGCGTTAACCTTTGAACCTTCCCTTATGAAGCATGTCTAGTCTACTAGCAAATCAGTAGACGCGATGTCCTTGAACTGTTTTGCCATTTGTGTAAACATTAACATACTTCACACAAGATTCTTCCTGACATGATAAAGTCCTCATAGTCGTGTTCGTTATGGTCATGAACACTGCCTGGTTCAGAGAAAGCTTTAGGAATGTATCCCCAATAATTCCCTTCGAAGCGACCCCACTTCTCTTTCTCATAGGTGATTATCAGTAATCATTAAAAGCTTTGTGCTTATCCTCATTTTTCACTGTCTTAGAAGTTTACTAACTCCCCCCACAGTAACTCTCCACATTCATACAACTAGGTTGTCCTTTTGAACCCAGATATTGGGATCTCCAGTCTTCTGGGTAAGGTTTCCTTTGCATGAATTATTAATTCAGGGCTTATGTCCCATTCATCTTAAGGACTTATAAACTAAATCTCTACTTAAACTTTTTGTAAGTGGATCCACAATGTTATCTTTTGACTTTACATAGTCAATCGAGATAACTCCAATAGAGATTAGTTGTCTTATCATATTGCGTCTAATGTAACTTCCCATTATACATTGTACTTTGAGCTCTGCCAATTTTCGATTGGCTATCACAGTGTATACAAATGACCGTTACCGGCTTAGGCCATTTGGGAACATCCTCCACAAAACTGACGCAACTACTCTACTTTCTCGCCACATTTATCTAGGGCGATAAACTCAGATTCCATCGTGGATCTGGCTATAATAGTTTTCTTGGACGATTTCCAAGATATAGTCGCACTTCCAAGTGTAAACACATATCCACTTTTAGATCTGGAATCTTTTATATCAGATATCCAATTTGCATCACTGTATCCTTTGATTACAGTTGGATATCTTCCATAGTGCAGTCCACACTCTCTTGTGTACCTTAATAATCTAGTAATACTCCTCCAATATTCAACACTCGCATTACTAGTGTATCTACTTAGCTTGCTTACTGCGTATGCTAAGTCAAGTCTGGTACAACTCATGAGATACATCAGACTGTCTAGTATTCTTGAGTATTCCACTTTGTGCAACACTATCCTCTCTTATTCTTGGATAGATGTTGACTAGTGTCACTAGGAGTTTTAGTTATACTTGTGTCTCCTTTATAAAACTTCTCAAGAATCTTGTCCACATAATGTGTTTGACTTAACACTAGACTATTTTGAGTTCTTGTGATCTTTATTCCAAGTATCACATATGATAAACCCATGCCTTTCATGTCAAACTTAGATTTCAACATATCCTTCGTGGACCTTATCATTTTGTCATCACCTCCGATGATAAGCATATGACATACTTATTTTAAAAACACTTTCCAACATGGATTGATCAATCTTTTGATGTCATTGCTTTGGAGCCTGTTTTAAGCCATATAAGGTATTAACAAGTTTACACACCTTGTTCTCTTTACCTTGGGCAACGAATCCCTTAGCCTGCTCCATATAAATTTCTTCTAAATCTTCATTTAGAAGATCAATTTTCACATCCATTTGGTGCATTTGCAGATTTGCAATTCCCAACATAAAACTAACGGATGTTAATAATCTAGACTTTCCTTTTGTCTATATCCTTTGATGAAGATATCTATACATTATACCATTGTATAATGTTATGTCATCTAGTGACTTTTCCATCCCTTTTTCACCATTAAGATATCATAACTTATCAAATGTTTTATGATTTCTAGTTTGTAAGTCTCTCCAAATGTGACCACAAACTATTCGGTTGCTTAGAGTCTTCAAACTCATACATGAATCATTTGCACAAATCTTGATTCAAATGATATGATTATCTACTCAATCTGTTTGCATAAGTTGATACAACTAATGTATTTAAACATTTTCATTGAGTAATATCTTCTTCTATATCATGAATAGAGTTGCTAGCTATGCAATACGTTTAAGCTATAACAAGAAGACACACATATGTTGATGAATTCACAAAAACATTGGCCAGATGTTCTTGTCAATGCATCATACATGAGTGTTATTGTCACCACCAAAGAGCTTAATCGCAACTATCTATAAGTGACAATCTAGGCATCCAAAACTCTAGGATCCTAGTTGTTCTATAAATATAGTCATACTCAATGATCACTCTATCATGACTATATTCTCTTTTTGATATATTTAGCTTAGGTTATACACAAAGTTTTAACCTTTACTTTCATTGCTAATATTTCATCAAACTTATATGATGATTTAGATCCAAACTTATTGGATTCGTCTATCAATTGATATCATGGCGTTCTATTACCAATCATGATTAATTCGTTATAAACTCACAATTAAACGAATTAAAATTGTAATTATTAATTCATAATTGACAAACAATTACATGAATTAAAACCGAATGGTTAATTCGTAATTAAACGACTTATAATCGAAATGGTTAATTCATAATTGACAAACAATTATTGAATTAAATCCAAAATATACATAAGTATATAAACACATTCAGGGAAACTATTATTTACTCAACCCCTTTCGGTAGCTCTACTCGAACACAACCAGGAAAGACGGTGAGGGTGGTATGCTCAAAAGCATTTAAAAACACGACCTCATTAGAATAGAAAACAATCCGCCTATATCTTTCCTAGACATTGTATCCAAATAGGTGAGCCTATTTGGAGTTGATTCATAATTTTTCCAACTTAAATGTGTAATTAAACGAATTATTATCGAAACATTTAATTCATTATTGACAAACAATTATATGAATTAAAACTGAAATTTTAACCATGTAATTAATTCGTAACCGACAAACAGTTAAACGAATTAAAAACAAAATTCGAATTTAACGTAATTAATTCGTAACCAACAAACAGTTAAATGAATTAAAATCAAAATTCGTAACTGTCGTAATTAATTCGTAACCGACAAACAATTAAACGAATTAATTATCACATTTTTTTTTTCAAATGTAAGGTACCCCCACATTTCAAGGTACTCAACCTTTCTTATTTCCATAGAATAAAATTCTATAAGATTGTCATTATAATTTGACTTACTAAAGATGCATAGTCAAAATATATTTACTCATCAAAATATCATTGATCGGCTATCATATTAATTGGGATTTAAACCTATATTAAAAACTCACTTTAATATCAAGATAATATTGACATGAGATCAAAATTTGTCCAAATTTTGGTTACATTAAAATAGATAAACTATTTTATTTTCTTGCAAAACCAAAATCCCATCATATAACAAATGGAGTTTATGTATACCAAGTTTTCACTTTATTTTAAAAACTCCATATCAAGACTTTTGTTCTTGAGAATTAATCCGTACATCTCATCGTGGATGCATCCTTTGTCCAAGACACCAATTGTCCTAACAATTAAAGCCCCTCCCTCAATATGGAGTGCCAAAAATATCCATCTTTAACCAATTTGCTTGTGGATATAAATTGTTAGAAACAACATTCTTTCATTAATCTTGTAGAAATCATTGTTCTACTTTTCCAAATTTCATCATTTTAAGCACCCTTCATTAATGAGTACCACATATCTCATTTGGAACCACTCACATGGCATTTGGTTCCGAAAACCAAACATCATCCCCTTCGCGGGGATATTCTAATTTTAAGACCGGTGTTACCCATTTTGCTTCCCACTAAAGAAAACAATGCACCATTTTGTTTCCCACAAAAGAAAACAATGCACCATTTTGTTTCCCACAAAAGAAAACAATGCACACTTATATTTATAAAAGTTTCACTCTTATAAACATCAAGGAGGTTATGAACTAACCTTTGCACTCAAAACAAGATATTGCATTTTATAAATGAACTTCTTCCATTTATAAATTTTGTGCATAAATAAGCAAAGAGTTGCTTAAATATTGTGCACTAACAATTTTAACATATGCAAACATATTGCAAATCCGACAATTGTTTTAGGCACTATAGATGTATTTTTCTCGAAACACATCATACAAGTAAATATTCGGAATGTTTCTATTCATATTTCACAATCTCAAATTTTGCCAAAAACAACATAAATTCGTTGTTTCAAACGATAACAAAATATAAGAGAAACAAACATATCATTTCTTTTCTTGGTTTTTAGAAGAAGAAATCAATGAAGGTTGATATATACAAACTCATCTTCTACAATAATCAAAGCAAAAAGTTTTATTTTTCAAAAATAACACTTGCTCTTGCCCATTTTCACTTAGAAAAACAAAAGTAACAAAAAGTTACCAACCGATTGGTGAAACAAAGAAATATCGAAATCGGTTTTAAGATTGTAGGAAAATAGTTTCACCAAAATAGGAAAAAGTAAGAAATAAAGAGAGATGAGAACAAACCCAAGAATTGAGTCGAGGCCCGTGTTAAACACGGTTTCCTTAAAACCGATTCGCCCCCTACCGGTGCGTCGATTTCCCAGGATACAACGACTCGAAACAGAATCGAGTTCTGTCGGACTTCACTATGATGCCTGAATTTGAGAATATATGTCTTGGTTTTTCACGTGTGTTTGGCTTTCTATGAAGTTACTTTTCCATATGTGTGTCTCTCTCATATTTTAGCATATCTCTTCTTTAGAACTCAATCTTTGAGTACTATATATATGCATAACACATATGTAACTCATAGAAGGTTTAAAAGCCAACAATAATGACTCATTATTTCTATGGTTATAACCTCCATTTTTTAAAGCCAACATAATGGAGCATTATTTCATTGTTTTATAACCTCCATCTTAATTTCCATTCAAAATTCAAACTAATATTAATATTATAAATTTAAACTAAATTAATATTAATATTAATTTTTCCAACATTGATATGATCTTAGAAGAATGATTTTGATTTTGGGTTTAGACGGCTGAGATGGGATTTTGGGTTTATGAAATATTTGTTTATAAGTACATGGTAAAGTTTCTTGGTTTATAGACAGAGGAGAGGCATTGTGTACTTGATTAATTTCAAAATAAAATCATTAGTCCCAACTCCCAGTAAAAGTCACATTTTTGTTGAGTTTCAAACATATAATTATTTAATTAAGCGAATAATACGTTATCGATGATCGAAAGATTGATTGTAGTTCTACGAAATCTAAGTTATAATCATGTAATTGGACCGGGCCGGCTGATTCAACCACTGGGTATTAGAACCACTAAATCGGACCCTTTTGAAACCGCTTTAAATCATTTTTTTTGTCATCTACTTTCCATATGCAAGGTTAGTACTTTCATAAAAATAGTTATACGACGTACTTTTAATATATTAGTGTGCTATATTTTTGTTACATCTTTTTTTTATTTGGTATTTTAGGAAATGAAAACAATGATGAAGATAATGTACTTCCCAAATGTTGTATTTAAGTATTTTGATGTTGGAACTTGAAAGTGTTTTTAAACTTACATACAATTTTTTACAATTTTTAAAAAATAATTATGACGTCATACGGTTCTTTAAATGTCCGACTGGTTGAACTACTGAACCTAGTATGACAATCGTTTTAATGACCGGTCCGGTTTTCAAAACCTTGGTTATAATTGAAATTAACGATAGCAGAAGAATATGTTTATTAATAATTGTGACACACTGACGTATGAATTATGATATAAAAATCTCGTATTGTTTTTATTTTGTTTGAGGAGTAATATTGATGTATACCGGACCACTTTGAGTGAAAATTACTTTAATGTAAACTTAGTCTTCTTGAACATGCATTTGGTCGTTTACGATCCATATCACGAGAGCGTTTGTTTGTTAATTTTTGGAAATAAGAAAACGATGACAAGAAAGAGAAGGTTGAGTGATATAGAAAACGGAAGAAATGCTTTTCATGTTCCGTTTTTCCACTAGTATAGTTTACTTCTATTTCAAGGGACCAGTGTCATAAAGCTTGTTGGGAGAGAATTTGTGAACTCAATACGTGTCATGAAATATAAAAAAGTCAAGCTCGTAATATAAAGTTTAAAGATATGTTTGGTTTCGTTTAAGTAATGAGAATGAAATAGGAAAGCATATCGGGAATGGAATGGGTATTCACATTAAATTGTTTTGCATTATTGATGCTTGGAGATGAAAAAACTCGTGAAAATGACCAGACAAGTTCACCTAACAAAAATTAAAAGTAATATAGTTCTTCCAGTGTTCTAGAGATGATGTCGCTCTATTAAACTAGGAAGGTTAGAGTTAGGTCATACAATTACTTTTTTGACTTGATTTCTACGTTGTAGCAATCTCATTATGTTTTCACTGTTACAGTTTTGAGGATTAGGATTGCAGACATTGACATGAGTTATATCTTTAGTCATCGCGAAACCATCAATCGCCATCAAAGTGTTTTATCCTACATTTACATTGAAACCTTATTGGTTAAACGACATATAATTCTTCCCGAATAAGGTTTCAATCCTATGAACACATTTATCGAATAAATCATGAAAATTGAATGAGCTCTACATAAGTCAAGCAAGATGGTGCAAATGGATCCATATGAACATGGATGCTAATGATCTGTGAGCAGATCAAACAAACCTTCAAAAAAGTATTGTTTCATTTCTTGATGTGGGGTAGATAAGGGAGAATTTACCCTTAATGTAAGTAGCTAGGTCCCGAGACCTGACTAATTTATTTTTATTGTTATTGGAAGTTATATATATATATATATATATATATATATAAAATTTTTTTGTTGATATCTACCTTAAAAAATTTAGAGGAACTACCTTAAAATTTTATTTCGTAGTTTATGGGAAACAAAGACTAGGGCATTGTGTTGGATAACTCCCCCTTGTTGTGCATAGGAGGTCGTATTTTTGTTTAAGGCCCAACAATTTTAAATCCGACCCAAATATTAAGAAAACCATGAACGTAACAAAGAAACATATAATATTTCCAAAGGTTTATCTTCTCTTGAAACTTGCATTGACTTTACCCTTTGCAACATCAAGTGTGGAACGTGCAACTTCAAAATTTCAACAATGAAGTTGATAAAGACGAGTACACGCAACAAAATGGGTGATCGAATTTTGAGCCTTAGTTTCATATATTAAAAAAGTTATTTTAGAACGTATTAGTAATGATACGATTATGCAAATATTTCAAGGTATAAGACCTTGCTGACTACAAGTCTACAAGTCTACAAGTCTAAGAACTTTAATATTACTATTGAGTATATGTTTGATTTTTAATTTTAATGATCCAACTCGACAAAAGTATAATTGACACTTTTTTCCCGGCTAAACTTAATTAGGGAAATACATGGTTTTTTGTTCTATATTCGCTATCGTGAAATCTTCCCTTAAGTCTATAAAGATCTCTATTTTTCTTCCTGAGATATTAAGGAAAACACCTTACCAATAGGCGACAGGAGATCCATTAACAATATATGTCCACGAATATGTGAAAAAGAATCGGCAAGTCCCATTAGGAAATTCATCTTTTGTTCCATATGGAAATAAGCTTCAATTTCTATAAATCTTTCAGTTTAGTAAAATACAATACATGCCAATGGTGTCTTGATCTCGTATCAGGCTTACAATATGTCGCCTAATTTTGGTAGATCCGTGGCCCGTGGGTCGTTTTCCTTGTGAAATACGTTCCGTTAACTTCTCCCACTAGGGGTGAGCATTGGAACCGGATACCCGTCTTTAGAAGTGGAAGCGCTCTGGAACTATCGGTTCTGGAACGGGAACCAATGTGATTGATTCCGGTTATGGTTCCTAAAATACGGAACCGATTAAGATTGGTTCCAATTCTCTTTTTTGGAACCGTTACCCGTTGGGTATCCTTTTGGACCAATTACGTGTTTTATTCGTTTTGATCCAAGTGTTTTATTTGTTAGGTGTTGACGACTTGGCGTTTTTACCGGATTAGTTTTCACTATTTGTTGTATTTATTTTTATGTTGACACTTTGTAATAGACTTAAAATTACATTATTATTGTACGAAATGTTAAAATTTAAATAAAAGAAATTGACACCGGGTACCCAATACCGGAACCGGCAGTTCTAGGACTGGTTCCAAAATTTAAAGAATTGATGTAAGCGGTTCCAGTTCCTCCATTCTAGGAATCACTGTTCTTGTTTCGGGACTTGTTCCATGAAATTTGGTCGGGTATGATGTCTATGATTACACCTACTTCCCACTTCTCATATGTAGTCTCTATAAATATGATACTTGCGGAGATTTCTCTTAATACTGTGTTGAGAATCCATGAAATGACCATATGATTGTTCCGTGTCCACAAATTAAGCTTCAGTTGGTCAGTTCCGTTAGGTTTATCTAACAAACCATCAGTAAAACGGACCTTATTCTTCAGAGATAAAGCGATCAACATAAATTTGTGTTAGGATGGATAGTTTTCATCGACCATGGACGGACTTGGCTCCGTGTCCATGGTGGCATGGGCAAGCGTATTATTTGTTCGCCGAGGGTAAATTTTTTGAATTTTATGAAGGTGCAACCGTATTATTTTGGGGGTGCCACCGTATTGTTTTCGAAACTTATATATGAATCAATCAAAAAAACCGAAAAATCATATCGAAAAAATTAAATATACAAAAAAAAAACAAATTAAACCAAAGAACAAAAAACTTCAAAATCCTAACCAAACAAAACCCAAACCAAAACAAAACCAAGATTCTCTAGCAGTCAATCAAACAACCCAATAAACGTTCTAATTTTGTGGAACAACTTTCAAATTATTATCTTTTAGTTATCGTCTTTTTTTTCTATACAAAATGTATATACATCATATAGGTTAATTTCTTTTACTTTTCTTAGCAATTGGAAATCGGAACGTTCTTTTAAAACCATAATAAAAAGATGAGAGAGACTAAAAACACATTGAAGTTTGGTAGTAGTGGTTTTACACTTATTGAAATTCCATGAGCATATGCTATTCAAATAGTATATAACTATTGTAAATACTAGTAATACTAACGGAAGGAAAAAAAACAATATACCTAGTGTAAGAAAAAATAGTTAGTTACACAAAATATGAGGTGCCTACATTTGATCTCCAATGATTTATCAACTTTTAAAATCTGGAGTTTTCTACAACAAAACATTTAACCACATTTAGGCTGTGTTTGCAAACTAGCTGATAGCTGATAAGCTAGCTGTTGATTGATAAGCTAGTTAGTAGCTGATAAGCTAGCTTATAAACAAATTATATTTGACAAAAACTAGCTTATGAGTATGTAAAATGACCAAAAATTGTATCTTTGAATTTAATAATTAATATTAATAGGGGTATAGTTGGAAAAAACTACAAAAAGCTCCCAAAATCTACTCAAAGTAGCATTTCAAAAAGTTAGCTTATGGTACATGTTTGGATGGAGTAGCTTATAAGCTAACTTATCAACTATCTTATAAGCTAGCTTATTTTTGCCAAACACAACCTTAACCACCTTATATCAAGTTTAAAAAGTGTATCATATGATATATAATATATGTTTGGGAGGTGATTGATACTCACTAGAGAAAGCCACTTTTTTTTTTTAAAGCATCTCAAACCCACCTCTAAATTTTTTTATCATTTATATATATTAAAACAACAACCAAAGAGAATGATGTGGCATCTCCTCAAGCCTTCAAACCTATTTATCTTTTTTCTCAATTTTTTGATTTTTTTAAATGTTGGATATGTAAAAGACTAATCTACCCCTTAAATAAAAGTTGTGTATTTCATTATAAGAAGGTTTTTTTAGTAATTTGTATTGCAATTTAAGTAGCTTTTAAGTTACAAACTATTTAACTTCCTATAGACATTCATTTTGCTCTCTTCACCTTTCCATATATTAATTACAAAAAAACCTACCACAAGATCATCTATAAATTACAACCTAATGCTCCATCAAAATGAAAGTAACCACTTTTATGTTGTATATTATGTTCTATGAATGTTTGTATGTTTGTTTTGTTTGTTTCTTCTTTGTAGAATTTAGTTTTTGTCAATACAATTGCTCATCCTTCATAAAATTTTGAGGTAAAGTAAAAATTTTATTTATTTATTTTATGATTATATGAGCTATACATTGTTGATGTGTGTATATGTGTATTATTCTCAATTGATATCATTTTTTTCTATTAAAAAAGTTTCATATATTTTTGAAGTTTTATGTATATATATTATATTTTGTTGTTAAATAAGTTTTAGTTTTTTATTCGGAGTTTATTTACAGTTATTACCTTTCTATTTTCTTCGTCGTACTTAAAAATTGATTATCATGTTGGTAGTATAATTTTTCTTCTTCCCATTAGAATTTTTAAATAATGTTTATGTTTTGTATTTATTTTTCCATTAAACTCAAAAGATTGTCAAATATGTGGAAGAGCGTCAAAACTTCAACACCATGCTACACAAAGAAAAGTTCTACATGTAAGTCTTTCATTTATTCAATTGCTCTTTTAATTCAAGTGTTGTTTTTTTGTTGGATATGTTATTAGTTTTTTCATTTCTTTGTACATGCAACAACATATTTCTTATTCTTTTCTCCAAACACATTTTTTCTCACAAAAACATGGTTTAGGATATGGACTTTTATTTATAAAAGTTTTTTTCCCATTGCCTTCATATGATTTATATGTTGTGTTTTTTTTTTGTAGTATGTGACAAACATGAATAAACTCTAAAGATCGTCAAATGTGTGGAAGATCATTAAAGCTTCATCATCATGTTATACAAAGAAAAGTTCTTCATGTATCTTTTTCATTCAACTACTTCTTCAATTCCGTTATATTTTTGATATTGTCTATGTTATAATTTCATATTGTATTTTTACCCAAATTTTCATTTGTATTTTTTTTTCAGGAGCATAACCCATTACGGTAAAAAAACATATGTTTATTGTTTATTCGAATATTAAATTATTACTCACAAATGGGTCATAAATCTTTAATGACCGAATCATGTTAAAAACTAGATCAATTTTCCTTTATGAATTTCTTTTTCAATTCATACAACTTAAGAGAGTCAACCATGAAACTATTCTACAATCTAATAAGATCTCTACCACCGTCAACAATGCTATTAAAGACAATTATATTAGAAAATGAAGTTGGTGAATTATCTCCATGCAAGAAAAGTGACAAAACTGATAGTATTTGACAATGTTATATAATTGAGTTCAAGTGGAACATGCATCAATCCAATTTTTGACCAAGATCGTAAAAAAATTGAATTGAAAGAAAATGTTGAAAAGAAAAAAGTATTGAAAAAAATTAACTTTGCAATTAATAACACTGAAAAAATAGATATAATTTATAGTGTTGTCTACTTTATTAATTTAACTATAACCAAAATTAATTTTATTTTATTTACACTATGGTAATTATTTTGTGACAACGGCAAAAAAACCCCTGTCGAATTATTGAAGTCATTATATAAAAAAGATACTAAATCTTATGAAAATTAGTAAATAGATATATAGTTAAATACTATTATTAATTTTCTAATTATATGAGACACCTACCATAATATATATTCAAAAATAAAGTCAACAAAATAATACGTGTAACAGAAAATATGAAAGCAATATATAAATACTTAAATTAGAAGAATCAATATATTAGATGAAAAAAGTTATTTATTACAATCACAAATACATATAAATTAATTCATACTCTATTATTGCTTTAGATTAAATCAAATTAAATATGTAAATTGAATTAGAATATAATCAATATCTTTATATATATATATATATATATATATAATATGACATTCCTTTGGTTTTAAAAAACATAACAAAAAATTATGAACGATGCATGTCAAACATTTTGTAACAAGATATGGCTAAGTATATATATATATATATGTGTGTGTGTGTGTGTGTACCACTTATGAAAATAATTTTTATTATAATTGTAGATATTATAAATTATTAACCAAATAATTACATTTTAGCTGTATTTGGATAAATATTTCTTTAAATTATTTTTTTGCTACCGCGCAACGCGCGGTTTTGCCACTAGTTTTAGATAAGAGTCTGTACTAATTAAGAAGTTACAAAATTTAATTAACTATAATAGTATGTTGGGCCAGAAAGGCCTGTCCAGTTTTTCTTTTTTTTTATTCTTTTAGCCCGCATATTAACTTTCACGGCCTAGGCCCGTTGCCAAGTATTACATTAAACATCCATTTCAAGAATGTGATAATGTGAAATGTGTTGTAGGCGGATTTAGACAAGCATAGAGAGAAGAACAAGAGAGCTCATATATTGAGAGAATGTGAAGTGTGTAAGGTACATTTGATAGTGAGGTCTCAACCCCTTTATATAGTGGAGGGGATGAGCCTAGATTTAATGTAGAAATGGGAGTTACAAACATACATAATGACCATCATAATGGTGTTAAATGAGACACTCAATGCTCATCAATTATGAGTTACAACACTCCCCCTTGGGTGTCTAATTTACACCAAACCGCACTACACTGTAAAGTCTTGTATCTTCTGATAATCCATCAAACATTCGCCTCGTTAAAACCTTTGCCGGAGAAAACCCTTTGAAAAAAACTCCAGTCGAAGGAAAAAATGCGATGTGGATGTCTTGAGCTCTTCATGCATTGGATAAATGTGTGCGCCAACACACTATACAAGTGTATGCGCCATCTGACTAGAAAAATTGTGCCTCGTTAAAAACCTTGCCAAGAAAACCCAGTGGGAAAAAAACTTGGTCGAAGGACAAAAGAGTACACAAAGTCAGTAGTGAAAGGGATATAACCATACATGATGTGCCTCATTAAAACCTTGTTAGAGAAAACCCAGTGGGAAAAAAACTCTAATCGAAGGACAAAAGAGTACACAATGGTTACAAGTATGCTACTGGATACTCCCCCTGATTTCGATATACTTAGTGAGAATAGGATCAAGTTGTGTCTCGTTAAAAAAACTTTGTCAAGGTAAACCCTATGGGACAAACCCTTGAACTAAAGAGAAAAAGAGTACACTAGCATTCAACGGGATGCTCCCCCTCACATGTATACGATACACGACATTAAGTATTCATCAGGATGCAATCTTCACTCACACATAACAACAAGGTATGTCATTTAGGGTAGCTCAGATAGCTTCCTAAGTCCGATTGCTTTGACATGTTTTTGGAACGAATACTTTGGCAGTGACTTGGTGAATAAGTCTGCATGATTCTTTTCCGATCCAATATGTTGTACTTCAATCTTCTGAAGTGTTTGTTGCTCATGTGTAAAAAACAACTTTGGCGAGATGTGTTTAGTGGTATCCCCTTTGATGTAACCGTGTTTTGCTTGATCAATAACAGCAGCGTTGTCCTCGTATATGACAATCGGTTCATCGGGATCATGCGCTAAATCACATGTACTTCGGATATGGCCAATAACTGCTCGAAGCCATACACACTCTCTAGTCGCCTCATAGAGTGCGAGTAACTCAGAGTGGTTCGTCGAAGTAGCAACTAGAGTCTGCTTACGAGATCTCCAGGATATCGCCGTATTCCCAATGGTAAAGACATAACCTGATTGAGAACGTCCCTTATGCGGGTCTGATAAGTAACCTGCATCGGCGTAGCCGACAAGGGTCGCGTTTTTCGAAGTACCAATTGCGGTATCCTCACTCGAAGACGCGTAGGGATAGAATAAGCCCATATCCGTAGTACCCTTAAGGTAACGGAAAATGTCTTTGATGCCATTCCAGTGGCGGCGTGTTGGCGCGTTGCTATGTCGAGCAAGACAATTCACAGCAAATGAAATGTCCGGTCTAGTACATTGGGCCAAGTACAATAATGCGCCTATTGCACCCAGATATGAACACTCGGGGCTCAATATCTCTTCATCGTCTTCTTTTGGACGGAACGGGTCCTTTTTAATATCTAGAGAACGGACGATCATGGGGGTAGATGACGGTTTTGCATCATGATGACTAAACCGTCTCAACACCTTTTGGGTGTAGTTTTCTTGATGGATTAAAATCCCATCTTTACGGTGCTCGATCTGCAGGCCGAGGCAATACCGTGTCTTCCCAAGATCCTTCATTTCAAATTCCTTCTTCAGAATTTCAGCAGTTTCCAACAACTCTTTCGAAGTACCTATGAGATTCATATCATCTACATAGACTGCGATAATCGCGTATCCTGAAGTGGATTTCTTTATGAACACGCATGGGCATAGTTCATTGTTCAAATATCCCAGGCCGATCAAGTATTCACTTAGACGGTTATACCACATCCGTCCAGATTGTTTCAATCCATATAGTGATCGTCTCAGTCTAATCGAGAACGTGTTCCGTGGTTGGGAACTACTTGATTCAGGCAACTTAAGTCCATCAGGGACTCTCATGTATATCTCTGTGTCTAGATCCCCATAGAGATAGGCTGTAACCACATCCATAAGCTGCATATTCAGTTTTTCGGAAACTACTAAACTGATTAAGTAGCGGAACGTTATTACGTCCATTACGGGAGAATACGTCTCCTCGTAATCAATACCAGGGCGTTGAGAGAAACCTTGCGCCACGAGGCGAGCTTTGTATCTAACAATCTCATTATTCTCATTACGCTTCCTTACGAAAACCCATTTGTTACCAATTGGTTTTACATTGGGTGGTGTGGGAGCGACAGGTCCAAACACTCTTCTTTTCGTTAAGGAATCTAATTCATCCTGGATTGCTTGTTTCCATTGAGGCCAGTCCGTTCTACGTTGACATTCAACAATAGTACGTGGTTCCATGTCATCATTGCTCATAATGTCAGTGGCCACTGCGAATATAAACACGTCATCGATGACAGTCTCGTTTCGCTTTAAAATATCGTCTAAACTAGCATACTCGACAGATATTTCTAGGTTATCAGGATGATGAGAAATTGATGTTTCTTCGGGAACACGTTCCTCTAATACATCCCCGTGATCCTTAATGATCTCGTGTGGCAAAACGGATGCAACAAGATTTCTCCTCTTTCGAGGCAGAACATCTTTGGAACCAACCGGTCTTCCTCTTTTCTTGGGAAGAGCGGTGGACTGGACGGCCGATGGTAGCGTCCTTTGCACGGTTGGTACATTTGGTGCAACATGTTCAACAGGAACATGGCGTCTCACAGGGACGTCTATCCTTGCAGGCACATTTGCAGCAGGTATATGTGATCTCGTGACATTGGCTAAGTCGTTAAATGCGTCTGGTAGCTGATTAGCAACATTTTGAAGACTTAGGATTCGTTGCACTTTCTTATCACTATGTGCAGTAGGGGGATCTGTATGAGACAAAGTGGGTGTATGCCACGTTAATTCGCGTCGTTCCTTATCAACGTCAACGTGCAAATCTCCCCCTAACGACGGGAAGATTGTCTCATCAAAGTCACAATCCGCATGTCTAGCGGTGAAGAGATCGCCTGTCAAGGGCTCTAAATAGCGAATTATAGATGGGGATTCATAACCGACGTATATTCCCCGTCGTTTCTGAGGTCCAAATTTCGAACGCTTTGGCGGCTCTATTGGAACATTGACTAAGCACCCGAACACGCGTAAATGTGAGACATCAGGCTCATATCCAGTTACCAGTTGGTACGCAGAAAATGGTTGGGTGGCAATGGGCCTCAGACGGACCAATGTAGCAGCATGTAATATTGCATAACCCCATGCAGAAATGGGTAGTTTGGTACGCATAACCAAAGTTCTTGCAATTATCTGTAATCTCTTAATAAGAGCTTCTGCAAGACCATTTTGGGAATGAACATACGCTACAGGATGTTCAACATCAATTCCCAAAGTCATGCAATAGTCATCGAAAGTTTTCGATGTGAACTCCGCGGCATTATCAAGTCTAATAGATTTTATTGGATAATCCGGATGATGAGCCCTCAACTTAATGATCTGGGCAAGGAGTTTAGGAAATGCTGCATTTCTCGTGGACAACAATGCTACGTGTGACCATCTTGTCGATGCATCAACCAAAACCATGAAATATTTAAATGGTCCGCATGTTGGTTGGATCGGTCCACAAATGTCTCCTTGGATTCTCTCAAGGAACTGAGAAACCACTTTTGTAGGTTTTACATGGAGTGGTTTGAGATGTGTCTTTCCAATTGAGCATGCTTGACATAGGCTTTTTGGATTAATAACAAAATTCTTTCCTCCAAGAGGATGCCCATGAGATGCGTTCATTGTCCGAAGCATCGTATTTTGACCCGGGTGTCCCAGCCGGTCATGCCATAACATATAAGTGCTCTCATCAATCGGCGTACGACGAATTATTAGATTGCTTTCAATGTTTTGGATCGTGGTAACATACAAACCACTTGAAAGACATCTCAACTTCTCCAATATACGCTTTTGGTCGTATTGATTGGAGGTAATATATAGGTATTCAATACCATTTTCTGTAGCAGTTTCAATGTGAAACTTGTTTTCTCGAATATCCTTAAAACACACCAATGTACGTCTGGACTTTGGAGAATATAAGGCCTCTGAAATGGTCAAAACGGTACCATTTGACAACATGAATTGGGCTTTACCAAAGCCTTCAACTAGGGTCGACGTGCCCGAAATTGTTGACAATGAGGTTACTTTAGGCGTAAAGTTGATAAAATAACACTTATTTTTTAGGATAGTGTGGGTACTACCACTATCAACCAGACAATCAACTGCCCCACAATTCATGCCTATAAGTAAAAAATAATTTAAAGTAGGTCACACTTAAAAAGATTCACAAGGAAATAACTTTAAATTATATCGAGAAAGTTATTCAGAAAAAACAAAACCATAATCCAAAAGAAATACTCAAATCCAAATGGCAAAACATAATCCAAATGGAGAGAAAAAAAATCCAGGAGCTAAACAATTGCTCAGTTATTATAAAATAGACACCATATCCTTATTATTCTATTTGAGCCACAAAATCCGGGGTCTCAAGAAATTTATTTTCCGCTTCGACAACATTTGCTTCGGCTTTTCTTCCCTTATGATAGTTTTCAACTTCTTGGGGAGTAGCCTTACAAGTCCTTTGCATATGACCATAACCACCACATTTGTAGCATAGAGTTTTATCATTTGCATCATCTCTTTCTTTGGGATGACTGACTCTATTGTTGTTGTTCCTAGCATGAGACTGTTTGGGGGCCACAGGTCGTCGGTAAGGATGATTTTCCGAACCTCGCTTGGCATGGCGAGTTTTAGGCTCACCACGATTCACTGGCCTTCGGGACGACTGGCCCTTGTCTCTTTTCCCTTGCCGTGGGTGAGGACCACGAACAACATTAGCATCCGGCATTGGAATTGCCTTTGTCCCAACAGGACGAGAGTTGTTATTTCTCATTAAAACGATGCTATTTTTCTCATCCAATAGTAATTGGGTAATCAACTCAGGGAACGTTTGGAACTTGGATTGACGATACTGCTTTTGAAGCAAGTTGTCAGAGCTAGGAAATGTAGTGTATGTCTTCTCCAATAAATCATTATCAGTCAAATTTTCACCACAGTAATGGAGAAGAGAACGGATTCTACAAACTTCAGCGTTATACTCAGTAACGGTAGTAAAGTCTTGGAATCGCAAATTTAGCCAATCTTGGCGGGCTTCAGGGAGCCATATGGTCTTTTGATGGTCGAAGCGCTCTTTCAAAGCGTCCCATAATGCCTTTGGAGAAGTGATTGCTATAAATTCAGACTTCATTGTATCTGACAAATGACGACGAAATAATATCATCGCTTTAGCATTCATTTCGCGGGTAACTTCAACTTCGCGATCATCCTCATCATAGATAACGTCCAATAAGCCTTGAGCATCTAGATGGTTCTGGATATCTTGACTCCAATCCAAATAGTTCTTGCCGGCGGCATCTAAGATTGGGAATTCAAGTTTGATCGACATTTTTCTACAACGGGAGAAAAATAAACTGGATTAATTATCATATAAAACGACGGGTTTATATATTTATGGTTTTGTGCATAAACTATGTTTCGAAACGTCTGGTTCGATAAACACTAGTTTTGTTAGCACTAACTTTGTTTCGAATCGACAGGTTCGAGAAACACAAGTTTTGCTCTAAGGAAAAAAATTCTCCTTGATTGTTCGACAGGTCGATTACGAGACACCGATTCAACGAATATATATAAATATATAAACACATTCGGGGAAACTATTATTTACTCAATCCCTTTCGGTAGCTCTACTCGAACACAACCAGGAAAGACGGTGAGGTTGGTATGCTTAAAAGCATTTAAAAACACGACCTCATTAGAATAAATAACAATCCGCCTATATCTTTCCTAGACATTGTATCCAAATAGGTGAGCCTATTTGGAGTTGATTCATAATTTTTCCAACTTAAATGTGTGTATATATGTATATATTGTTCTATAAACTTCATCTAAAAAACTTTCTTTTATTTCGAAAAAAAAATTTGCCGGAAAAAGAACGAGATAATATATATGATTCTTGAAGATATATACGATGGATTAACTATTCAAAAAAAATGCAACGTTTTGTTAATAGTAAATCGTACCTTCCTCCGGGTTGAAATGATGATCTATACAAGAACAAACTTGTATCCTTCCTTCCTCCGGATTGAAATGATGATCAACACAAGAAGAACAAAGTTGTATTCCTAGCTTCTTTGAGCGAAAGTGCCGATAACGTGTTGTAGGCGGATTTAGACAAGCATAGAGAGAAGAACAAGAGAGCTCATATATTGAGAGAATGTGAAGTGTGTAAGGTACATTTGATAGTGAGGTCTCAACCCCTTTATATAGTGGAGGGGATGAGCCTAGATTTAATGTAGAAATGGGAGTTACAAACATACATAATGACCATCATAATGGTGTTAAATGAGACACTCAATGCTCATCAATTATGAGTTACAACAAAATGAATATACTAACAATATTCTCAAATCAATTGAAATCCCATTGAACAACAATCAATTTCTTTATAACTTTTGGGGTTCATTTTATTATGATCATCTTCAACTTATACAATGTTATAATCCATCCTATTCTATAACGAGAAAAAAGGTGACCACTCTTTTAGGTTGTGGTGGTTGCTTTCATACAAACCAAAAAAGATAAGTAGCATCAAGAATTTTAGTAGGAACAATTAGATTCGAAACCTCAGGTGTTGGAATTACAAAAATATAATGTTCGGGCTCTAACCTACTTGAATTTTTGTGACAAAAGTTTCATTGGCTTGGGTTTGTCTTTAACTGGTTCACTTTCGGTTTCTCAAGTGGCTGCTCCGATATTTGTTTCCGACACTTTCGTCTCGGTAAAGATTTCTTGTTGTGGGTTGGTCACAAAAGGGATCACTTTCTCTTCGAATTCGTTCGACAAGACTTCATCTTTTTGGCGGCTTTTCCTTAACGGGGTGGTTGTTTGACCAAGGAAGAAACTGACTCCATAATACAATCAGAGTTCTTGCTTTTCTTGTCGACACCTTCCTCGAAGCTATTAACTCCTGCCATGGCGATTATTTGGTTACCCGATCAGAATAGTATGTTGTTTTCTTGACCTTTGTAAGTGACATCATTATTGTATTGCCACCATCGGCCCAATAGAATATGGCAAACATTCATATCAAGAACATCATCACATAGCACATCTTCTTGGTGGTGCTTACTGTTCGAGATAGGTTTTTTTTGGAATGGCAGACTTAAACTAAAAAAACGACTAGCAAGAAGCTAGCAAGAGTCACATATTACAAGCAAAGGCAAGGTTTGCAGCCAACCCTCCCAATTCAACTTACAATTTTTCTTTCTATTGCAAATCCAAAAATATAATCTACAACTATATCATCAAAAATACATGTTTTCTTAGTTTTCATCGTTCCAAAAATTTGAGCATTACGTAAGTTCCATATCACCCAAAAAGCTGGTCTTGGCCATATCTGGTTGGTCTGTAAGCATTTAGTTGGCCTAACTCCTATATTTGAACATACATTCTAAATAAACTTATACAAATATATAATTTAATCTTTTAAAACAAAAACAAAAATTGTTGTGAAACAAAATAAACCACAAAGAGTTCTTGCTTACTCCACCTAACTATGCATCATATTTTTATTTAATAATAAACTTCATTTAATCTACATATGTTTACATTTTTTTTTATTTTCTTTGGTTTGACGTAAAGCATTTTTTGAAACAACATATTTTTATTTGCATTGTTGCCTTTTAGATCTGCCTCTTTCTTAAAATTTTTTGGAGAGAAGTAAATTTTTAATAGATTGATAGAATATTTTAATATTAAAATCAATGTTGAAATCTCCAAAATGGAGAAACTGTTAGAGATGGATGCAACTTTTTTAGAGATTTTGGTTTTTAGTTCTCCATTTTGAAGAAAAATTGGGGAAACTGTTGGAGATGCTCTAAATACGATTCGAGTATGATGGCAAGATGCGGATGAAGACGAGAGCAAATCGTTCAAATGTGAACTCAACTTTGGTTGTGAGAATCTCAACCACTCATCCGGTCAATAAAGACGGCTTTGACCAAATCCCCTTCTTTAATAATCTCCACCCTTCCATGAATCGCGTCAATCCACCGTGATCGCGTCCACCGTGTTGAATCTCAGCCACACATCTTCGGTTACGATGGAACTGATCACGGAGGATTGACGCGATTCATGGAAGGGTGGAGATTATTAAATAAGGGACCTGGTCAAAGCCATTTTTATTGACTAGATGAGTGGTTGAGATTCGTCCTCGTGTTCATAACCAAAATTGAGTTCACATTTAAACTTTCTCTCTCTCTCTCTCTATATATATATATATATATATATAAGAAATCTGAGGAACAATCTCAACCACTCATCTCGTGGTTACGGTGAACGTGATCACGGAGGATTGACTATTGACTCGATTCATGGGAGGATAGAGATTATTAAAGGGGGACCAGTCAAAGCCGCCTTTGTTGACTAAATAAGTGGCTAAGATTGCTTTATACGTTTTCTTAAATTGATATGTTTTTCATTTCAACCCTCCTAGCGCCGATTTGAGGATTTCAGTGACGATAAGAATTGTTATTTTTCTATCTCCTAATTTTATTTCTCTTTCTTTAGTTTTTCCTAAATTCAAAAAGACAGTGTAACAGGTTTTTGTCATAGATTTTTGGTGTTGATTGCATGCGGTCGTGGCCTACTGCCAGCCATGAAGAGAGATATATAGCTAAATTTATTATTTACATCTATCATCATCATCATCTTATCACCATCAGTTCAAAAATCAATGCATCAAATTCAGCAATTCATGTGCAACTAAATCTTGTTTTCCAGAGTTGAAAAATCTTGTATTGGCTGAATCAGTTAAGCACCAAAAACACCATGGATAATCTCTTCTCTTTCCAAGAAAATTACCCTCTCATCATACTTGAATCTTTAGCCATAATCCTACTCATCTACACCTTATCATCATTGTTCATCTACAACAAAACCAGTAATATTGCACCTGAAGCAAGTGGTGCATGGCCCATAATTGGCCATTTTAACCTTTTTAGGGATTCATCTAATCTTCCTCATCTAGCTTTATCATCCATGGCGGACCGATATGGACCCATTTTCACCGTTCGCCTAGGGATACGTAGAGTCTTGGTGGTGAGTAGTCGCGAGATCGTTAAGGAGATCTTCACCACCCACGATGTCATTGTTTCCGACCGTCCCAAATACCTTGCAGCCAAGATTTTGGGACACAACTATGCTTCTTTCTCCTTCGCTCCTTATGGACCGTATTGGCGCGAGATGCGCAAATTCATCTCTCTACAGTTGTTGTCTAGTGGTAGGCTTGAGAAGCTTAGGTTTATTCAAGTGTTTGAGCTCGAGAACTCGATTAAGAACATGGTCGGGCTTTGGAGGGAGAAGAGAGATGGAGATGGGAAGGTTTTGGTGGAGATGAAGAAGTGGTTTGGGGAACTTAGTATGAATACGGTGCTTAGAATGGTGGCGGGAAAACGGTACACTGGGACCGTGGATGATGGTGATGAAGATGAGGAGGAGATGGAGAAGCGTCGTGAAGTGATGAGGGAATGGTTTATTTACTTGGGGCGGTTTGTGGTGGCGGACGCTCTCCCGTTTCTAGGGTGGTTGGATTTGGGCGGAGATGAGAAGGCCATAAAGAGGGTTTTTAGAGAACTTGATTCCATGGTCGGGAAATGGTTAGATGAGCACCGCCGGAAAAGGGTTTCCCGCGAGACTTCAGAGGAAAAAGACTTTATGGATGTGATGATCTCGGAGGTAGAAGCGGGCGGCTTTTTGGATTATGATGCAGATACCGTCATCAAAGCAACTTGCATGGTAAGTGTTTACCGAAAGTCATTCGACTTAATTTAAACTGATCAATTCAGTTAGAATCGACCGACTATCATTGGGTATTCAGTTATAATAGGTTCGATCCAAAATTTTACAATTCATAAAGGATGGGTTGGTTTTTGGAGGAAGATCCAACATTCAGTAAAACCGAGCTGTTTCAATCCAATTATCATCCAGCTAAAGTCTAATTACTCATCCAATTAATAACTATATATAATAATTAACATATTATGGTATTGTTTTTAGATAATATCTGTACGTAGTGGTTTTTAATAGTTTAAGAAAATATGTGAATAATTGGTTTAAAGGGTTGAGTAATTGGTAGATAAACTGTATCAAAATATTGGATGGATCCACTTAGATCAAATGTTTGACTAATTGTAATATCCAAATGCAAGCAACTGATTTTATCCGATCATCCATTGGATTTGATGTCGGATATGATTTATCAGATAATAAAAATCCAACATCCCTCTTTATGATTAGATCGGATCCACCTAGCTAAATCTATTGGATTTCACACGGATGAACATCACTGTTGCATGCTTCTTATCGCTAGAAGAAATTATCCAATTTTAGCTAGTGTGGCACTGTGACATTATGCATACTAATTTATTTTCTTGTTTTGTAGACTCTTATTATTAATGGCACAGATACAACCGCTATAACGCTAACTTGGGCCCTCTCGTTGTTACTGAACAACCACTATGCTCTAAAAAAGGCTCAAGAAGAACTAGAGATGCATGTCGGGAAAGATAGGCGAGTAAATGAATCAGATATAAAAAATCTAGTCTACCTCCAAGCCATAGTAAAAGAAACATTGCGATTATATCCAGTCGCATTCTTAGGAGGTCCAAGAGCCTTCTCAAAGGATTGCATCGTAGCTGGCTACCATGTCCCGAAGGACACATGGCTATTAGTCAACATGTGGAAGCTTCACCGTGATCCAAAGATATGGTCCAACCCGTTAGAGTTTAGACCCGAAAGGTTCATGAACCCTGACCATAAGGATGTCGATGTTAAGGGAGGACTAGATTTAGGGTTGATCCCTTTTGGTGCAGGGAGAAGATCTTGCCCTGGTATAGGTTTTGGACTTCAAATGTTACATATAGTTTTAGCCACTTTGCTACATAATTTTGATGTGTCGACTCCAAATGGTGGGCCTGTTGATATGACCGAAGCCGCTGGATTGACAAATGCTAAGGCAACTTCACTTGAAGTTCTAGTTGCCCCACGCTTGGTTGCATCAAATTAATGGTTGAACATGTGTACATATGTAAGGACACATTTGATATGTATACATAAAGACACATGTATAAATAAGTAATGTTTGTATCATGTTTGGAAAATAACATTCTTTTTGTTATAATTAATGCGAGCAATTTTATGATAAACTTTATTTTTAATGACGGTCATTTTACCAAGTATCGAATGAAATGATAATGATTTCGCAAAATTAAT
Organism: Centaurea solstitialis; assembly: GCA_030169165.1. Classification (NCBI taxonomy): domain Eukaryota; kingdom Viridiplantae; phylum Streptophyta; class Magnoliopsida; order Asterales; family Asteraceae; genus Centaurea; species Centaurea solstitialis. Next base: position 9,334,742 of record CM058041.1, on the reverse strand, counting down.
TTGTATCCTACCTCATATTTATTGATGGATAATCAAAATTATATTATAAAATACTTTAAAAAATATTTTTTTATACATTAAATATCTACTATTAATTTATGCATAACTATTTATTGATGTATATTACTTATATTTATGATTATAAATAAATGGTATATGAGTATAATTTTTTTAGTACTACATGTTGAATTTTATAAGATAAAAATTCGTTTAAAAATATATAAAGTTTAAAACATTAGTTAAGATAATATATAGTTGGATACTTAATTATATATTAATAAAAAAATACCATTAAACTTAAAATCAACAACTTTTTTTAAATAAAACAAATCATTCTTATTAAATCTAAACTAAACAGTAAGAGTATCCATATCAATTTTTTCTTTCCTATATATTTTATAAATCTTTCACTTCCAATCATGAACCGGTTCATATATGATTTATATATAAAAATTTTAATAATAAAAATTATAATGGTTGAAAATTAGTTATGATAATTAACATATACTTATAATAGTTAATAGAAATAATTTTAAATTACAATAAATAAGTCATAATAATCAAAAGTTTATATAACTACAAAACAATAATTTTAAAGTATTTTAGTATTAATTTATTTGAAGGTATTTTTGAAATTGTCAAAAAAAAACCTTGAAATACAACCATTGGTAATTAATAAAATTAAATAAAAGTTGATAATTTATTTATATAAGGTCATTTACTGTCGACACATTACTACCCAATGATTTCAACTGCCACATCAGTTTTCACTATTTTACCCAAAACTACCCAAAACAACCCAATCCATCAACTATCAACCCAAAATCATTTAAAATAAAAATATAAATAAATAAGAGAGAGAAAGAAGAGAGAGATAGAGAGAGAGAGAGAGAGAGAGAGAGAGAAGGGGGGTGGGGTGGCATGGGGTGGGAGTCATCGGCTTTACCAAACCGATGGGGAGCTACCCGCTCACACCCACGGTGGTGTTCACCAAGGTACCCATTGGGTACCAACTACCCGGGTAGTACCTATTGAAGCCAGAGCGGAAGTAAAATGATTAAATTAGAGAATGAATGAATGAATTAAATGATTTAATTGATAATTAAAATATCAACATTAGGCGGACCAAGCACCAAAGAAATTAAAATTGATATTTAAGATAATGATATTAAATATAAGGAAATGACAAGTTTAAAGGAGGAGAACCTATGTGAGTGACAGTGGGACCCTCCATTCTTTGCTACCATGAACTCATGAAGCGCTTCTTCTGCAAGAAGCGGTACTTCGACGTGGAGTTTAAACCGCTCCCTCTCAACGCCTACTTGGATATATGAACCGGTTCCTAAATCTTCGTAAACCCACTGTTGTGGATGCTCTTAATAAAGTTTTTCGGGGTTTTTTGGTCGTGTGTTAATGATGTTGAAGCTTCTTACCCTGTGTAGTCTTTTTGGGCCTTTGCTCTTAAAAAATGACTATCGACTATCTTTTTTCAGTTTTTTATAAGATCCTTTAAATTTATATTTTTTTCAAAATATAAAAAGTTAGTGTTTTCTCAAAATAATAATATTCTATTTTAAAATTAATATAAATAAAATATGAAATAAACATTAAAATTGAGATATTACAATTGGTCAATTTTACTTGTAGCATTAAAAAACTTACACAGTAGTTGAGATAAGATAACTTTCATTAAGTTGTAAAAGGAAAGGATAAACCAATTAATAAATTAGGACAAACGTTGAGGTTAATGAAGTAATCATGAATAAGATAGGCTTTTTAAATAAAGCATTTTAAACCTCAAAGTGGCAAATTCGAGGATTCGAGGGTTAGTATAACAAAGTTGTATTTATAAGATTCTAAAAACACTACTAAAATAGGGTATTATTGACGACTGAAATAGTTGAAAAACAGTTGGAAATCAGCTTTATCGATAGTTTTTCAACGAAACGAGCGTTGTTTAAAACCTGGGCGGTAAAAGTTACCCACGGTTTTTTCGATGACTTTTACCGATTGCTTTCGAATTGTTTCATTTACCGACGGCTTTACGACGATTTTCTGACTATTATCCAACAGTTTTTCGACGACTATTTTCTGACTATTATCTATAACCACATACAGCAGCCCAAAATAAGAAAGTATATACATCCAGAATAGGAAAGTATATACATCCATCCAATCATTCCATAACCACATATAACAGTAACAACCAAGTTAATTTAAGCTATGGTAACTAGATTAATATGGATGTTCGTATATCTTTAAAAGTATTGTCATTCACTGACTCACAAAAAAGGTTTTCTCAAAGGTCCTAACCGAGGAGGTGCTCCTCTCAGTGTAGGATATTCGTTTTGCATGTGTCACATCTCCTTGCACTCGAAACAGACCTTCCTCCCTAATCGAACAATTGCAGCTAGTATGTCTAAACTTCCCATATTTGTAGCACATGATCGGGTTGGTGTTGCAAGGTCTAAAATGTTTGTTTCTACATTTGTGATTCACATATGAACATTTGTATTTTATATATTTGTTAATTAACTGATTCATATATGCACTAATTAACTGATTCACGCATGAACCTATGGGTTCATAGGTAAACCAGTTAATTAGTTCATATGTGAGTTAGTTAAAAATAGTTAATACCTAAATGCCAGGTTTATATATGACTCTATGTTCATACATAAATCAATTAATAATAGTTAATATGTGAATTGCGCATATTCACATATAATTCATATGTGAATCATACTGGTTCATATATGTATGTATAAGTTTAAGTTCATAGAGGAAAATTCAAATGTGAACCATTTTTTGGTTGTGAACGTGAGTACAGCCGAGAGTGCGACACGTGACGGCTTTGAGTGTGGTCCCCCCTTTAATTCATTCGCCGTGGACCTGACGTGGCGCATAGTCATCCGCCACGTGTCACGCTCTCGGATGTACTCACGTTCACAACCAAAAAGTGGTTCACATTTGAACCCACCCCTAAGTTCATATATGTATGTATAGGTTTAGGTTCATGCAAGACCAACATGTTTTTGTGAGACTCTTTTAAGCATATTTTACCCTTGAAACTTCACAGCAAGACATTGTAAATATAAAAAGAGATTCAACTTTACAACAAAAACACTCTGAAGGTTTTTTCATGGTCTTATATTGTGAAGTTTCAAATGCTAAAACTAAAGTGGTCGCACAACGGCACAAGTCCCACCAAAACAAATATATAAGGGAGTTTTGAATACAATCTGATTATTATAAAGTATATAAATCAATTTTAATCGTCCATTTAGTCTAATAAATTATTATATCTTATTCTAATAGTTCTCATCAATAGTGTTTATTAAAAACCTTCATTTTAGTTCCCATTTTTTAATATTTTAGAAAAAAAGATAGTCATATTGTTGGATTTTGACGCGGTTGGTAAAGATAAATCATAAAATGATTATGACTAATTACATTAAAATGGTTGATTTAATATAAATTACAAATGTAATCAAGTAATAAAGTGATTGATTTATTTAGGTTATCTTGAATTGTCCATCATAATTACTCTATTAACCTCAACATCTTATCCTAATTTGTTGGTTTATCCTTTTCTTTACCGCTACTATCTTTTAGTTGAAAAGTAAATCATCAAGATTACTTTGTAGATTTTTTTAATATACATTGGATTTGGATAACAAAGTTCTTGAAAATAAATCAATTATTACACGAAACCGATAACATGGTATTTCCTTAATAACTAGTTGAAAACTTGAAATGCATACAAACCAAATCAATACATGTCTTTTACTTACACGTACAAGTTCTTAAACATACATCAATTATTACATGAAAACTTGATAACACGGTACAAACATTATAGAAAATACCTTAGTACCTAGTTGAAATACATACTGTAAACCAAATTAATATATGCCTTTACGTACACGTAGATGTTCAACCACTAATTTTTTGCAAGCAATCGCGGGGTTACTAGAACTTCAAGCGGAGTTGCCTTAGCGTTTGTCAATCCAGCGGATTCACTCATATCAACCGGTGCACCATTAGGAGTTGAAATATCAAAGTTATGTAACAAGGTGGCTAAAACCATATGTAACATTTGAAGTCCCAAACCTATCCCAGGGCAAGATCTTCTCCCTGCACCAAAAGGAATCAACTCAAAATCTCCTCCCTTAACATCAACATCTTTATGGGTAGAGGTCAAGAACCTCTCTGGTTTAAACTCAAACGGATCGGACCATATATTTGGATCACGATGAAGCTTCCACATATTGATTAACAACCATGTGCCTTTTGGGACATGGTATCCGGAAACGATGCAATCCTTTGAGAAGGCTCTTGGACCACCTAGGAATCCGGCTGGGTATAGTCTCAATGTTTCTTTTACTATGGCTTGGAGATAGACTAAATTCTTGATGTCTGATTCGTCTACTTCTCTGTCTTTCCCGATATGCATCTCTAGTTCTTCTTGAGCCTTTTTTAGAGCATGACAGTTGTTCAATAACAATGAGAGCGCCCAAGTTAGCACGACCGAGGTCGTATCGCTGCCGCTAACAATAAGAGACTGCAAAACATGTAAATTAGTATGCCTATATGCATGTGCATATATTTTATAGAATCAAGTATACTGAGTCTTGAATATGTCTAGAAGACATATCAAAACGGTATGAGTATTTAGAGAAACCCCATTACAAATATATTAATTGATAGATGTTTCAACATATATTAAAGGGAAATAGTTTAAGTATAGCTGATGTAGGACTCTAATAAATAAAGAGATTGTTGTTATCGATTTTAGTGGTACGCACCAAGCATGTGGCTTTAATGATGGTATCTGCATCATAATCTGTAGAGGCTTCAGCTTCTACCTCTGATATCATCACATCAATAAAGTCTTTCGCCCCCGTAGTCTTGTCAGAATCCCTCTTCCGCCGATGCTCATCTAACCATTTCCCAACCATAGAATCGAGTTGTGTCGCAACTCTCTTCATGGTCTTTTCATATCCACCCAGATCTAGCCATCCTAGAAACGGAAGAGCATCCGCTACCACAAACCGCCCCAAGTAAATAAACCATTCCCTCATCACTTCACGATGCTTCTTCATCTCCTCCTCATCTTCATCATCCACAGTCGTAGTGTACCGTTTTCCAGCCACCATTCTAAGCACTATATTCATACTCAGTTCCCCAAACCATTTCTTCATTTCCACCAACACTTTCCCTTCACCATCTCTCTTCTCTCTACATAGCTCGAGCATGTTCTTGATGGAGTTCTCTAGTTCAAACACTTGAATAAACCTAAGCTTCTCTAGTCGACTACTAGACAACAACTCTAGAGAGATTATTTTGCGCATATCACGCCAATATGGTCCGTAAGGGGCAAACGCAAAAGAAGTGTAGTTGTGTCCTAAAATCTTGGCTGCAAGGTATTTGGGACGATCGGACACAATGACATCATGGGTGGTGAAGATCTCCTTAGCAACCTCCCAACTACTCACCACCAAGACTCTTCGTATCCCAAGCCGAACACTGAAAATGGGTCCATATTGGTCAGCCATAGATGCCAAAGCTGCATGAGGAAGATCAGATGAAGCTCCAAAAAGCTTGAAATGACCAATTATCGGCCATGCACCACTTGCTTCAGGTGCAGTAGGAGTGGTTTTGTTATAGATGAACAATAAGTAGCAGAGTAGAACTACGAACAAAGATTTGAGTATGATGAGACTATAATTTTCTAGCAAAAGGAAGAGATCCATGAGGCAACTATTGATTTGGGATGTTGGTCTAATTCACCAAGTGTGGGCATATACATATAGTGCTCGAGTTGATCGAATTTTCAAATCGATAATGACTTGTTTGTCTATGGATTAAGACCGAGAATTAACAATTAATGATAATGTTTAAGAAGATTTTTCAACTTAGTATGGACAAATGGATAGAATTAATTTATTAAAAGAACACTTTTTATTTCATTAGAGCAAAAGACCAATCTCAATTTTTCTAGAATCCTTACTCGCATACCAAAAGTCAAGGAAAACACATTTTTAAATCAATGACTCTTATCTTGTTTTTTATTTCTCCATAAATTTTGGCATTCCATAACCTATATAAAATTGAAGCTTTTTGTGCTCAATAACGTTACTTTGAAAATCAAATATATCAATTAGGTTGAAAGCTCAACTAAACTTACGTTTTTTTACAATATAAAATTCTGAAAACTGTTAAATTAAATAATAAATTTTTGCCAATCTTGCATGGATTAATAGAACATATATACCATTGGAGAAACTTAAAATGGAAATGGAAAAACTCTCAACAAATTAGGCTATCAGTAGCACATACAATAAGCCCTCCCAACCGGCACTGCCACATCAGCTCCACATCAGCTTTTTTTCAACCCTCTCATAAGCCCTTTGGAACCCTCTACAACCCGTACCCCAACCCTCTCACACAACACACACACACAACTCACGCAACATTTGCGGGTTCTCCAACCCGCCAAGACAATAAGCCCCCCAACCCTCCCATGTCGTACCCCAACCCTCCCATGTCGTACCCCAACCCACTGGTCCAGTAGAAGCTGGCGGGCTCCAACCCGCCGGCAAAATGCCCCCGCTACTCTTAGCCTTATAAGTTAATTGAATCGTTTTTTGTTAATCGAGTTTTCTTAACTGAACCATAAAAAATTTGGTCTTCCGGTTTGGTTCGCATGTTCACGATCATAGAGAGGATGATTGAACAACACTACAAGAAAAAGTAGTTTTAGCAACCAAGAGTTTCCCGCGACGACCTATGTCCTCGCTAAGAGGTCGCTAAAAGACAAAATAATCTGCTTTTTGAGCTACGTAATCAACCTGGGTATAGTCAAACGTTTTTCATAAAATTTTCTTTTTATTTTCCCACCTAAAAATACAGATTAATACATGTTAGGCGGTAGAAATCTTGCCATTAATTTTCATGACTTTCTGCGACAACATAGTCCTCGATAAAGGGTATTAATTTTTATTTTTTTATTAATTTGAAGTTACCGAGATAAATCAAAACGACGTAGTTTGACCTTCTACGAGGACATAGTCCTCGTGGAAAGGTCTTCGGTATGAGACATTTATCATGAAAGAGAAAATCAATCCGTAGTTTGAGGGGTATAATGATACATCTGACATTGTTCTGCCAAGTTCCAGAGGGTAGGAAGGAACATGTTTGTTCCACTCTTGAATAATTAAAAATTCAATGTTTTTGTTGATTATATTTTATATTTTCTTATATTTAAAATAAATTAGTGGTATTAAATTGAACAATTCAAATTTCAATAATTATCTTAATATATTTATATGTATTAGGTTCAAATGAGAAGTGCTAAAAAAATGAGAAGTAGAGAAGTGATCTCCACCGCTCATCCGGTCAATAAAGGCGGCTTTGACCGGGTCACCCTCCTTTAATCATCTCCACCCTCCATGAATCGTGTCAATCCTCCGTGATCGCGTCCACCGTAACCGGTCAAAACCGCCTTTATTGACTGGATGAGTGGTGGAGATCACTTCTCTACTTCTCATTTTTTTAGCATTTCTCATTTGAACCTTTCTCTATTTTATATTTTTAATATTTATAATAAATTACTTGAAATCATTAAGTAATTTACACGTGTCAATCAGATATGCTTAAATGAACCGAAAGTGAAAAATGTGTCCAGGTTCAAGTTTAGGCGGGAAAATACTGGTTTCGGCTCACGAGAGATCGACACGTGGCATCCAAGTTACTCTTTTATTATATATAGATAGATAGATAGATTGGGTATTCGGTTCTGTGGGTTACGGTACTTGGCAGAGTTGGTTTATTGTAGGTTTATGGTAAAGCTGATGTAGCTCTTATGTGGCAGGGTGGGCTTGTGGGTTGAGTGGATTACGGTACTCATAGCCTTATATAGAGAGATTGTAAATGGAAATGAAAAAATTCTACAGATATTTGAGTAAAGTGAATCGATTTATGTCAATTGGGTTTTTTGATCCAACATCAAAAGTTTGGTTTTCCGGTTTGGTTCTCAAGTTCACGATCATGGAGAGGGCTAGCTGACTAAGAAAGGCCAAAATATTATATTCTCTAAATTTTCCACTTGTACGAGTTACTAATGATTTTATTGTGGTTGTGATTCACTTGAGATCGATTAGGTGATAATTAAGGCAAATGTTGCCTTATCACCTTAGATCGCCTTAAAGTGAACATACGCCCACTTGTGAGGTCCTAGCTAGGGCAGCACCCCTGGCGGGGAAGAAGGGGCCACCGTTGCAGGGTGTAGGACAACAAGCGCCTCAAAACCTCTACGGATTTAAGAAAGAGGTCTGGTGAGGAAAATTAATCAGTTTCGAGATGGTTTGATGGAATTCGGAAGGTTAGAACTTTCATGACTTGGTGTTGGAACTTAGTGAAAATGTATCCAAGTATGGATTAGAATTTAGAAGCATATATATGGTGTAATCTGAATTGGTTATTTAATGAAGGGTTTGTATGTAGGGGCCGAGCGAGTTTAAATGAAAACTCATCTTTCATTGCGAACATGAGGGCAGTCGAGAGCACGAAACGCGTCATATTCAGTATGAATAACGAATTAAGGTGAATGTTCATGTATAATTCATAATAAATAATATAGCATTCAAGATAAATACATTAATACCATGACCGGGAGAGTAAGTAGGGTTCATAACTTCATAAGTTCATATGCCATTTTCTTCGAATGACAGGTGGAATTGTTTATCTTCTCACGATTATCATGAGATTCTTTTCAAAGATTTATCAGTGCAGTTTGTGTGGCATGATGAGTTGTTAGGTGATGAAACTTAATTGTCTGTGTTAATTAAGAAATATGTAACAATTCTTAAAAACGTAACAATAAAATCATTAATATATTAGAGGCCGTTTACCAAAAAATTTATAAAGTCCTATATGGGATAAATTTGTCTGCCTGGATAAATTTGTTTAACTGGATCGATAAAAACAACGTGATGTTTACTTTTTTACCTGAATAATGCTCTAAATGACAAAAATGACCCACTTATCCTTCGATTTGTTGGGTTTTCCTGTTACAAAGATGCAAATTTCCAATGTATAGATCTTGTGTTTGTGATTGATTGAACATGGGGGTTCATGTCTAATTAAACCTGTCTTCTGTTGGAGCCATGTTTGATTAAATACATCAGCAATAAAAAAAGTTAAAGATACCCTTTTTTTTCAAATATATCCTGGAAGACAACAAACATATTCAGAACAGTAAATGAAAAACCAATTGCAGTGTTAAATATTAGAGCATACCATCAGAGAAGTTGAAAATGGATAGAAACGCAGACTTTTTAAGCTAACATGGAATATGATATACAGCAATATTAAATCAAATCATAGTAGCACAGTGGTCGGTAACATCCTTGGAAGGGACAGTGGATGGCATCCCTGTCCACCCGGGCTATTCGATTCATGGCGTGATCAAGATGTGGCGATACCCTGACCATGGGTCAGTCCATGGTCGCCGCGAATTAGTCGCGTGCCCATATGTGTGAGTTAAATGATGATTAAACTAACATTTTGTGGTATGTATGTAATAAATCCATGACCGGAAGACTTTTTAAGATATAATACAAATATGGTTCATGTGCCATTTTCTTGGCACGATTATCATGGGATCTGTTTCAAAGATTTATTATGTTATTTTAATAATATATATATATCCTTATTATATAAACAATGAAGTTAGAAAGGTTTAAGGTTTATATATGTTCATGTGTTTTCCATACAACTGGCCTGTTGCCTACTAAATTATCTTGGTAGGTTGTGGTATCTAATATGATTATTGTTTTCTAAAAACATGATATAATGTCACACTAGTTGACTTTACAAGGATTCCTATGTGAATGAGTATAAAATAAACTAAAATAATTAATTATTTGGTTATTAAAATATTTAATTTGCAGCTAAGTTTTGAACCTGGCTTTATATATAGATATGCATAATATAGTAAAAAGAGCATCTGCCTTCCAAACTTCTACACTTGAAACAAGTAGCTAGGGCTGGTGATTTTCGGCTTCCAACTTGTACGTACATCCGTCGTTTTTTTGTGTCTTTGAGGTGCCATTCGTTATTCAATTGATTTACGTTTATATGCACGACTAGATGCTAGTAATTCGTCGTGAAACTCTAGAAAGAATTTATATTCTCGTGTTCCAACGATATATATTCATATGATTTGTGGATTGCGTTACTTATTTAAATAATTTGAAAACTGTCGAATGAGATTTGGTATACTACTTTGGTATGAAATATGTTGTGAATTAGCTAGTAACAAGTATAGTTGTACTATAAGTACTGTTTTTGTTTCCAATATTTGGATGTATAATTAGTTCTTTTTGTTTCCAATTTTCTTGAACATTTGTTATTCTTTGTGTTCTTTCTTGGTGTGTATTTTTCAAAACTAATAAGTTTTTGATCATACAACACTTGTTAGTTTACTAACAGTTTACAATTATTGACCTACAAGTTTTTGATCTAGGCTGTGTTTGGCAAAAATAAGCTAGCTTATAAGCTAGTCCATCCAAACATGTACCATAAGCTAGCTTTTTGAAATGTTACTTTGAGTAGCTTATGAGGAGCTTATTGTAGCTTTTTTCAATTATACCCTTATTAATATTAATTATTAAATTCATAAGCTAGTTTTTACCAAACGTAATTTGTTCATAAGCTAGCTTATCAGCTACTAGCAAACTTATCAATCAACAGCTAGCTTATCAGCTACTAGCTGTAGCTAATAAGCTACGTATGCCAAACATAGCCCTAATCAAAATCTGAACTGCTATAAGTTAGATCCAACTTGAGATCATTTGATTCACATAATTTTACAGGTATATATGGAACAACCCATGGAATTAGTAGAGCACTTAAAGATTCCACTTGATGATATATTGAAGGCCACAAACGACTTCGACACAGTCATTGCCGGGGGTGGATTTGGGAATGTGTATAAGGGCGAGCTCTCATGGTCCGGTAGTCCTATCACTACTGTGGCTGTAAAGAGATTAGATCCGGAATCTAATCAAGGGGATCATGAATTCTTAATGGAAATTGCAATGCTTTCAAAATATAAACACGACAACATCATCTCTCTTGTAGGTTTTTGTGACGAGGGTGAAGAAAGAATACTTGTTTACGTGCATGAGAGTAGAGGAAGCCTTGACACGCATATAAGTAGCCCAGGCCTTACCTGGTCGAAGCGTCTTGATGTAAGCCTTGGCATTGCCAATGGCTTAAATTATCTTCATAATGTAGGAACACAACATAGAGTCTTGCACAGAGACATTAAGAGTGCAAACATTCTGTTGAATGACAAATGGGAAGCAAAAGTGTCTGATTTTGGATTATCTAGAATAGCTCCCTCGAATTTACCCAACACTAATGTTAATACCCATCCGTGTGGCACTTATGGCTATCTTGATCCGGTGTATTTCATAACCGGAGTTCTAAGAAAGGAATCAGACATATATTCATTTGGGGTGGTGTTATTCGAAATCTTGTGTGGGTGCCTGGGGTATGGGAAAGTTTTTCTAGCTCCACTCGCGAGAAAGAAGTATGAAGAGGACAAATTGGATGATATCATTCTATCCAGTTTGAAGAAAGACATGAAGTTGAATTCCCTTCACATATTTGCCGCGATTGCTTATCAATGCATAAAATTTGATCCAAGTGAACGTCCAACAATGGCTTGGATCATTCAAAAACTTGAGAATGCAATTGAACTTCAAGTAAGCTTTCATTGATGATATAGTTCATGATTCACATTGTGCATAACGTAAATAGCATCTTACTTGTTCTTTTTTTTCCAGGTTTCTTCCAAGACACCGGAAATTGCTCGAGTTGGAATATGGGGAACCAAGTCTATTGGAGATCAGGATCATTGGGAATTCCTACTTAAAAAAGATCATAAGTTGAAGATGATAACCATAAATCATGGTGATCTAATATACTCTCTCATGTTCACTACCGAATCAAATGGTGTACAGTACCATTCTAGCATGGCTGGTGGTCGGAACGGGGAGGCACTGCTACAGAGGTAAACTTACAAGTGTTCCCTTATGTGTTTATATTGTTAGATTTTTTATATATAGTTTAACGACTTCACGATATTCTTTTATTGGCTTGACAAGATTATGCTTAAAGATGACGAAGAAATAATTGGCATTAAAGGAACGGTTGGGGAAACACAATATGGTATCACTATAATTTCATCACTATCTTTTGTCACAAACATGGATACCCACGGACCTTTTGGCCAAGCAACAAAAACTCGGTTCTCTGTACCATGGGATAAAGGAACTTTTGGTGGATTTTATGGCCTTTCTGGTTATTATATTGATGGCATTGGTGTCTACCTGAAAGCTTCTTTTGAAGATGATATCACACGAGTTGGAATTTGGGGAACGGAATCTCCAGGAGGTCCAGATAACCAATGGTCTTTCAAACTTGAGAGCAATCATCGTTTGAAGAAGATAAGCATTGATCATGGTGATCTGATATATTCCCTCGTATTCACTCCCGAATATAAGGGCATTGAGCAAACTTCATACAACGCTGGTGGCTGGAACGGTGGAAAAATAATCTCGGAGGTGAACACATAACAAGTTTATTTTTACATATTCATCCGTTATAGTTATTTCACTTTCTAAATCTTTCAATTGTTTTACTTATCTATTAGGTTACATTTGCATGGGATGAGGAAATTATTGCTATCAGTGGAACAGTTGGAGTCTTTGAGGGTTACACGGTAATATCATCCGTATCATTCATCACAAACAAAAATTCCCATGGCTATGGACCTTACGGTCGTGCAACAGAGAAGGCTTTTTCGGTTCCATGGGACAATGGGACATTTGCAGGATTCTATGGCGTTGCGGGCTATTATATTGATGGTATTGGTGTATATGTGAAGGTTACCATATAACCAACCATCTTTATGGTACAAGCTAAGCTATAAAAAACCCGTTTCTACGCTATCTATCTATCTTTTCTAATTCGTTCGCATCACTTTACTTGTGCACAACTTATTCGTCTTGTACCTTTGAATTTATATGTTTGTTCTTGTATTTATCCATAAAGTGGCCTAATTGATTTAGTGCATTATCAAGTTGTACATTGTGTTTTGTTGATTTAATAAGAGAAACGGTGTATTAGTTATGTATATTACAGTTTAATTATATATCTTGATGATACTAAATAGAGATCCTTTACTGGTCGACATGACCGATGAAGGATCACTTGTAGAGAACATGATCAAGATGGTAGGAGTATAGAGAATGCATAAATTTAGGAATGAAGAAATTTCAATGGGTTTTTCTAAATTAGCCGTGTAAAATGCCTACATAATATTTTACGCGGTTTTGAAGGGCTTTTCCGGCTTCTATCTTTGACGATTAAGTGGTTGTTTTGTTTTCCCTTGTTTAAATCGACTATTGTGGATTGAGAGGGTGAAACTAACTCTGAAGATTAAGTGGACCTATTATCTCCTATTTCAGCTAATTGTGGTTGAAAGCAGTTGTATCAATTTTCTCAGCTTCTATAGATGAGGAACTATCAGTGACAAGTGGTTCAAGTTAACTAAGATGTGGTTTGTGGAGCAACACAATGAGGTTTCAAAGACTATATTAATGGGAGATGATTCATCAGCTAAAAAACAAAGAGGGAACTATTGCTAGATGTTACTTCTCACAAGCCTTGTTTTGAATCCAACAGTGTAGCTATTAGGGTCTTAATGGTCTCTTTAGTGAATTTTCTTTGATTAACATCATATGTTGATATTTGAGATCCTCTAGAATACAAGTAATTTGACCTTTCTTTAACCATCATGTTTGGCTATTCAATGTATTCAAAATGAATGTTTTGGCATATTCTTTTTGACATTTTTGCAAATAGGGAAAATATCCATTTGGTAATGTGTTAATATGCTTATGCAATAAGGATATATATAACTTGGTAGGGTTCAACATGTTATTAGTGTCTTATGCCATTGCACAACTATATCCAATCTTTAAACAGTAACTTAAACATGGCTTGTAATTAATACTTCTAGAGGGGGGAAACTACATAATTGTCAATGATTTAGTAACTACATGATTTTTATAAACCTTTGGGTTTTGTGGTTTTCATGAAATAAATGGATTGAAATGAGTTTAAGATGAGGATTTGGGTGTTTTAGATTCATAAAAAGTAGTTAATTTATTGTGGCTAAAGCATTGTTATTAGTGATTACAATAGTTGATTTAATGTTAATTTGGTGTAGAAATCATTGGATTTGAGTTTTGAGAAATTTAGGGCTCTAAATCACTCAGCCTACGCACCACAATGAGTTACATACGCAACCCATGTCGTGACCTTTCTATGGTCATGTGGAGAGTCGCATATAAAGGAAACAGTAGCTGTGACCGGTCACGTCAGGCACTGTTTTGAAGTTCTTTTATTTTCTCGTTTCCCATTATTTTAGTCAATCCTACCTTAGTTTAAGGCATTTTAGGGGACTTCTAGGAGGGTTTTAATCGATAAATATGGGGAATTAACATTGGAAATGGTGAGCTTGAGTGATAGTATGAATCTTACATTCATCGAAGTTCCCAATGATTATGGCGTTAATAATAGTTATAACTAGTTACTTTTATAATACTTAATTTAATTCAAATTATAAATGTAATTAACTATTAAAGTGCTTGATTATTCTATTACTTCAACATCTTATCCTAATTTATAATATTGGTTTATCCTTTTCCTTACGACTTCAAGTTTTATTTGAAAAGTAAAATATCAAGTTGCTTTGTAGATTTTTTTTAATATACATTGGATAACAAAATCTTAAACATATATTAATTATCACAGAAACCTTGATAAGACATTATAAACGTTATAGAAAGCACTTTATTTACTAGTTGAAATACGTGCTATAGACCGAATTAATATATTCTTTTTATGCACACACACATGTTCAACCACTAATTTACGCAACCAAGCGTGGGGTCACTAGAACTTCAAGCAGACTTGCCTTATCGTTTGTCAATCCAGCGGTTGCGGTCATATCAACTTGTGCACCATTTGGAGTAGAAATATCAAAGTTATGTAACAAAGTGGCTAAAACCATATGTAACATTTGAAGTCCCAAACCCATCCCAGGGCAAGATCTTCTCCCTGCACCAAAAGGGATCAACTCAAAATCTCCTCCCTTAACATCAACATCTTTATGGGTAGGGGTCAAGAACCTCTCTGGTTTAAACTCAAACGGGTCAGACCATATCGTTGGATCACGGTGGAGCTTCCACATGTTGATTAACAACCATGTGCCTTTTGGGACATGGTAGCCAGATACGGTGCAATCCTTTGAAAAGGCTCTTGGACCACCTAGGAATCCGACTGGATATAGTCTCAACGTCTCTTTTACTATGGCTTGGAGGTAGACTAGACTTTTGATATCTGACTCGTTTACTTGTCTATCTTTCCCGATGTTCATCTCTAGTTCCTCTTGAGCCTTTCTAAGAGCATAGCGGTTGTTCAGTAACAATGAGAGTGCCCAAGTTAGCGTAACAGAGATCGTATCGCTGCCACTGACAATAAGAGACTGCAAAACATGTAAATTAGTATGCCTATATGAATGGTGTATATATAAATTCATAGAATCAAGAATACTTAGTCTTGATCATGTCTCGAAGACAGATCAAAGACGGATCAAAGACGATACGAGTATTTGGAACCCCCATTACAAATATATTACTACCCTTCAAAAAAGTCAAGGCATTGGAGATATAATCAATGGATGTTTCAACATATAATAAAGAGAAACGGTTTAAATATAGTTAATGTAAACCTGTAATAAAGATAGTGTTGCTATAGATTTCTATAGGTACGCACCAAGCATGTCGCTTTAATGATGGTATCTGCATCATATTCCGTGGAGGCGTCAGCTTCTACCTTCGATATCATCACGTCAATGAAGTCTTTTGCCCTTGTAGTCTTGTCGGAATTCCTTTTTCGACGATGCTCATCTAACCATTTCCCACCCATGGAATCGAGTTCGGTCGCAACTCTCTTCATGGTCTTTTCGTATCCACCCAAATCCAACCACCCTAGAAAAGGAAGAGCGTCCGCCACTACAAACCGTCCTAGGTAAATAAACCATTCCCTCATTACTTCACGACGCTTCTTCAACTCCTCCTCATCGTCACCATCAACAATTGCAGTGTACCGTTTTCCAGCCACCATTCTAAGCATTGTATTCATACTTAGTTCCCCAAACCATTTCTTCATCTCCACCAACACTTTCCCTTCCCTATCTCTCTTCTCTCTCCAACGCTTGAGCATGTTCTTAACGGAGTTTTCCAGTTCAAAGACGTGAATAAAATTAAGCTTCTCAAGTCGACTACTAGACAACAACTCTAGGGAGATGATTTTGCGTATATCACGCCAATACGGTCCATAAGGAGTGAAGACAAAAGAAGCGTAGTTGTGCCCCAAAACCTTGGCTGCAAGGTATTTGGGACGGTCGGAAACAATGACATCATGGGTGGTGAAGATCTCCTTAGCAATCTCCCAACTACTCACCACCAAGACTCTACGTATTCCAAGGCGAACAGTGAACATGGGTCCATATCGGTCGGCCATAGATGCCAAAGCTAGATGAAGAAGATCCGATGAAGCTCTAAATAGCTTGAAATGGCCTATTATCGGCCATGCACCACTTGCTTCGGGTGCAATAGTAGTGGTTTTATTATAGATGAACGATAGGTAGTAAAGTAGTAGAACTACAAACAAAGATCCAAGTATGATAAGAGTGTAATTTTCTTGCAAAAGGAAGAGATCCATGAGGCAACTATTGATTTGGAGTGTTGGTTTAATTCGCCAAATGTGAGCATATACATATAGTTCTCAAGTTTATCAATTTTTAATGCGATATTAATGACTCCTTTGTCTATGGATTAAGACCAAGAATTAACAATTAATGATAATCTTTAAGAAGATTTTTCAACTTAGGATCGACCAATGGATATGTAGAGTTAATTTAAAAAACACTTTTTATTTCATTTGGACAAAACATCAATCTCAATTTCTATAGAATCCTTAATTACTCAGAATACCAAAAGTCAAGGAAAACATGTTTTCAAATCAATGATTCACTCCTTTTGTTTTGTTCTTTCTGCTCACCGGTATGGGGCCAACTCCAATTACAATCTTTTTTAACAAATTAAGTATGCTACAAAGTAAATGACTTTTATTACAACAATCAATAAAATAAATTTTGTCGCTGATTACCGATTTTTTACCAGAAAATACCAATGATTCAGTAAAATCCAATGTTTTTCAAGAAAATACAAAAAGATCTCTGAGAAAATCCCTAACTAATTTGTTAGTGACTTGAGTTTTCTACCAACAATTTACCCACCAACTTTCGTAACATTCTTGTCATAAATCACCCATTTAGCAACGGATATTCTAGAGAAACACTCGTAGGTAAAAGTCTTGTGTTCCGTAACGTGATAGTTATTTTAAGAGACTTTTTATGATTTTGTTAGTAGTTTTTTTAGGAAGTTTTAGGATAATTTCTTGACCACTTTACCCTTATTGACACCATTTCATTTGTATTGTTGTTTTGTATGGTTTGTTAGAACTAATTAGTTTGCAAATGAAACATCTCCTATAGAAAGAGAGAAGAGAAAGTTCATTTGCAAACTAAGTTTTCATTGGAACGTGATGATTGATATCGGCTCTTCATCTTTATTGATCCCACAACTCACATCAAATGAACTTTTTAGTTAAAACTATTAATTAAAATGATTATGAATAAAAAAGAAAATAATTAATTTCAATCCAAGACTATCTTATTTGACTTTTTATTTTATTTTCTAATTAAAATTTTACCATCTTAAAAGTTTAAAATAAATTATCTTACAAACTAATAATACTTTAATCAAACAAATTACTTGATTTGAGCTCCTCGATTTGACATTGATCTCAACATAGTTTTGTTTTTCTGTTTTAATTGTTTTTTATGTAAAATGTTGTATATGTGTTATATTCATAATGAATTTATATGTATGCTCAATTGTGTACAACAACTCCTCATTATAAGTCCATAACTTGACATCACATTCTTCGACGCTTTCTTCAACGTAACTGAACACCCGTTGAAACCAATCGAGAAACCATTGAGACCAAAGCTAGAGAAAACCTATTGAGAAAGGTAGAGAATTTATTTATTAGCTTGGTGTGTTTTATGTGTTAAACAACACCCTACCACCTTCATTTTCTATCAAGAACCTATAGATTATTTGTTTCTGTGTGTTTGTTTGTGTGTGTATGTGTGTGTAAAATCATAGTCTCGATTTTTATCAAGATGGATCGGGAACCCATCGAGACCAATCAAGATTACATCGAGATCAATCGAGAATCCATCAGGACCGACCGATACCAATTAAGACTAATCGAGAACCCATCAAGACATATCCAGACTAATCAAGAAACCCATCCATTTACTTGGTTTGTGGTTGTGTGTTAAAACTATAATCTAACACCTTCATTTTTCCCTGAGACCGATTGAAACCGTGTTGATTATTTTACTGTGTTTGTTTGTATAAAACCACAATCTACTTTAACTTTTATCGAGATGGATTGTAAAATCTACCGAGATGAATCATAAACTCATAGAGATCAAGGACGATTTCTGAACTAAATAAAACTCATACCCCACTTCTAATTAAGTTTTGTTACATCTTAATTGGGGTGTAAACAAGTCGAACCAAGCTGCTCGGCTTGTTTAAGTTCATAAAGCTCGAGCTCAAGTTCGGCTCGTTTCAAGCCTTATGTTTTAAGCTCGAACTCGTCAAAGATTTAGCAAGCCCGGGCTTGGCTTGAGTTCGACTCATTTACCTGTAAATCAATAATTAATATGTTTTTGTTGTTTTTTTAGTATTTAATTTTTTATTATTTTTATTTAATTTTTTATATAATATATAATAATTTAGGCTTGTTTAAGCTCATGAGCTTAATCATACAAGCTCGATCTCGTTTACTAAACGAGCTTAAAACGAAGCTCGAGCTCATTTAACTCGAGCTCGAATCAAACTTTTAACGAGTCGATTCTTAATAGCTCACGAACAATTTGACCCGCTTACTTCCCTATATCCCAAGGACCAAAATAAAGTTTTCTCTATTTTAATTTATTTTTTTGAAAGGAAAAAAGTTTATTTATTTATATATATTATTATAAAGAAAATGTCTATTTTGTATGTCACAAAGTTTAATTATCTTATCTTTGAGTACGATGTGATATCTTTATTAGATTTTGTTTGGTTTATAATATATAAATTTGGAGGTGTCCTTTTTCTTTAAAAGAAAAGTTTAAAATGAATTATGATAACATAGAAACTAATGGGATATTTTTATGCTGACTTACACAGAAATTCGTTAAGGCTCGTTTACTTGATTACTTTCCCGATAAATGTTTATCAGTAAATTGAACATTATTATCTACTATATCAGACAATATTTTAGTCTCTCAAAACGGTATCGTACGCAACAAATTACCCGCTAAGCTCTTATCGGGTTAGAGTTGTCGAGCTCACTTACCGGATAAGACTCTTTGTTCATGTTATCGCTCTTACCGGGTAAGATTCTAGTCCATTTTATGTTCGTCCCGTAATGTAAATTGACCCGGTAAGCACTTACCGGGTAAGCACCAGGTAAACGTCCCCTAAATCACTAATGGTGGATGCAAATGTTTGCAGCCGACATGCCGCTTGATTGTTGCTCGTTAACAAGGTTGCATGAAACATGTGATTCCAGTGTAATAACTATATGTAATTCAACACTTCCTTATTATATCATTTGATTTTTAAATAAAAAAACCACATATTGTAAAGCATTTAGTTAATCTTAAAAACTTACTATGATGCATACAAGATTCTTATTTATTGCAACTTACTTAAATTTCAAGAACACTATTTTTTTAGCCGCGGTAGAACTCTTTAGAACTTTGTAAAACCGTACACACGTGACACATCCCCTCTATTCATTCTTGTCGTAAAATCTCTACCCTAATATTGATGCATAAACTTCTCGATATTCAAATTTTCGAAAATCATAAAATCACCTTTTGTCCATGCGACAACTACCCATCTACGAACGAGAAAGGAAGATTAGACCCAAAGCGATTCCAAATTTTGTTTCTCCCTCCACAAAGTTAAGCTGACGTAAGGCTCCATGTGCGCATGCGGCACATCAATTAGAAAAGAAGCAAATGAGAGACTCAAAGCATCTCCAATAGGTTCTCCAAAACTAGTTATAATTGTTTCGGTCCTTTTGACTTGCAATTCTTTACTGTTTGGTCCTTGTACATAAAGGTAGAGGTGTTTAAGAAAACTAAGAAACCGACCCGAACCATTTGTATTCGAAACTGAAAATTCCAACAATTAAAAAAACCCAAAACCTAAAAAGCGTGTATTATGACTCACTTTCGGTTTTGAATTTTAGGTACTTGTGGGTCCCCGAATTAAACCAGGTGTAATGTATATATAATACTTAATTATATTATTAACCATTTATTTATTTATTAACCTAACATAATAGAGTAAATTGTTTTACATTTCGTTGTCAAACGTTATCGTGTATGGTTAAATTTGACAATATAAAGTTATGAAAAAGTCAGCATTAACCGAAAATGAATTTATTTAAAACAATTAAGTTAATTTAATTTGTAGCGCTATGATTATTTTTATTGATTTGTTATATAATTCTCTTAAATTTATATCCCAACACCATTTTTGTATCATATACGATTTTTTTTATATAAATTTAAGTAACCATGAACCAAACAGCAGATAACCGCTTTATTTCGGTTCAACATCTTGTTCAATTTCTATTCAGGTAACAAAGTATCCGCCTCATGCAGTCCAATCCACATTTTTCATTAATCACACTGAACCATACCGCCAACATCCCTACTTAAAGATAAGAGTTATCTTAGAAAACAAAAATAACAATAAACTACAAAATATAAGAACCGAAATTGCAATTTCTAAACCATAGACAAAAATCGAAACTAAAAGTATCAGAGGCCCATTAGTAAAACCCTAAACGTAGCCCAATAAGGCCGGTTTTCCAGTGCGGTGATCCTCACGCAAATTACCGTGGTCACGCACGCCATTGATATCGATCAAAAACTCTTTCTTGTGGCTTTTTCGTCTCTGGATCTCTATCTCTCTTCTGGAATTCTACAGGATGACGATGTTTCACTTCTTCAACTGTGCAATCTTAACCTTTGGCCCTCACGCCGTCTACTATTCCGCTACTCCTCTGTTAGTCCTCTTTTCTACTTGACCTAATTTATTATATCTCTTGATTTACAACTTATTTGTATGATTGCTATCAGCTAGATCCTTAGTAGAATAAGTAAGGACTTTGCAGTTATATATATATATATATATATATGTATATTATATGCTACAACTTATTGGTACTGACTGTGACAATGTTATGATGAACATCTAAATGTTGTAGTTGTAAAATCTTCTGGTAGTTATACTTGGATTTGTTTATGTTAAGTTTATTTTTGTAGGAGCTTTTATGGATCAATTGAACTGGAATTCTTTAGAAACTGGTAGTTTTTTAGCTCTTGGATCTATATTGACAATTTGAGACTTTGTCTGTGTTTGGCAAAAATAAGCTAGTTTTTACCAAACATAATTTATTCATAAGCTAGATTATCAGCTACTAGCTAGCTAATTAGTCAACAACTAGCTTATCAGCTACCAGCTAGTTTGCCAAACACAACCTTTGTGTTCCTTGATCTAGGGGGATTTTGTCAATTTAAATGAAATAGTTTCCAAGAACTATGTGCATGGTTTGCTATGTGGAAGTGTATTGGGATCTTGTGTAGTTAAATTTGAGAATCCTTGTTCTTGAGATTTTGTCGAGGAATTGAACTAAGAGGGAAGAAGCTTGGTAATATATAGGGCTGGAAATCGTATTGGTGTTTTGTAAATTTACACCTGTTATTTATTGGGAAGGTCTTCATTTGTTTATCTAACTTCACTTGGTTTGAGAACCATTGTGATTTAAGGTATCTTCAGGCTAACTTTGTTGCTACTTCTAGCAGATAACGTAGAATGTGGCTTTGTGTACAATTTTTAAATGAAAACGGGGATGTAAGTTAAAATTCATAACAATTACCGTGAAGTTACATAAAGGAGGGAAAATTTGGAAAGGCGGACTAGGTCGTGAATGGGACTATCATTGTATGAAGTATGAACAATAGACATCACTACAACATCCTCTTTAGTTAATGCATAAAGTTTTTTTTAACTTGAAAGTCAACCTTTGATTTTAATCAAGTGAATAAGTCCATGTCTCAATGCCAAATTCTCTGCTCCGAAGTTGTTATAATTAAGAGAGTGAGCTAAGACGACAGTTGAAGGATTCGTCCATTACAATCAAGGAGCAAGTTAGGTAATTGTCAATTTTAGTTAAGGAAAAGGAATATTACATTACAGCAGCCAGCAACTGGTGAAACCAAAAACAAAATACCAGGAAGGAAGATAAAACTAAATAACTGAATGTATCCTCAAAATTGATCAAGACAGACTTCGGGTCGTGGCCCTAAGATCATTTTAATGGTGTGCCGAATGGCCATTCTGACCCTGAGTCCTTGACCACCGATCATTTTATGGTGCTTTTTCTCTCTCTCTCTCTCTGTGTATTCAACTGCTTAACGCTGCAGCATCATTGATCCGTTGCACTATAAAATGTTGCTTTTTGGAGTTGTTAGTTCTTCAATTGTATATTGACCAAAGTTTGGTTAAAAATCCACTCTTATCAAATGGGGGTGTCTAGTTCTCAGACACAAGAGCATGTAACTAAATTTAGCGCCACATTTGGTTTGTAATTATATTAAGTAAAGGAATTTGATAGCATCTCGTTTAGCATTCAATATTAAGTAATCAAGATACAAGATAATTTAACTAATCCATATTGCCATCTACAGAAGCGGTGAAAACTCCATGTTATAGACTATTATGTTCTCCCTGGAGCTAAATTATGTAAATTCAGCCTGTCATGAATTGTGATCTGAATAATGCTAATTTTACACATAGGGTTTTTTCTTTTGATATCTTGTTTATGTACTTAACATATGGGTCCAATCTCTGATAATTGAATATATGTCCAAAGTTTCATGGTCATGTTTCTCTATTGCAGATCTGAGTATGATACACTTGGCACTTCTGTCAAGACTGCCGTTGTCTATCTTGTCACGGCTTTGGTGAAGGTACTATTTTCCATCTATGCCACACGGTTTGCACGCCCTTTCACTGATTTATGAATTACTCTGAAATTATTGATAACACAAGTCTGTGATTCACACTTTTGCTGTCTATTAACTAATCTTGTTATTTATATTTGATTATTTGGTCAGCTTGTTTGCCTCGCTACATTTCTTAAGGTGTCCGAAAGCGACAGTTTTGATCCCTCTCAGGTAACAATGATTACTATTTTCTGTGTTCTTGTAACCATTAAGTAATGGTCTTAAATTCTGTATAGACCAATAAGTAAACCTTCAAATTACACATCAAATGAACTTGGCTGCATATCTACATCTTTAAGGAATACGGAATATTTGGGTTTGATAGCAAAATTAGTATGTTAGTCCTTGTGTCCATTCAGTTATTTACATCATAAAACCAATGTCCAAAGACGGTTTTTCTAATGTTTTTTTTTATGTTTGGTTAGGAATTGTTGAAAGCGTTGATTGGTTTTATAGATGTTGCGGGGCTCTACTTTGCCCTGACTCAGTTAACTCACAGGAACATCTCTCAAAATCACAAGTTCCAGGCCGTTGGACTCGGTGAGTAACTTATAACCAACCTCTTTCATGTGTGAATATCTTTAGATGCTATTGCTATATGTCTGCCCTATCACTTTCTCTGCTTCATGTATCCACATTACCCTGTTCATGTGTGATCAAGGCTTGTTTGGTTGATCAAGTTGTGTCTACTTACATACTCGCAGGATGGGCTTTTGCTGATTCTGTTTTGCATAGGCTGGCACCCCTTTGGGTTGGTGCTAGAGGACTTGAATTTACTTGGGATTTCATTCTTCAAGGGCTTGAAGCAAATGCAAATCTGGTATCTTCACCTCCCTCTTTCCCATGATATTAAAGCAGGAAATGATATATGGCTTTTGATGTTAAAATCTTGATGGGGTTTTAAAAAGATTAGTGTCCTTTGATGTTGAAAAATGCAGATGCTGAGTCTATCACTTGCTGCATTGGGATCTTTGATGTGGCTAAGGAAAAACAAGCCCAAGACTTTGATTCCCATCATATATGCATGCGCAGTAATTGTGGCAACAATGCCATCCATCACAAGGTGTGTCTGTGTTCTTTTGACACTAGGAAAGTATGCTTACCATATTATATTGATTGATATTGGGGTTGTGCTGAAAGAAATAAGTTTGTTGATGCAGCTATTTGAGGTGGGGGTTAGGATGGCACCTTCCAGAAGTTGTAGGTTTTCAACTCTTCACTTCTTTGTCCATGGCTCTAATCAGCTGGCAGCTCTTCTCAGCATGTCAAAAACCATGTGCTTAAGGACAATGGAGTTTTCAGCCTCAATGGCCTTTTCATATCCGGAACTATTCTTGTAGAAGCTTAGACATTAAAATTTCATCGATCCATACGCGCAATCTGTCTCCTAATTTAGTTGTTTTTTCCCCATTCAACGATACATTGCTGAGTAACTGTTATAGTTCATAAATGAGCTTTCTTGATGCCTCAAACTTTCTAAATCTGTTTACTATGCACACAAATTGCATCTTTTTGAATTGTTTAAGGTAGTTAAAATGTAATCTTTTATAACACAGTACCCACCAACAATGCAAGAGATGAGACCATGATGCTTTTTTTTCTTTCACAAAAGGTGTTTGATAACTTACAAAAAAAATGAATTATTAGAGTTGTTTCTTTTATTTGTAGAATGAGAATGTCTGGACGATGCTAAACGATTAATCGACTGATCAAACAAAGGTTCCCAGTTGGGTTACAGTTTATGTACAAAATAAGGGGAGGGAGGGTGGTTGTTACAATGTATGACTAATAGTCTAATACCACAATCTTCAGCAAAAAGCTGGACAGATATCATACAGACAAAACAGATGCAGATCAGATCCTTCCATTATGTTATCAACATCAGACTGAAAAGCATTAAGCAACCTCCCCAACACCTGCAAAAGTCAGTTGGTCAGCTATAAAGCCATAAAAAGTCTGCTCTTATACAATTGATTCAAGGAATGAAAGAAAGGGTACTCACCGGAAGAATGTGATGACTTTTGCTTGCTTCAGATATGTAGCTTAATCAACAAGATGACCCATTGTCTAATTCATTAGCAGCAGGTCCAATCTGATAGTCTAGTGCCGCAGTCTTTCCAACACTGGATATGTGCACACGCATTTCACATCTGCCAACAAGCTCAAAGATGCAAATATCTCCCATTTGGATGCCGTTATCACGCACAAACGCCATCCACCCTCCACAAAAAGTATGCAATGTCTGAACCTTAAGAGTTGGAATTGAGTTCACCGTCCAACATTCTCCTTTTAGATTCTGAAGCACGATCTCTGTTCTGCAGCTAGGAAGGTGTTCCATAGAGAATTGATACGGAATTTTCTGTTTAATTGCATCATCAAGAAAAGGATGTTAACATAATTTATAATGTTTGACTTTATGAAGAAAAATTGTTTGTCTATAATTTTGTAAGTAAGGATCAAGAGAATTATTATGCTTAAGTTGATAGTATTTTACTGAATATTAAATTAAGCATCTTGTGACAGAGCCTATGTCTCAAAAGTAGATAACCCTGTAAATCTTCAATTATTTGTTGTTTTATCAATTAAATAATAGGCAGGTTCTATCAAATTGGTATGAACTACGACCAATGGCAGCCAAAAACATGGTGGAACAAAAGAAAATATTTGCAAGTCAAGATTAGAAAGATACATTCAACTATGGTGGAAAGATTGCTCAGATGGAGAAGATTGAGGCATGATTTGCTTCCTTGGAGAAGCTAATACGGAGCCTATAGGAGGCCGAGAGCCAAGCTAAAGGTGTAGTACCAAATGGGTTCTATCAGTAATATAGGCAACAATAATATTTACATAATTAAGCAGCTAAATCACTTGTATGACTATAAGATCAATATTCTGAAATCTGAAGTGGGCCAGAAGGTATGAGGTATGACTATAAAATCAATATTCATGCAATTATAGTGTTAAACGTAAAAACTGAACATCCGTTTTTAAGTTCAGAAAAAATATAAAGTACTTTATCCGCATACAAAACATGGTCTATTAACACCAACCCCCAAGACCCAAGTACATAAAAGTTACCTGCACATGTCAAGATATCGTGGGCTCGTGGCTATGTTAAACACAGATTAAGTTCGGTGTGCAATACTTAAAAAGCCTTGACTAAAACTCATAAATAATCTATTTTTGATAAGTTTACCATTTTTATTGAGGCAATCAAAATTTGATGATCCTGTAGTTGGGCACTAATTGCAATTCTGTTGTAATAGAAGATATGCAAAAATACAGGACTTATACGGTTATACCACATATAGAGCTGAAATACTTAGATTATTAAAGAATAAGAGAAGATCAAACTACTCACCAGGGTGTATGATCCACCGATGTTGAACTTTTTCATGACTCTAACAAAATAAGGAAAACTAGAAATGAAAGATTCAGCAGCCATTTTTTCTTCAGGTGCTGACTTCATTGACATACAACCCAGCATAGAAGAACCCCTTTTTTCTTGTAAGCATCTCGGTTTCCCTATCAATATTTCAGTTCTTAGCATTCAAAGCTTACTAATAAGAAAATTATTAATTATAACAAGACTCGTTCCCACTGCACTACTGCAGTTTTCACAGTCAAGGGGATAAGATAACACTGGTTCTTTTGAACATTTTGCTTACAGTGGTTTAGGTTCAATAAAAATGGGCCTAACTTCTGGCCTTTGGGTTTGTCAGCCAATAAATGACATACGCGTTAATATACTAAATAAGTTAACCAAGGGAAGTTGAATTTGTACCTGATTTTCTGTTACTAGTTCTTGATTGGGATCCAGGAACAGAGCCCTTAGCTGCAATACCAAGTTTCACTTTTTCAATGGAGAAGGCAACCTTCTGATCTTCTATCATGGCGGGTTTCTGGGTTTTACGTGAACTTCCTTTCACTTTTTTCAACAACTTTGGAGAAATTTTATGAGAGGCCCCATTAGTTGATCCCTTGACATCATCATGTTCGTAGTCTTGTGCTTCCTGCCTAACTCTAAGAATATTCACACGCAATTCACACTTGCCTACAAGTTCAAATATGCAGATATCTCTCACATTAATGTTATTACCACGAACAAAACTCAACCACCCACCACAGAAGGTATGTGAAGTTTGCACTCTTGTGGTTGGAATTGAATTAACAGTCCAAGATTGTCCTTTCAAGTTGTGAAGCACGAGCTTTACTTTGCAGTTGGGAAGGTATGCCATCGCAAACTGATACGGAACATTCTGCATGACAAGAGTCAAATGAAGCTTTACGTCAGAATCAACACAGAAATTTGTTATAACAATTGAGAATGATAAAGAATACAAAACAAGTCTCGAACGAAGATCTAGATCAAGGTTTAAACCCTGATGTATTCTACGGAAGATGGTTCTACAAGAGATTCCAAGTTAACTGCCAGGTCATGTAAATGGGCGTTCCAAGATTCATAATCCAGTTGGTTCCTGATCTGGTTAAACTCAAACTTTCCACATTCCTAACTGCCTGAAGTGTTTAAGGATTTGGATGTGTCCACATGCACATCAAGAAATTCTTTTATGTTAGTTTTTTTAGAAAAAGTCATTATGTTTTTCTTTGGACATCAATCAGATACCTTCCAAGAATTCTCTGGTATTTCCTGGACATAATGGAGATCTGGGTGCTCATACACTTGTATGTTTCTTAGGTTTTTTGCTAGATACACTTGGGATAACATAAGCATATAACAATTCTAATGTGCATCTTATACATCCCTCTGATACATGTATGGATATTTGAATTTGCTCTAAAGGGAACCTTTTTATAGGCATGAGTAGTTGAGTACCACCATCAAGGCAAAAGAAGACTTCTACAGATAACTTGTAACAAACCTCGTGAACTTGTTTGAAGACAAAACAAGATGATAGAAGAAACTTACTGATAACATGAATTCCATTTTGGTACTATATGGGTATCAATCTTAAGAGAAAGAAGCACCATTGTTATACAAGTGTGTCAATTGCTCTATTTGTCCCCCATTAGATAGTAAAAGTTAACCAACCGTCTTTCTAGTTTTATTACGAAATTTACTTGTCACTATCATCTTACACAATTATGTATAATATATTATAATAGATACAAAAAGTGGTGGACAACCAAAAAAGGGAGGAGCAAACAATAAGCTCAATAGCTCATCCCTTTTGTGACGATAGTGAATGAGAGCATTTACACTTAATACATGCAGCAAAATGCTTCAAGTAAAACATTAAGATAATGAGATATAGGAGCTACCTACCAAAGTATATGAACCGCTTATGTTGAACCTTTTCATGACTTGGCTAAAGTGAGGAAAACTTGAAGTAAACGATTGAGCTATCTTATCTGCTTCAGAAGCTGATATACGGCCCAACTCCTCTTCTGTAGGGCTTACCTCTGCATAAATTCAGAAGCACACCAGTAACGTACAAGGTAGGGCAATAAGATTCATGAAAGCTTTGTATAGATAGAAGCAAAATTTGCACTAAAAGGTTACAAAAGCAAGTGTAGAACAGTGCAATCCAACACCACATAGAGTGAATAAAGCTTGTCAGAGCTTTATGTTAACTTACATACTATATAATCAAAATAAAAGCAGACACCAAATGTAACAGACAGTCGGCATTTTCACCTGATACAGGCATAGCAGGAGTGATGGAATCCTTGAAGGCACTGCCACAAAACTCAGAGCCGTTCAAAAAGTCTGCCACTTCACATCGTTCATTCATGGTTTCTTGTAAGCCTAATTGCATTTCAGCTATGTTGTTGTTAGTTTCATGGTACTTCGTTGCACACTCGGAAGGTACTTGCAAACTTCTTGCTTTCTTTGGCACACTATCAACACTACTCGTCAACATAGTTGCGTATTCCCTTTCCCTCTTTTTCCCAAAATGCTGATCGAAGATGCTCAAATCTTGATGGCACTCAGCAGAAAAAGCAGTTTCCTTCTCACAAGAACTTTGATCAAAGATTTGCACTGTAAAATGCAAGTTACCATCATATCTGAATACTAAAGAGTCGCCATTCTCTAAGAAGTGGTCTCTCACAAAAGCTGCCCACCCGTCCAAGATAAATAAACCATCGGTTTCTTGTGCCAAGTCAGCATGCCAAGTATTCCCACTGGGACCCATCAATGAAACCGTTCCAGTTGTTTTCCCTTCCATATGTTTGCCAAACTTTGAAGGTATTTTCTGTAACAGAAAATCC